>JAWPHD010004534.1:0-185219 GCA_037043455.1 Cyrtodaria siliqua | reverse complement strand
GGTTGTTACCTTTAGTGTAGGTTGTTTCCTTTAGTGCAGACGTTTTGTTACCTTTGTGTAGCTTGTTACCTTTGTGTAGCTTGTTACCTTTAGTGTAGGTTGTTACCTTTAGTACGAAAGTGTTACCTTTAGTGCAGCGTGTTACTTTTAGTGCAGTTGTTACCTTTAGGGTTGCAGCATATGTTATTATATAGTATGAGTTTCACATAATTTTCATATGAGAATTAATTCATAAAAATCTCGTTTTTAAAACACACACATTTTCATATAATGTTCGTGAAAAAAAAGTTTTCAACTTTTATATGATTTTCAAAAGATACTTTTGTTATTCTTATATAAGAATCATGTACTGCTGCTTATATACTAGAATTATCAATGAAGGTGATGATTCAGTGATAAATACACCCGAGTTTTTGCTATTGTCGATGTGAACAATCTAGAAGAATAAATGCCTAAAATATCTGGTAATTGTTTAATGTGAAAAAAATCCAAGTAAAACAAAGGTCCAAAATTCTGTAAAAAAAATAATGCAGAATCAAAAAACCATTAATGCAGACACATCATATCATCACTTGTGAACTGTATGCCAAGTGTAATAACACTCCATGAAAAAGCCACGTAAAGTTCACCTGGGTATCCGCAAGCCAGCTAGATAGCTTCCTCACATACAGATTCATAGGCATCTGTTGTATCAAACCCACAGCGGTGAGGGCAAGTGAACGTATTCACTAAGGCCGGTTCATGTATTATCTGATACTAGTTATGGTAAACATCATGTCTTGAATACATTTTGTAAAAGTGTTGATGACATCGCCATCATTTTTGAGAACGTTCAACACGCCCGCACGCCCACACACACACACACACAAACACAAACATTTGGTACGCAACTTGTTTTTAAACGGATACACGGCAAAAAACTCAATCATGAATACTAAGAATAGTATAATGCTAAAAGTGTTTTGCGTATTACTAACTAGTGATTGTATTGCACCAATAATACATTTAAACCTTTGGCAGAATAAGGAAAAAAGAAGATTTTTTGTTTAATTATATGCAAGTAGGAGGTTTAAAGTCAAAATGATTCTGGATAAATAAATAAATCAATACGCTAATTTTAATCCTTGATAAAATTCTCAAGATTGCCGTACGTCCCTTTAAATGTAAATTATGCAGTTTTTTTTTTTTCAACCATTGTTTTTGTAAAGAACGAAATAAACAATTAAAAACCCGATTAGTTAGTGTCTTCACCCATTCGCTAATACTCATTTGTGAAAACAAAATCACGCCGAATGACATACCGGATTGGCCGATATTTTACGAATGAGTAACGTAAATTGAGCTAAAATAAATCAAGATGGCGACCAGGAAGTGCGTTAGAAAGGGTTTAACTGTATTTTTGAAATTTGAGACGTTATGTAGGCCATTTGTTTAATTGCTCCACTATCGCGTCGCCACAAAGCATCATTTGAGACCATTTAAAGGTTATATTAAATTTAATTAGGTTATACCGTCTCAAAATTAAAAAAAAAAGTACAGCCTTTCAACCCTATAGAAAACAATCAGTACACACTCGTATTGCTCTGATTATGGTCACATGGTCACATGTACACACGTACATAATCGTATTAAGAAATACTGAAGAACATGTACAGCCTTTCAACCCTATAGAAAACAATCAGTACACACTCTTATTGCTCTGATTATGGTCACATGGTCACATGTACACACGCACATATAGCATCGTATTAAGAAATACTGAAGGACATCTTGTTTTCTCACAAAGAATTACTTTGAAATGAATTGATGTCCTTTAAAAAACAAATCATTCCAAATCCGACAATTTAATGGATCACAATGCAATCTTGAGATATTTTCACTCAATATCTTTTTAGAAACAATCATCTACCTAGATCGTATTTAATTAATTTAATTCTCCTTAAATATTAGTTCAAGTTTCATATGCTCAACGTTAACGCACAATGTGTTAAAGCAAATTGTCTATCAAACTGACTGACACGGTCATTCCTTGACACACTAGTTCTTAAATCAATTGTTCGTGTTTCCTCAGTTTGTATGGTGTTTGTTGTTTGTTTGTATGGTGTTTTACGTCATTTTCAACACATGTAAGGTGATATATGACGGTCGATTTTTATTTGTGGTGGAGGCAGACCACCCAATTTTTCTGGGTAGATCCAGTACTGTACATCTACCGCCATCCGTAAGAATCGACGTAACGCCGTTTTACACGCTCACTAAACGACATTGGCGACGAATTTCATTTACTTGCTCGCTTGTCCTTTTTCCCCGAAAAAATAGCACAATTTATACCTAGGTATTATCTTACCTACCCAAACGTACGGACATTTAAAGAGCTACTCAGTAGTGAATACAGACCCCCCTACTGCAAAGACTGAGCACGTTTGTCAACAACGTAATAAAACAGTTCATGTAATCAAAAATCATTTATATGATATTGTGTAGCATTTAAAAAATCATTTATATGGTATGGTGTAGCATTTTTCTTAATTCAAAAGCTATTAAAAATGGATAGACCTATAGCTATGAATACATACTCACCTTTGACTTGTATTTCTCTATTTCGCAAATGCATGCGTCTCCAACTATAATTGTTCCATGTACGTCACCACTGTTGCGTTTGTAACAATAGTATATCCTATACCCATCACCACTGAATACAAACCCAAATAACATGTCTTCGTTGATAAATAATGTACTATGTATAATCCTGTAGCACGTGCGTATCTTTGAGATACTTAAAGACATCACACCAGCCTAATCCATCCTATAGAAATAGTGGGGGGCATAATTATGATTGGTTTTTTTCATGCATTGTGACAAGTATGAGAATTTCATGCAAAATTGGAGATTGGTGTGTACTGTTATATTATGAGGCCCCGACAAACAATTTTAAATCCGATTTAATTATTTCTAAATTGTATGTGTAACAGTACCAGCATGATTTAATTTCAATATTTTTAGTATTGATTTTGGTTAAGTTTAAGACAAAATATATTGTATAGTTAATTTAATAATAATTATGTGTAAACTTACATTAATTGGGTCTTCTAAAGTGGTCTCCAAATACAGTCTTTGAACAATAAACTGACCCATCTTAACCAAATTCGATTTCAGTATCCATAGGATGATCGACGTGCGTTGTCCAAACTTATGTTTTCATTCCAATGACACACAGCTAAGTTTGTTTTTAAAATGTACTGTATATCACCACAATATATCCTTTTGTCGTGAAAAATGTTTAGTATGTTATTAAAAGATTCCACTAAATAAGAGTCCATACTGAAAATGTAATTCTGGGGAGTTTTGTAAACGTCAAAACGTCTGTTTGTCGATAATAAAAGCTGTTTTGCAAAAGGGTCTGTTATGATAATACGACTTGGCTCATAATTTTTTATCTGTTTTACATCTGGATGCTGGTTCACACTTGTCATGGATGTTCTCATAGTGAGGCACAATATTCTCTAACATAGATTTTTTTAATTTTAATTAATAAAATAAATTGAATTTGCAGATTTTACCTTTTTAAATCTGCCATATTTAAATGTTTCGAATTAAATGAACATTTAGCAATTGTAAGAAACATTGCACATTGTAGTCTTATATAAAATTATGTCAGGGCCTCAATAAATATTTTCCACGTTAGAGGATTAAAGACACATTTCGAGCCTATTGTATTTGGGGGTGGGGTGGGGTGGGGTGGGGTGGGGGGGGGGGGGGGTGGGCGGAGAGAATTTCTATAGGTAACTGTAAATCGCTGTTAGAAATACATTTGCACAAGGAAATTGAGATTATTAGATTTTGTCAATGGATTAGGCCCGTCCCATAAAGAGTGTATAATAATGTAGTAAAAAATATAACCGTTTTGCATTTTATGTGCACTTGTATATATGTTAAAACAACTATGTATAGATGGATATTCTTAAAAGACCCGTGTTAACAATTAATAGTTTTTGTATTTTTAGCACAATATACTCTATTATCAGTTACTTCTCTGCCATGTTTTAGTAAATCTCAAATGCAAGAAACTCATCGGGACTTCAAAATTCAAAAATCATTGTCATCTGTCAGCGTTTTTGATCACCTAGCCGAAGGCTCAGTGTGATGTTTTGGAATCACTCTTCGTCCGTCGTCCGTCCGTTGTCTGTCCGTCGTCCGTCGTCGTCGTTATCTTTTGCTTCTGACGACTTTTTCTCAGAAACAGCTTGTCGGAATTGAATTGAATTGGATTTTATAGTCGCACCAACAGCTAAGGTCATATGGCGACTTTCCAGCGTCTACTGGTGGAGGAAGACCCCAGGTGCACCTCCGGGCGATTTTCGTGTACGGGCGGGCACCTCGTCCCAGTGTCCTAATAATTCACACGAACTTTAATCAAGCATACTTTTTTAGTTATGCTCCTGACAAAAAGTGTGACGCACGGATGCACACACGCACGGACGGAAAAAGAGGTGACTCTATGCTCCCCCATAATAAACAATCTAGTGTTTTTAGTTAAAATATATTTTATATCAAAAACTAAGGTAATAGTAAATGAAAAGAAAAAAACTGTGATGGGGCCTCAATATAATGTCTCTGTGGTAATCAGTCAGCGAGAAGTAAGCAATTAAAAAGCATGCTATCCATGATTTTTCAACGACTACATTCAGTTGGGAAATGTGTCTTTAACAAGTTTGTGATCGTCTCTAGCTGTAAAATGTCCCAGATCTTTTGATTCTGGTGTGATGTCTTTAAGTATATCTTGCCGAGCTCGTGCCTCTGTCAAAAACGTGTATGTAACTGACCAATGGGGCGAATGAAGGTGCACTTCCGTAACTTAGTATGACCTATTGATACAAACGCAGCACGGTGTATCTAAATTAATGGTCATTGATTTGTGTCCGTAGATTATTATTATTATTATTATTGTATAGAACCCCACCCCACCCCACACACCATCCCCCATCCCCCAACCCTCCCCCATCTCCAACACCCCGTGTTTAAACTGTGTAAACTGCCATCTCTTTTACTAATATCATATGTTTTTGACTCATATAGTTTTTATAATTGTACATTAAGAGGTAGCAATGAACAGTTTCTTTGAGTTTTTCAATCTTATAATTACACATTGTAGTAGTGAACAGTTTATTTGTGTTGTGATGCACACGTTAAAGCACACGCGTCCCTTACATGTGAACAATTGTATTTCTGTGCTGATGTGTAATTCTAGCATGTCGTGCTATAAAGGTGAATATGTAATCAATATGTAATTTATGTCAAGGATTTGACTAGAACGAAACGAGGTCATCCACCTTGATTCAAAAAGTTTGGTAGGAAAGAACTGATGGTAAAAATTGGGAAGAAAGTGTCTGGTAAGAAAAAAGGTCGTGACATGTTTACGCCATTATTCTGGCTGTCAGATAACAATAATGATTCACTATTATTCTGGCTGTCAGATAACAACAGTGATTCACTATTATTCTGGCTGTCAGATAACAACAGTGATTCACTATTATTCTGGCTGTCAGATAACAACAGTGATTCTCTATTATTCTGGCTGTCAGATAACAACAGTGATTCACTATTATTATGACTGTCAGATAACAACATTGATTCTCTATTATTCTGGCTGTCAGATAACAACATGATTCACTATTATTCTGGCTGTCAGATAACAACAGTGATTCTCTATTATTCTGGCTAACAACAGTGATTCACTATTATTCTGGCTGTCAGATAACAACAGTGTTTCTCTATTATTCTGACTGTCAGATAACAACAGTGATTCACTATTATCCTGGCTGTCAGATAACAACATGATTCACTATTATTCTGGCTGTCAGATAACAACAGTGATTTTCTATTATTCTGACTGTCAGATAACAACAGTGTTTCTCTATTATTCTGACTGTCAGATAACAACAGTGATTCACTATTATTCTGACTGTCAGATAACAACAGTGTTTCTCTATTATTCTGACTGTCAGATAACAATAATGATTCACTATTATTCTGGCTGTCAGATAACAACAGTGTTTCTCTATTATTCTGACTGTCAGATAACAACATGATTCACTATTATTCTGGCTGTCAGATAACAACATGATTCACTATTATTCTGGCTGTCAGATAACAACAGTGATTTTCTATTATTCTGGCTAACAACAGTGATTCACTATTATTCTGGCTGTCAGATAACAACAGTGATTCACTATTATCCTGACTGTCAGATAACAACAGTAATTCACTATTATTCTGACTGTCAGATACCAACAGTGATTCACTATTATCCTGACTGTCAGATAACAACAGTGATTCTCTATTATCCTGACTGTCAGATAAAAATTGGTGATTCACTATTATCCTGATTGTCAGATAACAACAGTGATTCTCTATTATCCTGACTGTGAGATAACAACAGTGATTCTCTATTATTCTGGCTGTCAGATAACAATGGTGATTCACTATTATCCTGACTGTCAGATAACAACAGTGATTCTCTGTTATCCTGACTGTCAGATAACAACAGTGATTCTCTATTATCCTGACTGTCAGATAACAATAATGATTCACTATCATCCTGACTGTCAGATAACAATGGTGATTCGCCTGCTATTATCCTGTTAGATAACAATGGTGATTCGCCATTATCCTGACTGTCAGATAACAATAATGATTCGCCATTATCCTGACTGTCAGTTAACAATGGCGATTTGCTATTATCCTGACTGTCAGATAACAATAATGATTCGCCATTATTTCGTCTGTCAGATAACAATGGTCGCCATTATCCTGACTGTCAGATGACAATGGCGATTTGCTATTTTCCTGTGTAACAGACAAAATAGGATTTCGTTATTATCCTATCTGTTAGATAATGATAGTGATTCGCTATCATACTGACTGTCAGATAACAGTAGTGATTCGCCATTAGCCTGATTGTCAGATAACAATAATTATCATTATCGTAGATTATCCTGACTGTCAGAATAGGTCGCCATTATCCTGGCTGTCACATGGCAATGCTGAGTTATACACAACTGTCCATTTGTCACATTTTTCAATCAGTACTAATTGAATGACACACGACGAACTTAGTTTTTAAAAACTCTTAGCCTTACGTTAGATTTTGTACACAGTTTGAGCTTTTGTTAATTTCTACGTTGGTATATTAACAGTAGCTGGTACGCATCATTAATTTAGCATAAGCGTTAGTAACATAAAACATATAACCTCATATATTTCTTTATAATTAAATATTTACTAGCAACTTCAGTTCAGAAATGGCCTAGCATCGATGTACTACCTTTAACGAATGAGCATCGCTCGATACATTTCTCAATATTGCCGTGTTCGGCTGTTTATTAATGCCCGTTTATTATGTTCAGACCAGACTACACCAATTACCAACAAATCAGGGTCAATTCGGAGCTATTACACAGAATCTCTTAATTTTGATTGGTTGACAAGGTAAACAAATCAAAAAATCTTGTAAAATATTAAAATTCAACCTTTTAAGAGTACCTATGAAGGTTACAATCATACATTTGTGCAATGTGTTCATAATTTGTGGCATAGTAAAAAAAGAAGTATATTTTACATTTTCATTTACATGTAAACTACAGGAAAGAAGGTGGGTCACCAGCATCCGAACCAAACAGCTTTTTCAAAACATACTCAACGTATGGTTTGTGTACGTTTTTTCATAAAATTAAGATAGGTCTTTCAAAACAAGTAAGCACAAATATAGCTTCTTATATTAGAGAACTCAGTACAGAGCTTAGAGCTATAATGTACGTCTATGGAAAATGAAATGGTGTAGTATGACCATTATTGATAAATTCCTCTTGCATCCATTTTTCATACGTACTATGTTAGTGTTCACTCATCTGTGTTTGATGCAATACACCAGTTTTATAACAGTGCAACAGTGTTTAATACTTTCACTGGATCAGAATACTGGCATTTATTAACTGATTTACAAAAAAAATGGTGCTAAATTTGCATAATACCACAACTTCTACAATGTCTCGTATCCATGGCATCTCATATTATAGGATATCTCATAATCCCTTAATATATCCACGCCACTACATTCTGTAGATTACATACTGCAGATGCACATTCTATACCCAATGCATTGTCTAAATATGTTTATAGTTATTCATATCTTACAACAAACTGGTGACCGGTATCAACATCTGTACCTCATATAAAGCACTTCTCTGTTGCTTGTTGGAATGACTGAATCACAAAACCTACCGAATTCAAACTCTTTCTATATTCAGGATGTCTACATTCCAGTATTCTGATTAAAATATATCAATCAGTTCCAACCATCCATTTGAAATAAAGTTACACTTGCTTTCAAGTAATATTCTCGCGGAAACTGTCTGTTCAATTTATATTCCAACACACCGTAACCTCCTGAGTCTCAAATCAGAGATCTTTGCGAGTCTGTATTATTTAGTTGACCTCTAAACGACCTTCACAGCCAATATCTAGCGTTTTCTCGACGCTTGATAAGAACTTTCTGACGCTTATAAAAGCGATGATCTAGTAAACTCCAAGTTTGTAGATGACTGAGTTGACCTCCACGCGACCTTCACGACAAATATCTAGCGTTTTCTCGATGCTTGATAAGCTCTCAGACGCTCATAAAATAGATGATCTAGTAAACTCCCAGTTTGTGGATGTACACGACCTTCACATCCGATCTCTAGCGTTTTCTCAATACATGATAACAACTATCTGACTCTCATAAAAGAGATAATCTAGTAAATCCCAGTTTCTATACGATCCAACTGACCTTCACCGGAGCCTTTAAATGAATACAAATCCAGGGAACATCCTGGATGGGTCAGTTGACCTCCACCTGACCATCAAACACGTCTACGTCCACTTGCCTGACCCTATACTCAGCCAGCACGTAGAACATAATGGCGACCACGAGCAGAATCATGAGAATGTAGAGTTTGAAGGCGACACAGAGGAAAGTGCCACTTAAGAATCCGATCGTTAGTCCAAGACTCTGCAGCATTCTGTAGTTAGCGAACGCGATGTCCGTGTCCTCGGGACAGGTTATGCATAAGAGGGCTGAAAGGAAATAAATTTAACAATCACAGTATCAGAAACAAATACGTCCATTTATTTCATCTCGTGAGCTCCCAAAACAGTAGTCTCACTCGTGGCTATGCCACTCGTGAGAATATTTTAGTATCACTCGTGGCTACGCAAACTATGCCACTCGTGGGAATATTGTAGTCTCACTCGTGGCTACGCCACTCGTGAGAATATTGTTTCCGGAGCTCACTCGATGAAATAAAGTTGCATCTTTCACTGAAAAAAATACAAATATCCTCTATATATGGAATCTGGAACTATAGAATATCCGTTGAACCAAAATTAAAACATAGAGCATAACTATACACAAATCGAGACTAATAGTTTATACATGACACATGTTTCGTAAGCATTGCTTGCGAGGTTTTTAACGTTATGCTTCAAAAATAGATGTACATGCACACTCCCTTTACAAGCAAACACAAATTATATAAATTTGAACATAATAATTATGTTCTATATAGAAACTGACACTTGAACTAATGTTCTATATATATATAAATTGAAACTATAAGACCAGTTTGTTTATATTTACCAACTAGTATAAGGATCTTTAACCGTTAAAGTTATTATGTGGAAACAACAATGTTTACAATCTTATTAGATCCATGGACACGTGCGAAATGTTGAAATAAACAAGGTTCGATATGGCAAAATGCACCAAGAGACGACTAAAATAAGTTGAAAGATGAAAAAAAATAATTAAAAAAATTAAAAATAATAATAACAAAAATGATGATGATAATAATAATGATGATGATGATGATGATGATGACGATGACGATGCCGATGACGATGACGACAATGATGATGATGATAGTAACAAGTTATACTGACTGTTACACTGTGTCTGCCAGACCGCGTCACACAGACCCCATGACGCCGACAGGATGAAGAATATAGTCAAGCTCTTCTCCGGGATCCAGATCAGCAGGCCGATCATCAGGCCCATGTGGATGATGCCGCCGATGCCGAACACTACTTCTCGGGGAATCAGATTGGCGCAGACGGCCACCAAGATGGCGCTGATCACATTGGCAAGTCCCAGGATGATCATGGAGTAGCCTATATACTCTTCTCCCATCGTACAAGTAACATACGCCTGCAACGACCATAACAAGACATTGAAATAAAACACAAAATACACAATACGAGACCACACACAAAATACACAATATGAGACCACACACAAAATACACAATACGAGACCACACACAAAATACACAATACGAGAACACACGGACTCGATTCGGACACTGACCGATGATTTTAGACGCGTAAAAATTTTAAAAGAGCAGGATAGTACGAATTCCTCCGGAAACTTGTTGAATTTTTCAATAGATTCTTTACTTTAATAATTTTATTCAAAATTACGCGTCATGCATTGCTCAGTATGACCGTAGTCATTTCTACTGTATTAACTATAGACATCCGACCTTACAAATACTATAATAAGTTTGACAAGAAGTAGTTCATGTTTGAATGAACCCTGTGAGTGCATGCGTTTGGTTTACCAACACCAATTGCATACAAACCCCCGAATGTAGTTCCTATTATTAAAAGTAATCCCTCTTTTTATGTTGGAAAGTGGGTGAAAATGGCCCATTTTTATTCGATTTTGTTGTGGTATATATGTTTTATTGTTTAAAAGCCTTAAAAATCGTATAACTTAATTTGTACTATACTTACTATTTAGTTTAAATATATATTTGTAGATAAGCAATATCAATGTCTGTCTACTTAATAGTCTGTTATATGCAGAATGTAGTATTAGTTAAGTCTTGTATTATGGAGAACAGTAAGCAGTTACATATTTAGTTATGGCAATTGATCTATCTGTTTTGTGTTTTTCGTGTTTACTTTTGTTGTATACCTATTAACTGAGGTATAATAATACATTTGATATTTCTATAGTGACTAATAAGCCTCATTAGACGGGGTATTCATTTGTTTACTTAATATTGCCTATATTATACTTTATTGTTGTTTATATGTAATATTTTGTAACGATGTTATTTGTCACTTCAATAACAATAAAATAAATAAAAATAAAATATATAAAGGTGTATTTATATGCTTTAATGAATTATGGATAAACATTTTGAGCATTTATCAATGAAAACAGCTGCACCCTTGACCTGTTTAGCAAACAAACAAGAACTTGCTTGCATATTGTGACGCCACCGTTTCTGGTCATTTTTCAAGTGTAAAACTATTTTCTATACGACAAGTTGCATCAAATCATTAATATGTGACATTTTTACACTGGTGTCAATGGGGGGAAATAACTATTGGTTTCATACCTTTTTGGGTTGTGCAATGCCCCAGCAGAGTGTTAAGTGTAGTTTGAAATATACCTCATTGGGACATTGTGCCATATATAATAAGCATACTATTGCAATCACATATGAGAACCGTATGCTTCTCAAATGATTCTTATATGCAAGGAGCCACATTATATTCTCATAAGGAACCTTTTATATTTATATAATAGAAGTTTCATATAATTTTCATATGAGAATTCATTCAAAAAGGTTCCTTTTCAAAACACAAATTTTCATATAATTTTCATGATTGTGTTCCCACAATTGTATATGATTTTCATTTTATACGTTTATGATTCTCATATTAAATGTTTTGTACACGATTCATGTGTTGCTCCTTGTGTATAAGTACCATATACTAGGTATCGTAAGAGTATCATATACTAGGTATCGTAAGATAATCATGTCATGCTCCTTGTGTATAAGTACCATATACTAGGTATCGTAAGAGAATCATGTGATGCTCCTTGTGTATAAGTACCATATACTAGGTATCGTAAGAGTATCATATACTAGGTATCGTAAGAGTATCATATACTAGGTATCGTAAGAGTATCATATACTAGGTATCGTAAGAGAATCATGTGATGCTCCTTGTATATAAGTATAATATACTAGGTATGGTAAGAGAATCATGTCATGCTCCTTGTGTATAAGTAACATATACTAGGTATCGTAAGAGAATCATGTCATGCTCCTTGTGTAAAAGTACCATATACTAGGTATCGTAAGAGAATCATGTGATGCTCCTTGTGTATAAGTAACATATACTAGGTATCGTAAGAGAATCATGTCATGCTCCTTGTGTATAAGTACCACATACTAGATATCGTAAGAGAATCATGTCATGCTATTTGTGTATAAGTACCACATACTAGATATCGTAAGAGAATCATGTGATGCTCCTTGTGTATAAGTACCACATACTAGGTATCGTAAGAGAATCACATGATGCTCCTTGTGTATAAGTACCATATACTAGGTATCGTAAAAGAATCATGTGATGCTCCTTGTGTATAAGTACCATATACTAGGTATCGTAAGAGAATCATGTCATGCTCCTTGTGTATAAGTACCATATACTAAGTATCGTAAGAGAATCATGTCATGCTCCTTGTGTATAAGTAACATATACTAGGTATCGTAAGATAATCATGTCATGCTCCTTGTGTATAAGTAACATATACTAGGTATCGTAAGAGAATCATGTCATGCTCCTTGTGTAAAAGTAACATATACTAGGTATCGTAAGAGAATCATGTGATGCTCCTTGTGTATAAGTAACATATACTAGGTATCGTAAGATAATCATGTCATGCTCCTTGTGTATAAGTACCATATACTAGATATCGTAAGATAATCATGTCATGCTCCTTGTGTATAAGTAACATATACTAGGTATCGTAAAAGAATCATGTGATGCTCCTTGTGTATAAGTACCATATACTAGGTATCGTAAGAGAATCATGTCATGCTCCTTGTGTATAAGTACCATATACTAAGTATCGTAAGAGAATCATGTCATGCTCCTTATGTAAAAGTACCATATACTAGGTATCGTAAGAGAAGCATGTCATGCTCCTTGTGTATAAATACCATATAATAGGTATCGTTAGTATAAGTAACATATACTAGATATCGTAAGATAATCATGTCATGCTCCTTGTGTATAAGTAACATATACTAGGTATCGTAAGATAATCATGTCATGCTCCTTGTGTATAAGTATCATATACTAGGTATCGTAAGAGAATCATGTCATGCTCCTTGTGTAAAAGTACCATATACTAGGTATCGTAAGAGAAGCATGTCATGCTCCTTGTGTATAAGTACCACATACTAGATATCGTAAGAGAATCATGTGATGCTCCTTGTGTATAAGTACCACATACTAGGTATCGTAAGAGAATCACATGATGCTCCTTGTGTATAAGTATCATATACTAGGTATCGTAAAAGAATCATGTGATGCTCCTTGTGTATAAGTACCATATACTAGGTATCGTAAGATAATCATGTCATGCTCCTTGTGTATAAGTACCATATACTAGATATCGTAAGATAATCATGTCATGCTCCTTGTGTATAAGTAACATATACTAGGTATCGTAAGAGAATCATGTGATGCTCCTTGTGTATAAGTAACATATACTAGGTATCGTAAGATAATCATGTCATGCTCCTTGTGTATAAGTACCATATACTAGATATCGTAAGATAATCATGTCATGCTCCTTGTGTATAAGTAACATATACTAGGTATCGTAAGATAATCATGTCATGCTCCTTGTGTATAAGTACCATATACTAGGTATCGTAAGTAAATCATGTGATGCTCCTTGTGTATAAGTATCATATACTAGATATGGTAAGATAATCATGTCATGCTCCTTGTGTATAAGTACCACATACTAGATATGGTAAGATAATCATGTCATGCTCCTTGTGTATAAGTACCACATACTAGGTATCGTAAGAGAATCATGTGATGCTCCTTGTGTATAAGTATAATATACTAGGTATGGTAAGAGAATCATGTCATGCTCCTTGTGTATAAGTACCACATACTAGATATCGTAAGAGAATCATGTGATGCTCCTTGTGTATAAGTACCACATACTAGGTATCGTAAGAGAATCACATGATGCTCCTCGTATATAAGTACCATATACTAGGTATCGTAAGAGAATCATGTCATGCTCCTTGTGTATAAGTACCATATAATAGGTATCGTTAGTATAAGTAACATATACTAGGTATCGTAAGATAATCATGTCATGCTCCTTGTGTATAAGTACCATATACTAGATATCGTAAGATAATCATGTCATGCTCCTTGTGTATAAGTATCATATACTAGGTATGGTAAGAGAATCTTGTCATGCTCCTTGTGTATAAGTATCATATACTAGGTATGGTAAGAGAATCATGTCATGCTCCTTGTGTATAAGTATCATATACTAGGTATGGTAAGAGAATCATGTCATGCTCCTTGTGTATAAGTACCACATACTAGATATCGTAAGAGAATCATGTCATGCTCCTTGTGTATAAGTATCATATACTAGGTATGGTAACAGAATCATGTCATGCTCCTTGTGTATAAGTACCACATACTAGATATCGTAAGAGAATCATGTGATGCTCCTTGTGTATAAGTACCACATACTAGGTATCGTAAGAGAATCACGTGATGCTCCTTGTGTATAAGTACCATATACTAGGTATCGTAAGAGAATCATGTCATGCTCCTTGTGTATAAGTATCATATACTAGGTATGATAAGAGAATCATGTCATGCTCCTTGTGTATAAGTACCACATACTAGATATCGTAAGAGAATCATGTGATGCTCCTTGTGTATAAGTACCACATACTAGGTATCGTAAGAGAATCACGTGATGCTCATTTGTATAAGTATCATATACTAGGTATCGTAAGAGAATCATGTGATGCTCCTTGTGTATAAGTACCATATACTAGGTATCGTAAGAGAATCATGTCATGCTCCTTGTGTATAAGTATCATATACTAGGTATCGTAAGAGAATCATGTCATGCTCCTTGTGTATAAGTATCATATACTAGGTATCGTAAGAGAATCATGTGATGCTCCTTGTGTATAAGTACCATATACTAGGTATCGTAAGAGAATCATGTCATGGTCCTTGTGTATAAGTACCATATACTAGGTATCGTAAGATAATCATGTCATGCTCCTTGTGTATAAGTATCATATACTAGGTATCGTAAGAGAATCATGTCATGCTCCTTGTGTATAAGTACCATATACTAGGTATCGTAAGAGAATCATGTCATGCTCCTTGTGTATAAGTACCATATACTAGGTATCGTAAGATAATCATGTCATGCTCCTTGTGTATAAGTATCATATACTAGGTATCGTAAGAGAATCATGTCATGCTCCTTGTGTATAAGTACCATATACTAGGTATCGTAAGAGAATCATGTCATGCTCCTTGTGTATAAGTCCATGCTCCTTGTGTATAAGTACCATATACTAGGTATCGTAAGAGAATCATGTCATGCTCCTTGTGTATAAGTATCATATACTAGGTATCGTAAGAGAATCATGTCATGCTCCTTGTGTATAAGTACCATATACTAGGTATCGTAAGAGAATCATGTCATGCTCCTTGTGTATAAGTATCATATACTAGGTATGGTAAGAGAATCATGTCATGCCCCTTGTGTATAAGTACCACATACTAGATATCGTAAGTATAAGTTACATATACTAGATATCGTAAAAGAATCATGTGATGCTCCTTGTGTATACGTAACATATACTAGGTATCGGTATCGTAAGAGAAGCATGTCATGCTCCTTGTGTATAAATAACATATACTAGGTATCGTAAAAGAATCATGTCATGCTCCTTGTGTATAGGTGCCATATGCTAGGTATCGTAAGAGAATCATGTGATGCTCCTTGTGTATAAGTATCATATACAAGGTATGTTAAGAGAATCATGTAATGCTCCTTGTGTATAAGTACCACATACTAGACATCGTAAGAGAATCATGTGATGCTCCTTGTGTATAAGTATCATATACTATACTCAGCAAAAATAAAAAGTATCCACTCTGTTTTCCTGCAAAATCTGAGACTGTAAGAAAGAACTAACAATTGTAGCATGATTTTCTTTTAATAACATCTTTGTTTGATGTTCACACAGAATGTCATCGAAATATACCGAAAGCTTAAAAAATAAATCAAACTTTAAAAACATAGGTGTGAAAACGAAATTAACAAAACTTAAAAAAGTAAAGATTAACGACAATAGCAAGATTTAGCAGTCTAAGCCCATTCAAATACACAGAAAAATGTTCAAAACCTCGCTAATATCTCATGTGTCCACCGTTACACCGAATACGCTCAAAAATGCGACGTCGCATGCTTCTGACGTAACGACTGACGAAGCATCGAGCATATTTGGGACGTCGTGTACGTCAGGATGACCTTATCCAAAGTGTTCAGGACCTTGCAGCAGCAATTGTCCGCGAATGGAACGCATTAGCTCTAGAAATCGTAAGTCGTTACTTTAGAAGCATGCGACGTCGCATTCTTGCGTGTATTCGGTGTAACGGTGGACATATGAGATATAAGCGAGGTTTTGAATATATTTCTGTGTATTTGAATCGACTTAGACTGCTGAATCTGTGCTATTGTCGTTACCTTTACATTTGTTAAGTTTTGTTAATTTCGTTTTCACACCTATGGTTTTAAACTGTGATTTATCTTTTTATTATTCAGTATATTTCGATGAAATTTTGTGTGAACATCAAACACAGATGCTAATAAAAGAAAATCATGCTACAATTGTTAGTTCTTTCTTACTGTGTCAGATTTTGCAGGAAAACAAGGTGGATACTTTTTATTTTTGCTGAGTATAGGTATCGTAAAAGAATCATGTGATGCTCCTTGTGTATAAGTACCATATACTAGGTATCGTAAGAGAATCATGTCATGCTCCTTGTGTATAAGTACCATATACTAGGTATCGTAAGAGAATCATGTCATGCTCCTTGTGTATACGTATCATATACTAGGTATCGTAAGAGAATCATGTCATGCTCCTTGTGTATAAGTACCATATAATAGGTATCGTAAGTATTAGTAACATATACTAGATATCGTAATAGAATCATGTGATGCCCCTTGTGTATAAGTATCATATACTAGGTATCGTAAGAGAATCATGTCATGCTCCTTGTGTATAAGTACCATATACTAGGTATAGTAAGAGAATCATGTCATGCTCCGTGTGTGTAAGTACCATATACTAGGTATCGCAAGAGAATCATGTCATGCTCCTTGTGTATAAGTATCATATACTATGTATCGTAAGAGAATCATGTCATGTTCCTTGTGTATAAGTACCATATACTAGATATCGTAAGAGAATCATGTTACCCCTTGTGTATAAGTATCATATACTAGGTATCGTAAGAGAATCATGTCATGCTCCTTCTGTATAAGTACCATATACTAGGTATCGCAAGAGAATCATGTCATGCTCCTTGTGTATAAGTAACATATACTAGGTATCGGTATCGTAAGAGAAGCATGTCATGATCCTTGTGTATATATACCATATACTAGGTATCGTAAGAGAATCATGTCATGCTCCTTGTGTATAAGTACCATATACTAGGTATCGTAAGAGAATCATGTCATGCTCCTTGTGTATAAGTACCATATACTAGATATCGTAAGAGAATCATGTGATGCCCCTTGTGTATAAGTATCATATACTAGGTATCGTAAGAGAATCATGTCATGCTCCTTGTGTATAAGTACCATATACTAAGTATCGTAAGAGAATCATGTGATGCTCCTTGTGTATAAGTACCATATACTAGGTATCGATCGTAAGAGAATCATGTCATGCCCCTTGTGTATAAGTATCATATACTAGGTATCTTAAGTATAAGTAACATATACTAGATATCGCAAGAGAATCATGTGATGCTCCTTGTGTATAAGTAACATATACTAGATATCGGTATCGTAAGAGAAGCATGTCATGCTCCTTGTGTATAAATAACATATACTAGGTATCGTAAGAGAATCATGTCATGCTCCTTGTGTATAAGTACCATATACTAGGTATCGTAAGAGAATCATGTCATGCTCCTTGTGTATAAGTATCATATACTAGGTATCGTAAGAGAATCATGCAAGAATTATGATTATATGTGGCAACTGGTAGTGTATTGGTGTGATAGTTTGGTGTAAGCACCGTCTGAGAGAGCCGTCAAAATGAGTCTTATATGAGAGTGCAATCATAAATGTATTATACATGGCAAAATTGCCTCTGTACCACACTAGAAACTTGAATCGGAAGTGTTATTATCTAGGGGTCCTTTGGGATCACCGAGCGCAATCATGGTGGTTTTAAAGTAGAATACCGTTTAAGTAAGTGGGCATGAGAGGTGTTGCACCTTATAAAACATTTCATGAATAAACTCAATAAAACTGCTACTTTTCTCTTTTTTTTTTGTAGGTGTTTTTTGCTTCCAAGTGATCCCTTTCCAGTGTTTGTTGCTTCCAAGTGATCCCTTTCCTGTGTTTGTTGCTTTCAAGGAATCCCTTTTCCAGTATGTATTAAAAACAACAGTGAACGAAATATGTATATTACGACCTTTCACGACTTATCAATATTACTTAAAGTCTAGAACAGAACGTATCAACAAATACTGTATTTTATACAATCTAAACATACATAAGTTACATACAACACAAATAGTATATATTATTTATTAAAGGCTTTTGTGCGACCTTATTTGTATTTCGCATTATAATCAAGTCCCACCCCTTAGCCACGAGCAGAAGTGTTAGGACCAACGTGACCACTCGTTTTTGTGGACAACGGTATAAAACTGTAAACATTTCCTTGTGCATAAAAACACCAACCTGGTTAAAATCAGAGAAAACAAACGCTTGTTGGAGGCCGCTGAAAACTAGCAGTGGGGTCAAGAGACGGAACGTTTTGTGAGTAACCATCATGGAGAGATGCTGCACCATTATCTGCAAGAAACAATTTGAACATGTTATAAAACAGTTATACAGTATAACACGTGAAAACTAGGTCAGGTCCACATACAATTACACGAAGCGTTTCATAATTGGACCCATGTGGTTCCCGGGCTAGAATAAGGCCACTGCCTATCAAGCAGAGGGGTAAAATTCTCCTCCACTCGAATTCATGTTCATTTGTCATTTGTTGTCATGTTTACTAAATGTCTTCATCATCACCCCTGTATTGTTTCAGGTGCCACTTGTGTGGTGGCAGAAAACTGGTGGTGGCTCCCTAAGCGAAAACTGGAGATTCTACAACATACTTTGCAGCAAATCTTCAGTTCTGCAGCCGACACTTTTTCCCGCACATTCTGCAAATTTTCATTTGGATGTAAATGGAGGATGGTCCGGAAATGTTCATTTCTGCTGGTGCCATATAACCGTTTTGGTGTTGATGCGTCGTAAAATCCAATCAATTCAATTCCTTTTTATAATTGCTTTTTGAGATTATGTTATTGTCTAAACTGACGCATAACGACCATCACTTCATTATTTTGAACCACGTGGTTGTTGAGCGTACACAACTGTTTTATCCTCTGTTGAATAAAACTGTGATTGATTCCACTGAATTGAAACTGTTTGATTGACTGTCAGTAATTATGTCACATGTGCACCGTTCAAATAAAAGCAGTAATCGTTTCAGTTTCACATGCTCACACATTATGTCTATATTGTTAAAGACTATTTTAGCGATACACAAAAAAAATCCATCTTCTATAATACATTTCTTCAGTTGTATACTAACATCGGGTCAAAGTTCAACGTTATTTTTACTAATCCTTGTAATTGTATATCCTGTCTACTTTCACTTCTGAAATTTATATAAAAAAATGTCAAAAAATATGATGAGCTGCATTTTCAATTATCAAATGTCAATAACATGTCCAGAATACAACTACAGTGAAAAAATAACAGGAAACTGTACTAAAAAAAGTTTTAAGAAAAACAAGATTGGCACTCTTTTATGAACTCCCATCGACTGCACCAGGCGAACACATCCGGCTGATTTACATACATACACAATTATTTTCAACATTGCTATTTCATTTGTTAGCCAAGCAATCATTAAATCTTGGTTTAATCATAAGAAGATTTTTTTTCTTTTTCAAATCAATAAAAGTCGGATAGTTTCAAACATGAATAAAGCCAAGGTCAATCAGAATGTTTTAAGATTACTTGCTTAATTCTCCTCTTTTAAAGCCTCTCACTTTTCGATATTAAACTGTTATTCAAATTGTCCACCTTACTAATTATCCACTTACTCGAATTATTTATTATTTTTACAAATAAATATAAAAGTCGAACAGGAAAAGTAGCATTCACAGAACAGTCAACCGTAAACACTCACTCCAAACACACAATTACAAGGAAGCAACATATGACAAACGTAGAAGGGTCGACAATATGAGTACAGCCTAACGTAGAAGGGTCGACAATATGAGTACAACCTAACGTAGAAGGGTCGACAATATGAGTACAACCTAACGTAGAAGGGTCGACAATATGAGTGTAGAGGGGTCGACAATATGAGTACAACCTAACGTAGAAGGGTCGACAATATGAGTGTAGAGGGGTCGACAATATGAGTACAACCTAACGTAGAAGGGTCGACAATATGAGTACAACCTAACGTAGAAGTGTCGACAATATGAGTACAACCTAACGTAGAAGGGTCGACAATATGAGTACAACCTAACGTAGAAGGGTCGACAATATGAGTACAACCTAACGTAGAAGGGTCGACAATATGAGTACAACCTAACGTAGAAGGGTCGACAATATGAGTACAACCTAACGTAGAAGGGTCGACAATATGAGTACAACCTAAGAACGGTCAGTGACAGAAATACCGATGGGTTTTTAAACCACGCAATGGGTATCTATTGGTATCTACAATGTATGTATATTTCAAACGCTTTATTTCTATTTCACTTGAATCTGTAAAACGCTTAATTTCTGATCAATGGCTTAATATATAACCAACAAAAGCGAAACATATTTTCTAGCGAAACGTTTAAAGATTGTATTTCTATGTCTTTATATGTGAAATTGACATTTTGCGTCACTACTTTCTCCTTTAAAGCCTCTTGATCAAATGAAATGATCCAGTATAATTAAATGCAGTTCCCATGCGGTTAAACTATTATATTATTTCTAAATTATTTCCGTTCTAGACCCATATCTGGTTAACTAATAGTTGACATTTTTCTACAACAAGAGGCCCAATAGGGCTTGTATCGCTCTACTGGCTATATGGTGTTGGTGTTGATGGTGGTTGGGTGTGGGTGTGGGTGTGGATGGGGGGGGGGGGGTGTCGGTGGGGATTAGGTGGAAATGGTGGGGGGGGGGGGGGCGGGGGGTGAACCAAGGTTTTTTATGAGATTTTTGTCTCCATATGAGATTTGAACCAACGACCCCTGGGGTTTCCAGTGTGCATTACCAAGTATTGAAAAAGGGCTAAAACTCTGGAGTGTTCACAATGCTGAAAATGGATTTTTTCAATAATTTATGGTTTTCGAACTTTCCCAATCTTGCATTAATATCAACAATCTGTTAAAGTTTGGTAAAGATTAAATGCAAACTTAAGGTGCCAGTGTGTTCACAAGGCTGAACATGGTATTTTTTCAATAATTCAAGGGCATATGACTCTAGTGTTGCTGGTCTGGTTCCTGATATAGCTGGTTTTCGAACTTGTCTGAGCTTTCATAAATATTAACAATCTGGTAAAGTTTGGTAAAGATCCGATGAAAAATGAAGGCCCTATCGTTAAGAAAACTTCGTCATCCCATAAACACCTATAATTTAAGTTCTTACAGAATTTACCACTTACTACCACCCCCTCCCTCCCACACCCCAACCCCACTAATCACAATATTAATTCAACATCTGCAGCAAGTAGAGGAACTATATATTATTTTTTCTTTCATTCCAATCCTATTAACTATGTACTGTACGATATAAATATGTTGTGAAAATGCTGAAATAAAATACGATTAAACCATTCGCAAAAAGTAAAATAATATAAAGTTTATTTCGTCTGTTGTCTGTCCAAACTCTTTGATTGTACAATGAACTGACAGTTTCTGGACCCTATGATGGCGTCTGCTTAAATCCTGAAAAGGAAGGTATAGTTTAAAATGTGTTTCTAATATTGTCTTTCCATTCCTTTCTCGGTTTATTCTTTTATTCCCCTGGCTTCTGACAAGTCACCGACTGCTTGATTTGTGCCTTTTTCTGCTTTTGTTTTTTATATTTGCATTGCATGCTCATATTTTTGTTTTATAACTAATACTGTCTTATTTAATTTATTACACTCAGGGCTCAAATTTAAGTTGGCTTACTGGCAATTTTCAGTCAACTTTTCAAGTACTGGCAAAAATGTGCAAATGCATCAAAATACTTTACGAGTTTAATACCGTGTCTGCCTTTTTTTGAAACATGTGCTTTCATATCAATGGTGTTTTACTATTGTTAAGTTTTCCTAATAGATGTTTGTATGACACATATGGAATCTAGCATGTTGTGCTTTTTATTTATTTGGTACCTTTTTGTACTTACACACGTAACTTTTTCGTTTTGCCAGTTACAAAAATTGCTACTGGCGAAATGTTGCCAGTCCAAATTGTCGCTAAATTTGAGCCCCGACTCTGTCGTGTTTTACTGGGATTTCTAAAAGGTAAGATTACGGTTTGGTGCACACTAGAACTTGGTTTAAACTCCCGCAGTATTTTTCCCAAGAACGTTCCAAGGTGGTAAACTCTTTTGTTCAAGATATCACATACTTTATTCTAAAGTACCATTTATCCATTGCATTGCGTGTTTTTGAATGACTGCGTTCTCTGAACCCTCATTTCCTCTTCGACTTTAGTTTCTACATCTAATTCTGCCTCGGAAAAACAAGATCTTCTACACAATAGAAAACATTGAAGATATGACCTCAAAGGCCGCTGTGGCTTTAAACCATGTTCTAGGATGCACCAAACTGTATTAAAATTCAGCATTTGTGCATACTGCATGTATCAAATACATTCGGATATTAAATGCTCATGTGCAAAAAAAAACAAATATACATAATCAATTATTTTCCCAAAGTAACAATAATAAGTGTTGCAGCAATTTAAATATTGTTTCAGTTGGAGTTCTTTATATCTGGCAGTAAGCATTTCTTATCTCGTGAGTAATGCTTTCATTATGTTAAGAACACAATTGATTAAAATCCTCACATTTGTTAAAGTTAATAGGCCAATATATTTAAACATGATCGTTTTTATGATACTTCATACCGTCTTGTAAACGCTACTGAATAAAATTAGGTGGTTAAAGTGCACCCACGACGTCTATTTACTTTTGCGATGTTGTTTATGTCTCCGTTGTTCAGTCAGTAAAGGATGGGAAGACAGGCGTATTTGTTTATGTCTCCCTTGTTCAGTCAGTAAAGGATGGGAACACAGGCGTATTTTCGAAACTGCATGTCTCTATGATCCACATTAGTCACATTGTTAACCATCTCAGTTGTTTGTTTCATTACTCTGAATAGTACATAACACGAACACGTTTATTTATTTTTTCACCCGTAGAATATAAACGAGACAAAGATACTTTTTCTCATTTTCTGCAAGCAATGAGGTAAAAATAGGGATACAAGTCAAACAGAAAATATAGCTTTCACAGAACACAGTCAACCAAAACACCAAAACCGTTATAGAGTTGACCATAGCATAGTAACAAAAGCAAACATTACAATGTTAATAAGCAGAAAGGCATGTGATATCGCACACACAAACGAGATGACAATAGGGCTACCGCCTTGGAATTTTCAGTGGCAAAAAGTCCCCCGTGTGGGTTAAACGAGGTTTTAGGGTGTACCAAACCTCACTCTGACCCGGGACAGTGTAAATAAAGGAATTCCCGTCAGACTATATTCTCTTACAAACAAGGCAGCATTAATAGGCGATATACGTATAACACACGTATGATCATGTATATATGATTATAAAAAGCACAGAAATCCACAATGCAAATACTCAATAATTTGGCAGAAGCCAAAGCATCAGTACGACAACACTAGCTTTAAGACAAACATCAAAACTGTGTACATAACCTGAAGGTGGAAACAACCGCACATAATCCAAACTAAGTTTATGTAATAACGCTTTTACCTCGTGTTCCCAATTATTAATATTATTTTTTTCATTCTGTTGATATATGTTTAAAGATTTAACTTAAAATGATTGCTAACTGAAATCATTATTTTATAATCTTAATTTTCGTTCATTTAGCAACGGATATCTGCCTGTGTCACCATTCAGAGCTAAATTGTTTGCAGTATATTTTAACATTAAGTGTCCATTTTAAAAACGTCCTGTGAACCTTTTCCAATATTATCGGCTGTAGATGATCCCAATAATGTAACTAAGACAAGACCGAAATTCAATCTGAATGTTTTTTCTCTTTTTACTGTTCCGTGCTTAACGTTTGCTCAACGATAAGGTCAGATAAACATTGTGTTTCGTGTTTGCAACATTGACCTATCTAAGTATGCCCTACTGACTTGGTAATTCTTCATCAATTATCGATTATCGAAATTGATGGATTCATATTAGCTCTGCACAGAAATACCGGATGTGACGGTTTCGGAGTGAATCGCTTACTTACGTTGGATTGGTCAATACTTTTTTTGCACGATTGCCTTTGGCCAATGAGACAACAGTTACTGTTTATTGTGTTGTATGTATTGTATTGTATTGTATTGCTTAGGCTATAATACAAATTGTTCATGGGTATCCGGTGAAGATCGGGAATTTCAACCCGAGGTACACTTGTTTTCATCGGAACCGAGGGTTGGAATTTTCCTATCTGAACCGAATACCCATGATTTATTCTTTTTCTTGCATAATATCATTTACATTCTGCGCATTGACGTCGCCAACTACTAACGTTTTGCATTTTATTTACACAATGACGTCATGCAACTGTCATTGTTGATATCAGCGAGTGACTTTTATCTTCCCCCATAATGTGTATGATCAGGCTTTCCAACGTTGACCCATGTAAAACGCAAATAACCTTATCCGGTATGCAAAAACAAGTTATGTGTATTTCCTAATCGTACAAAGAGGTCTGCAACTATGTAATTATAAATGTCTGACTGACCAATAAACACATCAGTAATTGTTTTGTTTTCCTTTCATATATAGCGAAGACCATATATAGCGAAGACATCTTAAAACTGTGCAATATTCTTTTTCTATTTGGGTGACAAACAAACTGACTGTACTGATTGATTCATTTTTGTCACCCAAATAGAAAAAGAATATTGCACAGTTTTAAGATGTCTTCGCTATATATGGTCTTCGCTATATATGAAAGGAAAACAAAACAATTACTGATGTGTTTATTGAGTACAGTCAGTTTGTTTGTCACCCAAATAGAAAAAGAATATTGCACAGTTTTAAGATGTCTTCGCTATATATGGTCTTCGCTATATATGAAAGGAAAACAAAACAATTACTGATGTGTTTATTGGTCAGTCAGATATTGGACACACTAGCATTCAACTTGGTTGCATGAAACTAGCTTTATAAGGGGTAGTATAGTTCAATAAGTAATATATAGAGTCTGGTCTCAGCGAGTTGGCTTGTTTACACACCGAGATGCCCATCGATGTGTTTAAATAACCAACGAGCTGAGACAGACTCTCTCTTTTTTGTAGCATGGGGTTAACATTCTGTACTATTGATTTTTATTAGTATTGAGTTCTGCTCAACCCGGGGCTACCCTTGAACGGTAGCAAGCATATTTCAGTCAAACCGAGACTGCAATATTTCATATTTATCGTGTTCGGTCGTTTGCAAAGGTCCACTCTCATACTCTTTTAGAAACACTGTGACTCTGAATTTCTCTATCTGGTAGTTGTAGCATGGTCGGTGACCTTTCCTTTGATGAATGCAAAGCATTAAATCGTTTAATTTTGGGTAACTAAAGGGGCGTGGCTATACCATACTACAACTACCAGATATTGGAATTTAGAGTATGGTCACTATGATGTCGCAGTGTGACTAAGTACTCCATGCTACAAAAAAGATAGAGTCTGGTCTCAGCTTGTTGGTTATTTAAACACCTCGATGGGCTACGCCCATCTCGGTGTTTAAATAAGCCAACTCGCTTAAACCAGACTCTATCTATTACTTGTAGTACGGTATAGCCACGCCTCTTTAGTTAAACGATTTAATGCTGTGCATTCATCAAAGGAAATGTCACCGACCATGCTACAAGATAAACTATGGATTACTGTTTTAATGCTTCGAATATTTAACCAACGTTGATGTAAAAGGTACTATATTTTTGCGAATAGTAAAAAGTTAGTAAGCTAACTTATTAGTAAGCGTTTTTTGTACCGATCCTTATGTGTAAGCGTGTTTTTGTTGTTGTTGTTTTAAAAAACGTCAATGTTATATTTTATGCTTATTATATAATGTAATGTTAGATAATACAATTATTTAAACGTGATATGACTATTATTAATTGTCTTTTATTCTCCCAAAGACTTTGCCATTAATTGATATTACCAATCAAAACGTAGCAATGGGACTGGCATACATAAGGCTTATAGACATGTTGCAACTCGTGACAGTTCATACAGAATACCGTGCAATTGAGAGATTCTGCTTTTGGTACACTGGCGGAGGGAGTATACTCCTTTGAACAACACATACATACACACATTTGCTAGAAAATAACGACTGTTGTGAACCCCATTTTTTGGATATAACCGTATCATTGATATCATCAAGTTTTAGCATTTTAGACGTATGCATTTCATCGTAGTCAGCCTCCTTGAGCGCATACAACCTGTGGCCCAGTGGATAGTATGGTGGACTTGAAATCCGGAGAACCCGGGTTCAAGCCTCGACGGCGCCACTGAGTTTCGTCAGTGAGTTAATTGGAAAGACACTTTCCCGCGTATGTCATTACTATTTATAGCCAAATTGTTGGTATTCCAATGCGTACGAATTATGAACCCCAGACAGATATCATCGAAACCCTTTATACATTGACAACCCGCTCAATTCTACAACTGTTACGTAATAGATAGAGTCAGGTCGCGTCGAGTTGGCTTATTTAAACATCAAGATATTACACTAAATCAGCATGGTGTACTTTGTAACACTGTGATGTCAGAGTGACCGTACTCTAACTTCCTCTATCTGGTAGTTGTTGTATGGTATAGCCACGGCCTTTAGTTACCCTAAATTAAACGATTTAATGCTTTGCATTTATCAAAGAAAATGTCACCGAACATGCTACAATAATATATATTCTAAAGAATGTCAACTCAACGAAGCTCATATTTCTGATACTGACTGTTATTTCTCGATTTGTATCTCTTGATTAAAACTGGCGGCAATTTGTAAGAGAAATCATGACGACGTGTTGTGTTCATACGTCAGCTATGTTATGCGGTAGTAACGCGTTCGCCCTATAAATAATGCGACACCTTAAACTAAATTTAACAAGAACGTCAATCAGAGTGATGTGAAAAGTAGTTTTGCTTATTTAATACTCAATAAAAAAACACTCATCATTCCATTTGAGACGTTGAAGTACACAGTTTTATTGAACTGACTGTTACGTGTGCATATAACGGAGAATACATGTTGATGCTGAACTATGTTCAAAACCTGTGACACAACTTTAAAAAAACAGCATAGGGTTGTAACTTGTTTTATTAACATATTAATTATGGACCTTAAAGGGACACACAGCAAACTTGATTTGTTGAAAAGCTAACAACTCGCAGCGTCCCATTAGTTTTTCCACATAATTCACATTTTTGCAATCATTAATATTAATACTAGAATAGTGCAAAGCTAATAGTTATTATTATATTACTAAACTGTTGATAACATTGCACCAATAATTTATACATTTCACTCACAGCCATTACCAGTATGTATTATATGTTTGACATGCCTATTAAACAAATGATCACTTTTTCAGTTGAATGACTTATGAATTCATTAAACCTGAGTATATCCAACATTTAAACTACACTTGACCTCCCTATAATATATATATCTGAGCCAGTGGACATGGCAGACGCTTAGGGATCACTTTAAGGGATTTTCAGGTACATGTGTGTACTTACCTTTATCTACAGTTTTATAACTCTGAAATATACGTCAGAACGCGCATTGTAACATCAAACAAACATAATACGGGTAGCATGACCCCGAACCCCACTAGGATAAGTTAAACGGATTGAGGGCGGGAGGGACCCCGAACCCCACTAAGATGAGTTAAACTCTGTGTGTGGTGGCGGGGGGGGGGGGGAGGGGGGGGGGGGGGTGCAGCAGGGTACACATACATGTAAGTAGTCGATTGCCAATCATGTTTTCTTCGTATCTCAGATGTAAAGGCGCTGGCACGGTTTAATACACATTGTTTCAAAGATGCTATTTCACAGACTTTCAAAAAAGAGGCCTCGGTTACACAGTGGAAAAGGCGTTGGACCTAAGGAGCTGGAGCCCTGGTGATGGCATGTCTAATGGGACTATTCACCAATCTTACTTCCCTCTGCGGTCGCTGTTCAAATCAATAAAGCCCTAGTTCATATTATATTTGCGTCGACAATCCAAATGGCCTTTAAAATACATTTAAAATCATAGTTCACATCCAAGATTAATTCTGTCCATTTAAAAAAAATGTGCTGGGTGGGGGTGGGGCGGGGGTGGATGGGTCGAAAGGATAATAGCCAATGATACTTTTTTTAAAGGGCTCTTCGACCAAAATAAATAAATAAAAACACACGTCCTTTCGAAGATTTAAAAAATTGTCCGCGTACACCTTTTCACCCTGTGATTATACTAGTACAAGCATTGTGACGTCACAATTCTGTGTTGGAATGTGGTCTTCGGGGAAACACGGTATTGATTTTTTTGCAATATTTTCAATAACAATCGAATTTAAAATGTATCATGTTAGCATAAATATGTTGTCTCTTATCTACTGTCTGTTCACTACAATATATCAAGTAATTTCAGAATTTATCACACACACAGCTGACCGATACATGTATTGCATGCCGTATTCCATGCCGTGTAACAAAACTACACAAAAACAACGTTCGAAACGCTTGCGTAAAACAGTGACCAAACGTTTTTTTGGGTAGAAAAAAGTACTTTTTTCAAATTCGCTTGAAAATTCACATACTGCCAGAGGAAGGATTAAACTCATCGTTCATGTTCTTGTCTTTTTTCTCGCTGTTAAAATCTTCATACAAATCGAGATACAAAATAAAAAAATTGAAGTCGAATGATAAACAGCTGACATTTTGCTCTTTCGCATGTTTGTTGACTGAAATAATTTTCACAATAACACAACATAGACCTAAATTTATTTTTAAAAGTAGGCCATGAAAATGATGGTTATTTTATACGGAAATGGCTTGTATAAATTATGTTTTAATTGTAGTGATAAAAATATGATTCTGAAAGGTTTTTTTATGAAGCACACGGTTAAAGAGAGTCTCACTTTTCTGTGTGTAATTTTATGAACGGTCATGAAACGTTTTTTTGGGTAGAAAAAAGTACTTTTTCCAAATTTTGATGAAATTTTACAGGCCTGTAGAGGAAGACTTTTTCCTGACTTCAATGCTTTCGTCTTTTTTCTCGCTATAAGAACAAACTGTAATTATCAATTTGATTAAAAGCTAAAATAAATTTTCGAAACGATCGGTAATTTGTAAAAGCCTAGAAATCGTATTTTTAATAAAAAAAGAATCGACAAAACACGTTAAAACTTAAAATTCAATCTGTAACAAACGAATTGATGCATTTGTTTATGTGTGTCATCATTGTACATTGTCAGTTGAATACAGTTTACATCACTGGTGTCATTTTGACCGCCATCCTGAAATCTGCTCAAAACGCAGTTTGTTTACGTTTTTTTGCGCGTGACGTTTTTAAGTAAATATCCCTCCGCGGCGGCTTGGCGCTCCCACTGATACAGCGGCAATTTGTAAGAGAAATCATGACGTCGTTTGGTTGTTTTCATGACGTCTGCTACGTTACGCGGCTGTAACGCGTTCGCCAGGCAAGTAATGCGACGCCTTAAACCAAGTTATACGTTAAATAACACGCATTTTATACAGTAAAAATTCAAATAATGATAAATATCTAAGACGTCTGAACGTATCGTATGATATACCACGCAAACAACCGGGACTAAATGTTTGTATGTACACAAACACAGTGATTCGGTCCTCATTTGCATCTGCAATACACTAGTTTATCACATAACGTCCCTTGTTTGCAGTGTCGAACACCCATTTAATATTCTCTTATATGACACACGTGTAATACAACCTGGAACGATTTTGATGCAGTAAGTGTTTAACGTATTGTTATGTATGGTAGTTTTAGATAATTAATGACGTCTTGTGTACTGTGTGCCACTTTATTGTGCAAACCACCACCTCAAACTTTGTAGGCCTATATAATTATGTATATACACTGAACAAAATTGCTAAGTATCAACTTTTGTATCTTAACTAATTTTCTTACTTTAAATATATTTCAGAATAGAAATATGATAAGTATTTTGTTTTGACCCATAGTTTGTAAAACATTTATTTTTTGTTTAAATTGTTACATCTTTTGAGAGTTACCCTCCCTTTATATGAAAACATGAAATGTACTGATAAAACACATAACATGAGTCAAAGATCGCTTAAAGATATAAAATTCTTAAAATTGGTATGAAATAATAGAAATAAACATAAACATTTGACCATTTATCGCAGATTTTCCGTATATAAAAAAATGAAATATGGATAATCTTAAATTACCTCCCTTTACATTGATTATTGTTTGAAATTCAAGTAACTGTAATTCAGCGTTACTAAAAATTTCGAAAATTTCTTTTGCAAACGCATTTGTAGTGGTAATGCTAGTAAAACATGATGTCAAAATAATTTTAACTGGCATATTTTAGAATTAGGAACATCAAAAGCTTCACTAATTCGAAGTACTTAATAAAATCCTATATATCCAGTTGTATAAGTGTTATAACTTATTTCTAAGAAAACACATTGACTTAAAAGTTTTAAAATATGTTCATGCAATCAGAGCAGACGATTTACACTCGTTATTTTGCAGTTTAACCGTATCTCTAATCAAGCTCAAAATACACAAAACAATGAGAATATTATTGACATATTCTTAGGTTGATACTTAGCAATTTGGTTTAGTATATAGAGGATCTTAAACGAGTTCCCATTTCATATAAGATTTATGAAACGAGTTAGGAATTATTTTAATTTTAACGAACCTTTTGGCGAGTTAAAAAATTAAAAATAATTCATAACGAGTTTCATAAATCTTATATGGAATGGGAACGAGTTTAAGATCCTTTTTATCACATAACATTGCAATCAAATTAGTAAAAATTAATTCAGATGAACATAGAACCGCCACGACGTCAGACACACTTTAGCGCCAAAACGTCATAAAATATATGACGTCGTAACGTCGCGTCTCACACATGACGTTGCGTATAAAAGAGTTCGTGTTTTACCTCTTTACAAAACAGCAGTTTACGCCAACTTTTTAACAAACCAACAACAATGTTTTGTATAACGTGCATTCTTTTTATAAGCTGTCACAAATAGTAAGTTTATGACATTGATCTGTGTGAATTTGTAATAAATAAAATAGTTTCAGTTAATAAACTTGCGTAGTGTTACAGGTTTAACTCAACCAATCAAAATCGTTCCAGGTTGTATTACACGTGTGTCATACTATATACTGAAAACGAATATGGAACTCGTTGACTAATCTTGATACATTTCATTCATTTCGTTTCCTATATTTCATTTGAAACGAAAACTCATCGCAAGCTCGTCGTCCTGCGCCAAAACAACGAGTTCCAAGTAATATTCAGCCATACAAATTCAATAACCTTTTTATTGTATACTTTCATATTGATTTTGATCAATGTTAATTGTATGACTATTACTTTTCATTGCATTTGTGTTATTTTTATAGCTTTTGATGGAATTCCTATCTTACCATTCAGTTTCATTTTGTGTGGATGATTAGTTTGCGCGAAAACGACGTCGACGTTGGATGACGTCATTAAAAACAACAAGCGATTTTCTGAAGTTTGTTTACCATTTGATAACGTTAAAAACAGTGGGTGAGTGACCATTTGAATTATTTTATCAATTTTTGCCATAAAAGGTTGAAAAAAAACTCGTATTTTTTGTTGACACTATAGGAAGGATTCCGTTATTTTTATTTGAAAGTAGTTCCTTATTTCTGTTTCGCGGCTCTTAGCAAGCACGAGCAAAAGTTCCCGTGCAATATGAATGCGTGCAATATCGTAGAATATTGCACGCTTAGCTCAATGCAAACTAAACGGGACAATATGAAAGTATACAATAAAATAGAATATTAAATGGGTGTTCGACACTGCTAACAAGGGGCGGTATGTGATAAATATGTATATCATTATATATAATAAGAATGAATGTGTACATGGATGTGAATGTGTGTGTGTGTGCGTGCGTATATGCGTGCACAGTAGTTTAAAGGAAATATCACTGTTTTTGTTTTGTTATATATAGTTTGCATTGTATATGTATGACTTTACAGAGGCCCCAAGGGAGATTAGTGTTGGCTAATTGGGTTACTCTCTAAATAAAGACATTAATTCATTCGTTCGTTCGTTCGTTCGTTCGTTCATTCATTTATCCCTCCTCCTACAACAACAACAACTATAATTGCACCTTAAAACCTGGTTTAAACCCTCAGCGGCCCTTTTTGCCACTGGACCGTTCCAATGCGGTAGTCCTATTGTCAACCTTTTTATGTTTATGATGTCGTGTGTTGCCTTTTAGACATCTTTAAACTTGTTGTTTTATCTGCTTTTACATATTTTGAAAATACGATCTCTATATAGACACAATATAAACGGCTTCAATCAGCCAGGCCAAACCCCAAACACATATTCAATCACGGGTATTTTAAAAACACGTGAAAACAACAACTACGTTTAATCGGCACATAAATGCATCATTATTATACCTGGACAGAGTGTTGATAAACTTTTTTAGAGTAATTTTGCCGTTATTTGGAGGGTTAGTTTCTTGGTAAATGATCATACATTCTACTTCGTTTCAAATGAAAATGAAAACGAATATGGAACTCGTTGACTAATCTTGATACATTTCATTCATTTCGTTTCCTATATTTCATTTGAAACGAAAACTCATTTAAGATCCTCAATAATAGGAGGAGTTTTAAGGCTATCGGTGTTGCATTAAGGCTTAAAGCAAAGCTGTCTGATAACCCATATATGAACATAAAACACACTAAACGTACTTCGCCATTAAAGTAAGAGGCGCGCTGCCTATATTGTGATTGGTTTTTGATGCACTGACTTGTTGTTGTTGTTGTAAATATGTTGGGGGTAAAATACTGGCAAAAATGTTAGGGGTAAAAGACTGGCCATAAGATCGTGTTGTTGTATTGAAATTGCTGTATTGAAATTGGCGCTATGTGATAGGTCCATATAACAGCTACAACTTTGAAACTTTAGACAGTTGTTCTACATCATAACATGACCCAGCATATCAGGTTTTATAAATCTGTGCTGTTTTCTGCAAAAGTTATGCCCCTTTTTGAACTTAGTATATTGATTAAGTTTTCCGTAAAGGTCCACTTTTTAGCCAGTATGTTTTTGGAAAAAGATACGACGTATTGTCATCCCTTGACCGGCGTCTGCGTATTTGGTTAAGTTTTATGTTAAGGTGCACTTCTTTCAGTGACTATAACAGATACAGCTTTGAAACTTTGCTTGAGCATACTATTTCCTGACACAGGCCATGCAATACTGGTTTCCACTCAGAAAAAATCTCATGATCAGCCCTACGTGGCCCACACCTATGACAAAAATTAGTGTCAAACATTCAAAAAAACAAAACTGTATGATATCTTACCACCACAAACCACTTCTTCCGAATACATGTCCACCTACCCCAGACATTTGTCACATTTCACTGATCATATCAGCTTCTTTTTTGATGGAGGGCTGGCGTGGCGCAGTCGGTAGCGCGGCGGATTTGTAACCGGAGGCCCCGGGTTCAATCATCCGTGATGCCACTGAGTTCCGTCGGTGTGTTCTTGGGCAATACACTTTTCCTTAGCCTCGTCCGTCGGATGGGGACGTAAACCGGGCGGTCCCGTGTATCGGTCTATCCTCCGAGCACGTTAAAGAACCATAGGAATCTATTCGATAATAAGAGTAGGGCAGGTTCCCGGATTCCTATGTATCTTTCCCCTCTCTCTGGGGCGGCTTTAAATAACCTATACTGTGTTGATGAGCCGTTAAACAACATTCAATTCTTTTTTGATGTTTTTCTTTACTTAATTCAAACTACCTCAATATTCTAAAAATCTTGATAACATTCTAGAAATATATATCATCAGCAATTAATGCAAACACTTAAATATAAATAAATACACGTTTGTTTCCTCCTTTTGAAATCATTCTGCGCCGCCCTGATGCTTTGCATCAGTTTCTTTGACATATATTTCTCCGTTCGTTGTGGGAGCACATTACGGTCACATCGACACGGTCGTGTTATGACATAAAAGCATAATACAAACTTAGCATTTCCGTCTGTACAGCGTTTGTCACACAAGTACGCAGTGCACTGCGTTGCAGCAACACTTAATACACAATAAAACCTGTAGATGATACACGTTTTCGTGGTGGTTTTGTGAAAACTTTATTTGGTAAGGAGGGTGGCATGGCTTCTAGATGTATCACGGCTGACATTGTCAACCATTATCTGCGTGATAAACAGAAAGAAAACTATATTACATGTATCTGGAGATATTCAATCATCTGACTGCCATTTGATCTAATAAATTTATCAATTAATGTGTTAGTGTAGCGAGGAGTGTTCTTTACTTTGTGATAAAGCACACACAATATCGTAACGTTATTTATAACACCTAAACATCTTAGTAGCAGTGTTGTTGTATTCACAAGTATATTGTTTAGATCTACTCTAAAAGAAACTTTGTAAAAGCAGGTATACAAGTCGAACATGAAATGTATCTTTCACAGAAAACGGGTTGACAATAGGTTTGACAATGGAACGCTGTGAGGTTTAAACCAGGGGTGCGCCAAACCTCACACTTACCATAGTGGCATCCCAATACAACGGAACAGTGTAACATAAACAAATGCCCGCCACGATATATTCTCTAACAAACAAGACAGCATTAATAGGCAATCTAACACACAGATGATCATGTATATATAAATATAAAGAACAAAAGCCTAGAAAGCTACAATGAAAATAATCAATGACTTGGCTGAAGCCAGAGCAACAAGAGAACACCATTAAGGGTACGCCAGCACAAGATTTAAGACAAACATCAAACGCCAGCGTCCTTTGAGGATTTAGGTAGACGTCATCATCGAGTCCACAGTCTGTCCTGTCATCGCACAATCAAAAAGGAAAGCATATTGGTGAGCTGTAAATGAGTCAACCACAACATGCAGTGCGTTGCAAAATAATATGGGAATAACCTTTTAGGCATAATTTTGCATTAAAATTGCCCTTTAAAAAACAACTGTTTTCATGCGAAATTTTGTTTCTCAACCAAGTTCAAAAAGTATGATCTTTTTCTATTTGATATATTTTTTCTAAACCTTTGACAAAAACAAGCGCCCAAAGCAGTAGAGTACGTATTATTATATAAGTTCTGGCTTTATTACACTCCCAGAAGCTATGTGATACCAAAACACCAACGTTCTGCCCCACTGATAAATACTTGTATAGCTTAACAGCTAGTTATGAAAAAGAGTGTAGTCTTCATAATTCCTCCTGCATTTTTGGTTGAAATAGACTAAATAACATATTTTCAAGTGCCAATTTATATTGTATTGTGTCATCGGCAGCAATAACGAAGCCTGAAAATGGCCACCGAGAAAGGATCCAATATCTACGCATAAATCATCAAATAAAAGAACAATATTAGTTTAGCAACATCAACTTGCTTTATTTGTATGACATTTTTATTCTTCCTATGACCTCTTTTTTTGTATTGTTATCAATTCTTTCTGCCTTTCTTTCTGCCATTTTCAACCATGTAAGAACGTCACTATTTGGTATTCTCACATACAATGCATGGTGTTGCTGATTTCTCAACCATTGATTCCTCGTCGTAAAATTTAATTAAAAAACATTTTCCTAAATGACCAAGTTAAATAGAAGAATGAAAGTTAAAACAATTATATGTGAATCTGAGATGTCTTGTTTCTTTATGAATCGATCGTTACAAGCTTCAAACGAAGACAACATGCAAGGCCAGCGTTAGGTCTTAACATATGATATCATCTGCTAATTGCTTAACCATTGTAGCGTTCATATATGTAATTGTTTTTATTTTTTCAAGTAAAACAATTACAGACTACTGTATATATTGTTACGTAGTTTATAATTCTTGTTTGTTTTAATGCGTGTTTGGTTGACTGTGTTCTGTGTAAGTTATATGTCCTGTGTTTGGTTGACTGTGTTCTGTGTAAGTTACATATCCTGTGTTTGGTTGACTGTATTCTGTGTAAGTTACATGTCCTGTTCGACTTTATACCTCCTTTTTTTTTCACCACATATTTCACGGGTTTGATATTTACATTGAAACTGTCTCACTTTTCAAATTAAAGTAACTAATCCGTCAAATAACGTCAAAATTACACAACAAAACTGTTTATCAAAACTATCCAGGTGTTCAGGTCATAAAATAATGTATATATGAAAATTAAAAGTATAAAATGTTCACGGGTTCTTCAAATACCCGTGATTGAATATGCGTAAAATGAATTATGAGTTGGTAACACTTAATTCAACGCTCCAGTTTTGAGGTTTGGCCTGTCTGGTTAAAGTCAATTATATTGTGTCTGTAGAGTTCGGATTCTCAAAATATTTAAGTTATATATATACCTCGTCGGCAGTAGGTTTAGAAACGGTGTACATATGTTGTAAATTGTGGCTGTAGTTCGCGGGATAGCTAATTTAAAAAGAAAAGCCATTTGTATTAGATAAATTAGACACCATTTAAATGCTCGGATGCATTGTTACTTGCCAAACAAGGACTTGTTTTATCTCTGGAGATATAATCGTACACTATTCTGGTAAATCGTGCAACACGAAATTATATGCGAAACTGCTTCCGTCTTTTTTTGATACAATGATTCCCTATTCCGGTAAATTGCTCAACACGAACATAATATAGGAAACTTTGCTTCTGCATTAGTTGATACAATGATATTCCGGTAAATCGTTAAACACGAACATAATACACGAAGCTCTGCTTCTGTCAATGATACCCTAATTCGGTAAATCGTTCAACTCTACAAGACAATAGAAAATAACATTTAATCTCAGCTGATGCAATGAGACACCAGTCTGGTAAATCTAACACTAGAACATTTACACCAATCTCAATTTCTTCAGGAATCATAGGAGAATGAGACCAACCTCCAGTTAATGGTGAAGTGCAAATTAACAGAAAACGCTTCAATCTTCATGGATCCACGACTTGTTACAAAGTTCGATCTTTTAATATTTCAATGACACACATAATACATCTTCTTTCATCTCATTCATTACCAGAATTACCCAAAATTGTAAACGTCATACACACATGCATTGCAAAGATAGGCTACTTTACAAAACAACATAGTACATGTTTATAAGCTGTTTTCTATAGTCAAACAATTACAGAGTAGCTCTCTAGAATTACTAATCTTACAAGTAAGATAGATGTTTTCTTTTCTGAGTGTATATTTCTACGCTTTATCGATTGCTGTATCACTAGATGGATTGTAAGAGACAGAAAAGCGAGAAACCTCGCGCCCGGTGAGAGTTCCTCATTACTCGCTGCGAGAAGTCGTCAAATTGACGCCTTAATAATTTACCAAGACGTTAAAGAGAGTTATAACCCGAGACATTGGAGCAGAGATAATGAAAAGAAAAATAGTTCAGTCTTACCATTAAATAGGTGACATGACATAATTCATGAATGCCGGATGCAAAAAATCTAAGTATTGGAATACATGGGAAATGAAAGGCGGAATGCATATGGACGAAACACATGATAGCATCAAAGAAGTATAACTAAGACGCATAATGTTGGAATTCAAGGGTAAAAATATAGCCGGAATGCACCCTATAATAATACATGGGCACATAATGGTTCATTTTGTTATTTTTATCATGTTCATTAAAGGTCTTCATCGTGATCTCTGTATTGTTTCAGGTGCTACTGCCATGGAGCGGTGGCAGAAAACAATGACCGTGCAGTTTCCAGCGAAAAATGGAGTGTTTACAAGATAATTTGAAGCAAGTTGAGAAGGTTTTGGGCCATTTTGCATATTTGTTTTATCTAGATGTAAATTGAGAGTGAGCCTGGAATGTTCATTCCTGTTGGCGCCGTATAACCTTTTTGTGTTGGTGTGCCATAACACCACAATTCAACTTAATACATTGACTACACAACTAATGTATTGGTTTTGTATCCAAGAGTTGTCACCCCTGTCTCCTTTAAGTCACTATACTAAATACAGATGTATAGGGGCACCGTTGTTGAAGCAGAAAATATAGCAACCACCGAAAGTCGTGTCGAGAATATGCAAAATCGTGTATAGGTTTATTTTACTCCATCTGCATTCGCAACATCTCGAATAATATAGAGACTCATATAGCGAAGGTGCTGTTGCTCTACTCGAGTACTACAGTATATATCATGGGATGTCCCTTGTTTGGAAAAGCTACCGGTGGGAGGCGAGCGTGGGGTGGGGGCGAGGAGGGTGGTTGAAGTTTATGAGCATCAAGTATAGTCTCTGGCTGTTATAATAAGAGCATGAAACATGTCTGAACTAAAAAGTTTGGCATTCGATTACAAAGTGCTACTCTACTATCATATCTTAATCGTAAACATACTTTTGTTTACATTTTCAAATGTTTTACATTTTCAAATGCTTATATTTTCGTTTCATGTTTCGTTCTATAAAAATATGTACTTGCATCGTTTTTTTTAACCTCATCGGTTGCTACACCCACGGCATTAATTTCCGTTTGCCTTATCACGAAGCATCCTTAGTGAGAGGCAGAAGAAGCAGCACTCTTTATTCTATCCATGTCCTATGCATCGAACGAACACTGCTCTAAGCATCTCTTAGAACTCACATGCATCCTTGAAGCATCCTTGAAGCAAGAAGAAGCATTTTCCAATCAATTTCAAAGAAAGTTCTTTCTGGTAATTAAATATATATTTATTTCCAGTTGTGTCACGGCATTATTTTATGCGAGAAGCGCTGTTTCACATTGTCTTGATTTACTCTTTACTCAAAGTAGCTTTGTATTACTTGTATGGTTTTTTTGAACATTAGTAATGCAATTTATGTTGATACAATTTAGTTTATATGTGAATGCATGCTAACTCCGGTCTTTCTCCCACTTTTCTTTTATTTAGTGTGTGTGTGTGTGTGTGTGTGTGTGTGAGTGCGTGCGTGCGTGCTTGCGTGCAAGTGTGCGTGCGCGTGTAACGTATTTTTATTTTTAGAACAGAAACATGCTATTTTATCACAATTCCATGTTTTATCCTTTTTCAGACAGCTCACTTTTCTACAAAGTGTGTACATGCATTATGCCATACAATAGTTTCGTCGGATATGTCAAGAGAAACTAACTGCCCTTGTAATATTTCGTCAAGTTGCTATTGCCAGTTAATTGTCTATAGACTTGACCGCGGGGGAATATTCTATAGCCAATATAGTGGTAATAGATACTCTTAATTTTCGAGTCTGGTGAAAACTACTTGATATCACAATCTAAAAACGGACATAGTCCCTGTTATACGTATATACGTTTATCGGTAATCACACGGGTTAAAAACTCTCCATAGTCATCTTCAAATTATAACAGATATGTGGTTTAATTTTGAAGGTATGAAACCACCAATTATTTTCCCCATTGACACCAATTTAAAATGTCACATATTAATGATTTGCTGCAACTTCAACTCGAATAAGGATAATGCAGCAGTGTAATTTTCATATAGAAAATTAATTTTCCAATTGAAAAATCACCAGAAAAGGCGGAGTCACAAGACATGTAAGAAGGTTCTTGTTTGTTTACTAAACATGTCAACTGCTGTTTTCATTGATAGTAGCTCACAAAGTGTATGCATAGATTTGAAATTTCGAAAATGTTCATCAGTGATCCAGTAAAACCTATTAATACAAACAAAATAGATTAGAAATGGGCAGTTTTCCCCTACTTATAATGCCCATTTCATTCAAAAAAGGAGGGTTTACTTTTTAATATAGGAACTACATTCGAGTACACCTCGTGGGGTTTGCATGCAATTGGTGGGGGTTAACATCAATAGCAGTAACAAACTGATACTGTAACAATGGTTTCTACAATCACCAGAGGCATATATCCTATAACGTCATCTATATAACACTTGGTGAAAAATCGATGTGTAATCGATGTGTAAATGCGCATTTGCTTCAAAAGTGGTTAGAAGCAGTGCAACTAAACGAAGCATCGCAAAAAACGGCGTTATCAAAGGCAATCCTATATTTATGGTAAATATGATCTAGTACTGTCTAAAATAGCGTCGCTGCATTATTGTATTTTATGCCGTTCTACATTGCCAATAATATCATACATCTCCTTTCGATGCTAAGCTTTGTCATTAAACTTGCATAAAAAAGGTGTGTTATTTATTCGTCTAGAGTCCGGTTTAAGATTTCACAGTAACGTTTTGGTCAATGACCAAACGAAGTCAATTTCCCTTGTTGGTTTAAAACATTTTATTGTTCAACATTTTACAGTATTTCATAATTACATTGAAGATTGTACACAACATATTCAAGCTACATTGCTTATACACAGCTTCTTTAATCAATACGTAAGCATCCTATCAAGAAGGAAGAAAACTCAGAAAATATAGACGCTAGCATGTTTTCATTGCAATTATAAAACGCAATTTGCTGATCTTCGTATTTGTTTGTTTGTTTGTTTGTTTGTTTGAATGGTGTTTTACGTCATTTTAGCACACATAAGGCCATATATGACGGTCGACTGTTTTGTGGCAGAGACATACCACCCCATTTTTTCTGAGTAGAACCAGTACTGTATACCTCCCGCCATCTGTAAAAAAATGATCTTCGTATTTATCTGACATGTTGCAATATATAAACAGTAAGCATTTAATTAAAATTTAAACATAATCAGACCATACTGTCTGAAAATAAATGACATTCATAAGCATGGTGTTGTATACATTCTAAGTTCAAAGGGACATAACCTATGAACTTTTTTTTCTAAATAATACCGTAACCACATCTTCGTCCTATAAATGAGGTTCATAAAGCATTATAAAGATAGGCTTTATGTATTTGCATTGCGACTTTCTAGGCTTTTACTTTTTTATATTCATATATACATGATCATCTATGTGTTATACTTTAATTGCCAGTTGATGCTGCCTTGTTCGTTAGAGAATATAACCTGGCGTGGATTTCTTTCTTTACACAATCCCGATTAAATTGGGATGACAACAGGGTAAGAGTGAGGTTTGGTGACCCTAGAACCTGATTTAAACCCCCAGCTTCCTTTTTTGCCACTGACCATTCCAAGGCGGTTGTCATATTGTGCTTTTCATTAGCATTGTATTTGTCGTTTGTTTTGAATGCGTGTTTTTTGGTTTACTGTGCTCCGTGAAAGCCACATTTCCTTTCGACGTTTATACTTACTTTTGTACCTACCTTTATTTGGAAGAGCAGGATACATTAATAAATTAACATATAATTCAAAGTAGAAAATAAGTCCATCACTTTCGCGAAAATGTTGAAATAGAACGCCCCAAATTCCAAAATATATATTTATACCTCTATTTGCCGGTAAGTATGTCTACACAGTTTGGTAAGGTTGTGCCTTGTAGTTCTGGAGGAGTTAAAGACAAAAGAAACAACATTATCGGACAGCGTCACGGATTTGACGTGAACTTGTTTTTGATACTGTTTTCTTTAAGTAGTATACGGATTGCTCTTGTTATGGAACGATTGCCAAAGTCATAAAGAAAGAAATAAAATTGTTGGATGATTTGGCTGAAACGCCACATTACATAGGTAAAATAGTCAAAGAAATTCTTGGAAGACTAGATTTATTTAAGAACATAAACATTATTGAATTGGCAAGCTAAACGTACATTTAATCAAAGTTAGCTGTATAATTAATTATTTTAAATGATTTGTCACATTGCAAAAGAACGTGATTTTTCTACTGCCTAGTTTGTAAGAGAATTGGGATTACTCAACTTACATTAGATTTGTTTACCATTATCCCGCTTGATCTGGAATAGGGTTAGAGAAAGTTTTTGTGTACCCCAGAACCTGGTTTAAATTCCCAGCGGCTTTTTTCCACTGTGCCCATTAATATAAGGCACTCAGAATCGATAATAGCGGATACATTTTAATCAAAGTGTGGACAAAGATCTATAGAAATTCATCTACCATAGTGTGAATGACATATTTACGAAATACAGATGTGAAATTATGTTAATTTAATCAGGTTCTGTGCACTGGAATTAATTTAATATCTATTTCCTGCCTTAGTGTTGACTTTGATATTGCACTTCAAACGTGTTTATTACACAAGAAGTCTCCCCATTTCAGTATGTATTGATATTCACACTAGTGCTATGTGGAGACTCTCGGAAGTATATACAGCAACCGAACACGAAATGTAGCATTCAGAGACGCAGTCCACTAAAACAACATAAAAGTACGCATTCAAAAAATCAACAATTACAAGGAATCAAAAAGAATTATGCGACACCACACAAATAAAATAGTTGACAACAGGTTTACCGCTATGGAATGGTCAGTTGCAAAAAGGCAACATTAGTAAGCAATTTAACTAACACACAGAGATGATCATGTATATATGAATACAAAAAAAAACAGCATAGAACGTCATAAAATAAGTACTCAATGACCAGAGCAACAAGAGAGTAAACCGTTAAGTGCACGTCAGAACAAGACGTAAGACAAACACAAAGTAGGTCAAGGTCATAGATGAAATCCATGCGTCCAAAAAGATGCACTACCCAAGACACAACTATGTCAAAATAGAATATTGTGTCTTCCAAAGATTAAGCTATAATTTAGGTTTAAACATCTAGTTCATGAGAAAGTGATGTAAATGTAACAATTAACGTTATCTGCCCTTTGCTTGGATGGTGAAGGTCACATCCACATTTGCTTTTTGGCAAGTTGTGATGTACTATCCAAATGTTGAAGGTAAAAAATATTAAGTCATCTGCCCCTTGCTTGGAGGGTCAAGGTCACATCCACATTTGCTTTGTCACGTTGCAATGTACCACTCAAGATACAACTATAAGCAAAGTTTGAAAGGTCTTAGTACATACAGTTTGTGAAAAAGTGACCTAAACGCCAAAGTTGAAGGTAAACATTATAAGGTTATCTGCCCTTTGCTTGGAAAGTCAAAGTCACATCCACATCTGCTTTGTGACGTTGCGATGTAGCACCCTAGATACAACTTTAAACAAAGTTTGAAAGGTGTAGTGCATACAGTTTGCGCGAAATTGACCTCAACGCAAAAGTTGAAGGTAAAATTATTAAGTTTTCTGCCCTTTGCTTGGAGGGTCAAGGTCACTTCCACATTTGCTTTGTCACGTTACGATGTACCACTCAAGATACAACTATAAGCAAAGTTTGAAAGATCTATTGCATAGAGTTTGTATAAAAATGGCCTAGAAACGCAAAAGTTGAACATAAAATTTATTAAGTTATCTGTCATTTGCTTGGAGGGTCAAGGTCACTTCCACATTTGCTTTGTCAGGTTGCGATGTACCACCCAAGATGCAACTATTAACAAAGTTTGAAAGGGTTATTGTATACAGTTTGTGAGAAAATGACCTAAACGTAAAACTTGAAGGTTGACGCCTTCGCCGCCGCCGCCGCCGCCGCCGGAAAGAGCAACTCCTATGTCTCTTTTTCCCTTCGAAAAGGCGAGACAGAAACATACCTTTAGAAATCACAGCACCGAAACGCAATGGCACCGTAGGTCCGCACTGCACCAAAAACATAGGGTAATTTAAATATACAATGGAAAGGACATATACACAACACAAAGAGTAGGGAAGACAGGGTTGCCGACTTGAAACGGTCAATAGGCAATATCTTATATATATGTTTTATATACACAACCTCGCTATTATCCTGTCTTCGGGAGCTCACACTGATAAGCCAGTGTAAATAAAATTACATCCCATGAAAAGGAAATCTCTAACAATAAAGTCCACATCTAGAGAAATTAGCAAACGACACACAAATGTTATTGTAAAACTACGAGTATATGGAAATATATAATTAGAAACACCTTAGGGTGTAAGGCAAACCTAGGGTGTAAGGCAAACCTTGCAGAATGAAACAAGACGAGAAACGGTATATTGCACTCCTCATCTAAAGACGTCTCGTATTCTACACACTCTGTATTACGTTAGTAAATCTCTCTCTATTAGGTCCATAGCTATGCTGATGCACACTGAGGCAGTTGCCTCGGTAGAATTTTGGGAAGGTACCAAACATTGAAGTAGGCGTTCTAATGGAATATCAAATGAAATCACTAAAACAAACTTGAATATATTTGCCTATCATAAAACTTAACCGAAAATCTGCCAGGGGAATGCTCTAAAATGCAGGAAATCACATGTAGAAGTCAACAGTTTTCCGGGGGAAATGTCCCAGGAAAAGATTTGCCTCGCTTAAATTTCAGAGCTTGTTACCTGTCTGTCTATTATATTTAATTTGTTTCATTTAACTGCCTAATCACTATAAGCGATAGATAAAGTGTTTAAACTAAATTTAAAAGTTAAAGCAATTATTTACGAAAACGGTATCTCTCAGTAAGACTAACCAGACATCTGCGTCAAATTGATCCAATACATTTTGTTTAAAGAATATTTATGCTTTTGGTTAGATGTTATTGTATTATAAACACGGTAATAGTATCATAATGGGCATAGTAACGTTATAGTACTTAAATGCACGCTAAAAGCTTTGAGTCATTTAAAGGATTCATAATTAGCTTTATGTTTCAGAATGAAGATCGATCGCTATTTGTATTATTGGTGAATATAATGTGCTTGTCAACCATAGATAGCCAACTATACTCCTCAAAATAATATAATCACCAGACAATAGAGCAGTAATAGCACCACACAATAGAGCAGTATTAGCACCACACACTAGAGCAGTAATAGAATCACACAATAGAGCAGTAATAGCACCACACAATAGAGCAGTAATAGCACCACACAATAGAGCAGTAATATCACTACACAATAGAGCAGTAATAGCTACACACACTAGAGCAGTAATAGCACCAGACACTAGAGCAGTAATAGCACCACACAATAGAGCAGTAATAGCACCACACAAAAGAGCAGTAATAGCACCAGACATTAAAGCAGTTATAGCACCACACAATAGAGCAGTACTAGCACCACACAATAGAGCAGTACTAGCTACACACAATAGAGCAGTAATAGCACCACACAATAGAGCAGTAATAGCTAAACACAATATAGCAGTAATAGCACCACACAATAGAGCAGTAATAGCATCACACAATAGAGCAGTATTAGCACCACACAATAGAGCAGTAATAGCTACACACAATAGAGCAGTAATAGCACCACACAATAGAGCAGTAATAGCACAACACAATTAATGGAACAGCTGTATTTTATCGTAGATTCTAACACGACCTCCGCAGTCTTTCATATACACAAAGAAGAGAGACAGCTGTATGTTATTCTACGATAAAATACAGCTGTTCCATTAATTCCCCGCGTATATTTCATCCGTTGGAAGCGCCGCGTTACATGACGTCATTTGGTAAATATACGTCACGAAGACAAACTCAACAGTAATTTTAATGAAATGCTAATTACAACAAACTTGCCATGCTCCCAAACCGTGCACACCCCCCAATATAAACCCATCATATGCATCAGTATATATAACATTAATAAGCATCTTGAACAAGGTGAGAACGTTCGACTTATTTGTTTGCAATGACTTATTTGTTTGTCACGTGACTACTAGTGTTTGGAAAAGCAGAACTTTGCATACGGGGGCGCCCAATGGAACAGCCTGTAAACATAGCAGCCTGATTACCTTGACCTCCGAGATAATATATAGTGTCCCAACAATAGCGTAAACAATGGCGTTATTGTTGTGTTAGAATCGAAATAATAAATACGTACCTGTATTTTATCGGTGAATAAAATACAGGTAGTCGTTCGGATGCCAGTAATTAAATCACTCATTCTGACGCACTCGTGATTTAATTACTACGCATTCGAACTCCTAACTGTATTGTTTTCACCGATAAAACACAGGTACATATTTATTCAGCTGCCGAAGGCAGCTGACTCTTATATGGTTTTTATATCTGTCTATGGTTAACAGACTGTGACTCATGTAAGTGGCAATACGCATGCTTTACAACTTGAATTCCTTGAGAACTCGTCTGAAAAACTTGAATGGTATAAACACATATTTTGTAATGTTGAAAAGTTACCATTTCGCTTGCTGAAATGACGTTTTCGTAAACCAGTCTACTGAAATGTGTAGCATGTAATCATTACTATTATATGTATATTAGCGACAAAGCATTCAGAAGCCTCAATGGTGCAGTTGATCGAGGCGCCGTGTTAGTGCCCAGGAAGGTAGGGGTTCAAGCCTGCTGATTTCCTTTTTTTTTTTTTAATTTTCATTGGTTTATATTATTCCTTTACAATTTTCATTTTGAGAACGCAATCTTATAATTACACATGGTAACAGTGCACTGTTTAAATGTGTTGTAATGTACACTCTAACGCACAGGTGAACAATTGTATTTCTGTGGTGATTGTGTACTTCTAGCACGCCGTATTACAAGGTAATTGTAATCAATATGTAAGGCATGTCAACGTTTTTGAACAGAAAGAAACGAGGTCCCCAACATTGATTTAAAATGCTTGGTAGGAAGAACTGATGGTAAAAATCCGGAAGAATGTAAGAAAATACTGTCGTGGCGTGGTTATGTCTCCGTGACAACATTTATTTTTTTCAATATTGTTTTAACTGCCGTGACTTGATATATTATTATGTTAACTTCTTATCTCTCGGCAGCTTTTTTACGCTTGCGTAAAACCTTGCTTGTTATTGCTTAAATAACATACAGCTGTCTCTATTCTTTGTGTATAAGAAAGACTCGTGTTAGAATAGTTAATAAATGTGTGTAACAATTGTAAAATAATACAATTAAACACTTAAACAATCGAAAAGACAATAAATCGTTCAATAACAGCACTTTAAAAAGTACACCAATCAAAATATGGTGCTTCAGTTAGTTTGAGGAGTATATTACAAACAACGCAATAATATAAAACCTAAACATTGCACAATGTCTGTATTATTGAGATATATACGAATTGCTTAAGTAAAATTGATTTTTGTCTGACGACATAAGTGCTAAATATTGTTTATTTGCACAGATGTCACGATACAGGATCATTTGATTTGATTTAAAAATCTGTGTCGAATGTACGATACTATTTGTTTATTTATTTATATACAGAGTAAAAATTCTTATACTCTGGAAAGACTGGATCATGTTTTCGACGAATGTGTGTATAAACAATCAAATACATTTTGGAATTTAAAACATTTTAAAGAAACTAAACCTCCAAATAACGGCAAAATTACACTACAAAACCGTGTTTATCAAAACTCTAGTAAGGTGTTCAGGTCATATAATAATGTATATGTAAAGGCCGTAAAAGTAAAGTTTTCATTCACGGGTTTCTAAAATACTTGTGGTTGAATATACGTAAAATAAATTATGAGTTTGGGGTTTGACCTGTCTGGATAAAGTCGTTTATATTCTGTCTATAGAGTTTGTTATCTCAAAATACGTAAATTAGACATATACCTCGTCGTCAATAGGTTTGAAAACGGTGTACATTTGGCTGTTGTTGGCGGATAGTTACTTTAAACAATGATATAAAGATACAACAATTTCCTGTCTACCAGAAGATATCTCTGTCTGAATTTATTAATCTAAAGAGGGTGGATATGTCCTTCTACTGTCAGTTGAATACGGCATATGTGAAAGCGGCATACGTTTTATTTTGATACAGTAGCCAAACGTCAAACAGGTAGTGTGGCATTCACAGAAAACATTCCATTCGCAACATCTCGTACACCACTTCGCAGCGGGATAACAAAGAATGACGGATTGGCTGAGTATTCACGATTGAAAACGTTCATCCAAAACAAAACACAAACTATAGAAATGTATATGTAAGCGAAACGAAAAAAGTGGACTCAGTGAAGATTCACATGACCCCCTGCAGGAGCACACAATAGCTATCTCCATGACACGAAAGTATCAACGCGTAAATGAAAGTAGATATAAAAGTCGAACAGGAAATGTAGCATTCAAACAAAATCACGCATGGAAACAAGCAATATTTAAAAGGATAAATAAAAGGCAAGATATATAACATCATAAACATAAAATGGTTGACATTAGTTTTACCGCCTTGGAACGGCCAATGGCCAAAAAGGCCGCTGGGGGATTTAAACCTGGTTAATACATCTAGTGTACAAACACCCGCCGCCCCGCCGCCGCTTAATGTTATTGCCTTGTTATTTTGTGTTTGAATAAATGATTTGTTTCAAAGGTAATCTTTCTACAGAAGAGATATGTAAACTGATCTGTGTGAGCATGCGTCAATATATACTCCTCAAAATAATTTAGGGACCATGCTTTGTTTCGATCTGAGTCCTTTTTTAAAGTTCTGTTATTGAACTGTATAATGCAATGTTTCAGTTTAGTTGTGTTCTTCTACAATTGTTAAATGACATTATTGTATTACTTTTTCAATGGGTATGCCCTCCAGAATATTAAAGATGAAGTAACTTATTACTATTCCTTTTGCGGTTCTTAAATTATTGTGAGGAGTATATAATAAGTACTCAGTACTTACTGGACTCAGTAATATATTTAATAAACACAATACTTTGCAAAATACTGAAATCGTTTCTTGAATCATTTTTTCCATTGTCCAAAGTCAATAGCTTTGAAGCCACGAATATGACTCTTAAGAAATTACTTAACAAGTTTGACGAAAACTTCTTTGGTAAACCATCAGCCACGGTATGTATCGTCTGAAATATTTATAAGCTTTTGTGGGCTGCTACTGATTTTCTACTTGTACGGGTAGCTCTTATTATACGTATAATCCATCCACTGCTACTGTAACAATGCAAACAGACCAGACAGAAAACGTGTCACAATGCAGACTGAACAGAATATATTAAACTGCGGCTATAAATTATGCCGTTTTAATAGGTACGTCTGATTTCTAGAGAAGATTTCCCGTCTCCTAAGCGACTTATTTGGCAACTATTTGTATAACGAATTAAATCAATATCTGTTTTGACTGGATCTTATAACAAGAGAATTATTTAATACTGGAACGCTACACACGCTCCCTAGTAAAGTCTTAAGCGGAACTCTTACCTCAACACTTGTACAGTCAATTCGAGTATTTCGAAACAGTTTTACAGCCAAGAAATGCCAAAGTGTTGCTATCAATAACACTGAAAAGAGGATCGCTTGGAAACACAAACAAGAGATAAAAGTACTCGATTTTATTAAGCGATATTCTACTTTAAAGTCACAAAGACTGGGCTTGATTATCCCAAAGGACCGGTAAGTAATAACACTACTGATTTGTAGTCGCCAGTCGGGGCAACTTTTTACGCACTAAACAAACGCTGTGTGAATGTCAATAAATACTGAAAAGGGGATCCATTGAAAGCAACAGACACAAACAAGTGATAAAAGTAGCAGACTCGGTTGAATTGAGTCTGTTCATTAGCGGTAATGTTCATAAGCGCTAATGTAAAGTGCAACACCTCTCACGCCTCCTAGCACTTAAGCCATATTCTGCTTTAAAGCCACAAAGACTGGGCTTGATGATCCCAAAGGACCAGTAAGTAATAACACTACTGATTTGTAGTTGGGGCAATTGTTTACGGCCGCCACACAGCACTAAACAAACGCTAGTGTGAATGTCAATAAATACTGAAAAAGGGATCCCTTAGAAGCAACAAATACAAACAAGAGATAAAAGTAGCAGACTCGGTTTTATTGAGTATGTTCATGAGTGGTAATGTGAAGTGCAACACCCCTCACGCCTCCCAGCACCGGATTAAGCGATATTCTACATTAAAGCCACAAAGACTCGGCTAGATGATCCCAAAGGACCAGTAAGTAAAAACACTACTGATTTGTTGTCTGGGCAATTTTTTACGGCCGTCACACAGCACTAAACAAACGCCAGAGTGAATGTCAATAAATACTGAAAAGGAGATCCCTTGGAAGCAACAAACACAAACAAGAGATAAAAGTAGCAGCCTCGGTTTTATTTGATTATGTTCATGAGCGGTAATGTAAACACTAAACAAACGCTAGTGTGAGTATCAATAAATACTGACAAGGGGATCCCTTGGAAGCAACAAACACAAACAATCCCATCTCCAATCGTAAAATCGCGGACCATTTCTTCGGGATCATGCCTAACGGGATAGAAAATAGTGCATTATTGCTATAAAAACAGTATGGCTGGTTCATCTTTGCTATTTACAACACATATGAAGGTTTTATCACTGCTTTCATAGAAATAAACTATATATGGAGCAATCGGCTAAATGACATTGCAAAAATTTGATAATAACTTTGATTTTGAATTCAAATTCGATATGGAAATCTAGATACAGTCGAGTTACGCTTGGAAGATGTGAGCGAGATGTTGCGAATGCCCCATTTGTACCTTTTTGGGGCAGATATTTATTTATTATTAAGTATTCTACTTCGAGTTACTTAGGGTATTGCGAATCACTTTGAACTTGGTTTCGAGTGCACTTTTCTGCCTTCGCCAATACAGGAAATATTTAAACGGGCAATGTACATATAATTAATAAATGCTGAATTATTTTACGCGGGAAAGCATGTTTAAATACATGATTTCAAATACATGGAAAATGAAATTAAAAGCAGGCAATTTAGCTTTATTATGAATATTTATTTAAAATACAATGAAAGTATTGTAGTTTACAAATGGTAAAACATAACACCACAAAACTGACAAATAAACTCGGATATGATATAATCTGCCTTGATTATAAACCAAGCTCCTTGCTTTTATTGCTACACACATTTTGATTGGATAGTCTAGAGTTAAGCATGGACTTGAGTATAGAGTTTTGTTTACAATCTTGAGGTATTTTTTGTTAGATACGGAAAAGGGGATCCTTGGAAGCAACAAACACAAACAATCCCATCTCCAATCGTAAAAACTCGGACCAGTCCCGTTGTTCTTCGGAATCATACCTCGTTTGTATATCGACAGATCGGTATGTTCAAAAAATAGCCTGGCGGGGATTGCTTTATTTAAACTGCTGTTTCATTGGGATGGCACTAGGGTAGGAGTGAGATTCGGTGGCTCTAGAACCTGGTTTAAGAAAAAGCGATCTTTTTGCCACTGACCGTTCCTAAGGCGATATCCCTATTGGCAATCCTTTTACGTGTGATATCCCTATTGGCAATCCTTTTACGTGTGATATCCCTATTGGCAATCCTTTTTAGGTGTATACCTCCCGCCATCCGTAAGAATCGTCTAATGTTCACGAAAGGTATATTTTGCATGCTTTACTATTGTGTCAATAAATAAAAAATAAAAACAAGTTTTGCTGATCACGATACACACACTGGTACGAACTGGTACAAACTGGTACGAACTGGTACAAACTGGTACGACCACGCGTCTTGTAGACAGCACGAGTGCAATATTCAAGGCTAATTTTAAAATGTTTTGGGAAATATAATATTTAAATGACAAATTCATTGCTATCTGGTATCGTTATCGGTACAAGGCGGCGCATATGTATGATATGACAGCCGTAGACGTCGGAGGAGTGTTCTGTGGCTAAACAAACGTGAGGTTTTGTGTCCTAATTTATTGATTTGTAGCTGTGCGCTGGAACAAATGTAAAATCAATGATAGTTGTACGTTGACAGATAGCATTCAAGACCTGGGATCAATGTTTTCATTAATTACTTAATGGTAAACGCGTGTCCCCTTTTAGAAATTGAATACTGCCCATCGGGGTCATTGGAAATACTGCCCACCAGGGTCACTGGAATACTGCCCAACGGGATCACTGGAAAGAATGCCCACCGGGTCACTGGAAATCACTGGAAATACTGCCCACTGGGGTCACTGGAAATACTTCCCACCGGGGTCACTGGAAATACTGCCCACCGGGGTCACTGGAAATCATCAATTAAAACTGCATTCATCATTTGAAGACCATATTAGTGTAATATCGTACTGTATATATATACTAAAGGAAAAAAGAAAAGCAATTCGGGATATTTTTGCAATAAATGTATATTGTATGTATAATATGCTGCTGTTAATCGAATTGTACGTGGCTATATTAGATTTTTCCGTTAATTAAATCAACACATAACACCCCAAATGTTATCCCTTCATTATTGATAGAATAATCGTTTGACTCAAGCAGGTGAGCAACCTTTTGCAATTGCTTTACATTGAATACAGTACTGAAATGGCTCAAGTTTTCAAACCGGAATTCAACATTTCTGAATTTCGTGTTACAAAGTGTACTGTGATAAAAAGTCTACAACAGCAGCGTTTTGCCCTTTCTCTAACTGTCTGCATGCCATTTGGTTTGGTACACAAGGTCTAGGGATTTCTCTGGAATATTACATGGATTTAAGTTTGTAGTATTAAATGTATATAGCGGAAATTCCAGAGTTGCGTTTCTTTTTTCATTTAGTATATAATGTTTCGTTTCTGTTCGTGTGGAATCACCATGAACAAAACGCCGTCTAGAATGTTCGCTTAAAAAGTGTATATGTGCAGTTATTGATAATTCACTATGTGCAGTTATTGATAATTCACGGCTTAACTTCCACCGGGGGGAAACAGAGATTTTATGTCAGCATGGACACAGCTGTTCAATAAAAGCTGTAATATAGAGGATCTAACATGGTTGACTGTGTATTATTGATTTTAATAAACGATTTGGATGAAATGATAGGATATCGGAGGCTCTGCCGAGTATCCTATCTTTTTATTAAAATACACAGTCACGAATGTAAGATTATATTGATCACATAACACACCTACGCCGTGATAGTCTCACTTTAATGTGTCAATTTACCTTGTATACGGCGGCAATTGGTAAGAGAAATCATGACGCCGTGTTGTTATTTTCATGACGTCAGCTGCGTTACATGCAATTGTAGCATGGTCGGTGACATTTCCTTTGATTAATGCAGAGCATTAAATCGTTTAATTTAGGGTAACTAAAGAGGCATGGCTACACCGTACTACAACTACCGGATATTGGAATTTAGAGTACGGTCACTATGACGTCACAGTGTTACTAAGTACACCATGCTACAATGCGACACCGTAAACCAAATTATACGTTATTCTAACACGACATCCGCAGTCTTTCATATACGCAAAGAAGAGAGACTGCTAGGTATGTTATTCTACGATAAAATACAGCTGTTCCATTAATTCCCCGCGTATATTTCATCCGTTGGAAGCGCACGTAACATGACGTCACTTGGTAAATATACGTCACGAAGACAAACTCAACAGTAATTTTAATGAAATGTTAATTACAACAAACTTGCCATGCTCCCAAACCGTGCACACCCCCGATATAAACCAGTACATATAACATTAATAAGCATATTGAACAAGCTGAGAATGTTTGACGTCATACAGCGCGAGCTTTATGACGTAAGCAATGACTTAATTGTTTGTCACATGACTACTAGTGTATTGAAACGCAGAACTTTGCATACGGGGGCGCCCAATGAAACAGCCTGTAAACATAGCAGCCTGATTACCTTGACCTCCGAGATAATATATAGTCCCCAACAATAGTGTAAACAATGGGGTTATTGTTGTGTTAGAATCGAAATAATAAATACGTACTTGTATTTTATCGGTGAATAAAATACAGTTAGGATTTCGGATGCATGTAATTAAATCACTCGTGCTAACGCACTCGTGATTTAATTACTACGCATCCGAATTCCTAACTGTATTTTATTCACCGATAAAACACAGGTATATATTTATTATTTCTTAAATAACACGCATTTTATAAAGTAAAAATTTAAATAATTACAAATATTTAAGGTGTCTGAACGTATGATATACCATGCAAACAACTGGGAATAAATGGTTTTATGTACACAAACGCAGTGATTTGGTCCTCATTTGCATCTGTAATACACTAGTGTATTACGAGAAATAAGTCATGGCTTTATTACACTCCCAGAAGACCGTATTATTGTAATTTCGTACTGTATATATACTAAATGGAAAAAAAACGCAACTCGGGAATTTCTGCTATATGTTGTGACGGAAAAAAACTAAATCAACACATAACACCTTAAAGCTGCATTGTTGATAGAATACGCGTTGATTCAAGCAAGGTGTGAAATTTTGCAATCTCTTTACATTGAATACAGTACTGAAATGGCTCAAGTTTTTTAAAGCAGAATTTCAACATTTCTGAATTTCGTGTTACAAAGTGTGTTACAAAGTGTACTGTGATAAAAAAAAAAGAGTCTACAACAGCAGCGTCTTGCCCTTCTCTAATATAATTTAGCGAAAATTACCGAGTTGCGTTTCTTTCTTCATTCAGTATATATAATGTCTCGTTTGTATTCGTGTGGATTCACCATGCACATTACGCCGTCTGTTCCCTGTTAGTTGGACATTAAACGCTTAAACAGTGTATACGTGTAGTTATTGATAATTCACGGCTAAAATTCTCCCAGGGGAAAACAGAGACTTTATGTCATCAAGAACACAGGTTTTAGGTAAAAGCTGTAAAAATATATCCAACGTATAATTTCCAAAGAAGATGCAAAACTAGAACAGGACGTGACGCATTCAAAGAATGAAGCTATCCAATAACATGCATTTTAAACGAAGAAGTGTGAGCCATCTGAAACATAACATTGTTGACAAAAAGGGTACCGCCTTGGAACGCTAGGGATTAAAACCGGCGTATACAGGGCACCAACCTCACTCTTGATATATTATCATAAAAAAATAACAAGAGAGATTGTAAATAACAAAAAATTGACCATCAACCTATATCTATCCAAAAAGAACGAAACATACTGTGAACATCTCCAAAACGCGGTATAGCTTGTCTATTGACACTGTCCTTGTTTGGTTATATATGCATTCTGTCTTTTATACAAATATAAGAGGAGTTAGAAGCATGTACATAATCTGGCCTTTAATTTTAACGTTTTAGTAGAACACAATGTCTCAACCAAATCAACATAGAGCGGCTGGAATTTGAACTTCTAAGACAAAATGAAGCTGTCTGATGTTGTTTCTATATACACTTTAACAATTACGTGATGTTTCGTATCAAATTGATATTAAAATCACACCATGTTATTTTGATGATAGCGTGCAATAACATTAAAACCTGTCGAAATTTTGTATTCACATAAGTAGATTAAAAACTATAATTAATTTGGAGATAACCATCTAACATGGTTTATTTAAAGCATGGAATATAACTGTAAATGCTAGGAAAACTGTAGCTATGGTATGTAAATTAGGCGCAAGAATGGATAATGTTGATTTATTTTATGACAATAGAAAACTAGATACCGTTAAACAATTCACTTATTTAGGTGTTACTATGTCATCAAATGGAAAATTTTATCAATCTCAAAAAGCTTTGGCAGACCAAGCACTTAGAGCTACTTATTCTTTGAATTCTTTAAGTGAAAAGAAGAAATTATTTGATTTGTATGATCCAGTCAATTTTAAATTATGGAGCTAAAATATGGGGATTTCATAAAGCTCCATATATAGAAAGAATATATTTAAAATTTCTTAAACAAATTCTAAACGTCAGAACTCGAACTCCAAATGCTTCAGCCTATGGAGAATTTGGTAAGGTTCCTCTAGATATTGTACGTAAGGAAAGAATTCTTAAATTTTGGTTCAAAATTATTAAGTCACAAGGCTCTTTAATCAACGAAGTTTATAAATATCAAGTAAATAATTAATGTTCGTGGGTCCTAGGGCCTCAGAAGTACAGCGTTTGTTAAACGATGTAGGTTTCAACTATTTATGGAATAATGCTAATATAACTAATCTTCAATTATCGAAAGTTATAGAGCGACTAAATGACCAGTATTATCAGCAATGGTATTCGACATTAGCTACATCACCAAAGCTGGAAACCTACAAGAAAATTAAAAATAATATTGGAGTTGAAAAGTACTTGAACTATGTTCCAAACAAAAAGCATCGTATTTCTTTGACAAGACTAAGGTGTTCTGCCCATAAATTAGCTATAGAAGAAGGTAGATTTAAAAATGTAGAGAGATCTGAACGTAAATGTGTATTCTGTCAAATGAATGTAATCGAAGATGAATATCATTTTGTTTTAGTTTGTCCATGTTTTCGCGATATTAGAATTGAGTGTCTTCCTAAATACTATTGTCACTGGCCAAATCTACAAAAATTTAAATTATTACTTACTTCTAGCCTGTCTAGTGTATTAAGTAAATTGGCAAAATATGTATATTTAGCGAATTTGAGACGTGAGAATATAATAGATAATTAACGTGAATTATCGAGATTAACGTAATAGTTATTATGATTGTAAACCATTATTCAAGTGTTTGAAATACATAGTTTTTGCCTACTGGCCTTAGACATATTTTCTGAATTGCTATTGTGTGAAACCGCCTGATAGCACGAGTTGTAAACATAATAAGCTTGACCAAAATGTATACATCCACTATACAAACAAATTATATTTATAGAGTTTTTTTTCTTTCTCTCATTCTTTTTCTGATTATTTGTTCCCTTCTGTATTAGTTATGCTATATACTATTCGAAATTGTTTGTTTAAAATAGTAGGTGTAAGTGCTCTTTTGTAGCTTTACTCCATGATAGTATTATACATGCTCTTCTCAATGTAATGTAACCGCCTCATTGTAATAGGAGATGAACATTGTAAGATGTTTATGCTGAATACAATTATTGAATTAAAATACTCAATGTTGATTGGTTGAGGTGGTCTGAAAAAAGCTATATAAACCTACGTCAACCGTTAAGACGTCATTTTAAACGCCAGAAAACACGTTAACCATTGAGACGGCATTTTAAACGCCAGAAAACAAGTTAACCATTGAGACGGCATTTTAAACGCCAGAAAACACGTTAACCATTGAGACGGCATTTTAAACGTCAGAAATGAAATGCGTTATTTTAAGCGATGCTACGTTCCAGCAACACATTTAAATAGGATGCTGTATATTCTTCTCGTTTGATGTTGAGAGGCATAAAATGTAAGTTGTGAGAATTTGTTTGTACTTTGTGCATCTTTCGACAAAATGAGTTTCATTATACACGAAACTCCATGTTAGATAAGAAATAAAATATTTCCAGCGGATTTATATTGTGCGAGATCAAAACCACTGGTGTTTGGGACTTGAAACACATCGCCTGCGGCCCTTGGTATCGATGGTCTTAAACTTCCGCCCACCAGGTATTGATCTTGGACAATATAAACCCCCTAAAAATATTTTATTTCTTAAATAACATTGGGAATTGAACCGGTAGTCTCTTAAAGCAGCTGGTCTATTAACAAAGGTGGTCTCACGAGCAGCTTTTACTGTAAATCACTAAACAATCGTTAGCTTTTGCCTCAAATTAAAAAAACGTATTCATTTGATTAATGCTTCAATTGTGAGTAATTATATGCTCAACATTATGTGGAATTGTTTTTATAAAGTTAGTGTTGCTGATAGCGTGTGCTGTTAGCAACGACATTCCAGAATTGATTCTAAGCATTCGTTATCTGTCAGAATAAATGTGTTGTTCAGTTAAACTATTTGCATTTATATTGCATTGCCCTTAAATGAACCACTTTAACGTGTTGCACTTCAATTTCCATTAAAAAGCATTTACTTTTGGTGCAAAGCTAAAACACACATGCTGCAGTGAATTGGTCTGATGAACTGGTTTTGTTTGTATAGCGTAACGTCTTGACTTTCTCGTGCTAACTGCCGCAAGTTCCTATAAAAAAAAAAGCGTGCAATGTTGGTAACGTCGCAGTAAGTCTTACAGCTTTAAAACACGATTTTTGACACAAACGCAACGTATTTACATCATTATAGTCTGAAAAACAGATAGAAACAAACTAAATAATGTAAATATAATGATAGAATGCGATATTTCGATCTGTCTACAACATTCGGCTTGCTTAAAGTTGGTGAAGCCCGAACAAGGTATGAAAAACATCATCTAATTTAAAGTTAGCGAAAAGCTCTTCGGGCTTCACCAACTTTAAGCAAGCCTAATGTTTTTCATCCCCGTAGAAAGATCGAAATATCGAATTCAGTCATTAACGATCTTCATTGTTAATTACCATGTCGTTATACACGTCACTTCTTAAATGTAATTTTAATTTTAGTCGGTGTTTTATTAGATGTCCAGATCTAGTTTCCCAGAGCATATAAGATATTGCAGTTCAGTAAAATCTTAAACTCTTTTTCAAAGAATTATATAAAGCGGATAAAAAAAACTGTATAACTGAAATTGTTTCGTTAAAATTGTTATTGAATATAGTTTTTAATTTGTTGTGAACACTTTTGTTTCCAATGTCAATATCGTTGTGTAGCTATAAACTTATATATATGTTTTTGTTTACCTATGCTGCTTTGTAAAGAGGGCTTCAGGGAAGATTAGTATTTTACTAACATGGCTACCCTCTTAAATAAAGTCTTGAATTCAATTCAATTCAATGAAAAAAGGCACTTTACTAATAGTATAAATACTGAAAAGGGAATCCCATGGAAAAAGAGATTGTGCATTTTAATCTTTGTCTTGATGAATAAAGCATTGTTCTACTCATTAAAAGTACAATTTATAGACACTTAAACTAACAATGCTAAGACTCATGTGATCGAATGTAACTGGTATAATGTCAAGATGTCAAGATTAAATATGTTAGTAATACTTTTAACAAGTACTCAGTCGATATATGCGGAGTTTCAGAATACTGGCTCTATGAGAAAGATATATATCGTTGCGAAATTTGATAGTATCTACGCATGACACTATGTATCCGATAACGATCTTAAACTTCCAAGAAATCGTAAAGTAGGAAAGGGTGGTGTAACAATTTTATCGAATATTAACCCTTAGCCCGCTAAGCACGACCATAATAGACTTTGCGTCCATTAAACCCAGATCAGCCTGCGAGTATCCTTAAGACCTCAGTCATACTGAGATGCGATCGCTTGCGATTTCCCCAGTCGCAGACCGGGATAATCGCGAGAAGGTCGGGGTCAATCGCAGACGTTGCAGTCACACTCCGAGCACTGAAAAGACTGATCGCATAACAAATGGCTGTAGCAATCGTGGGTGTGGTCCCAACGATTTTAGACTTATCGTACGATTGCTTTCGAATTGTCGTACGACTACCTGCAATCACTTGCAGAATTTTGCAGCCGGCAGCACGACTACTTGTGACTGGTAGTGCGAGTGATCGGAAATAGCTGCGAGTATTCCCAGCCTGTTGCAATCGGTAGTGTGATCGGTCGTTTTATTTGGAGGTGTGGCCTGGTGTGAACATTTATAATTTGGGAGTCTTAGGAATTACAGAAAATATTATTTGCTATTCAAATACATTAAACAACTTGTCATTTGTGTCTTAGCCCTAGTATTATAATACTCAACCATATCAGGATGCAACCAAAGAACGGAACAGAAATATCTCCTGCGTTCAACTGTTTAGTTGTCTCAATTGCACGTTTTTACGGCGAATGCCGTTGTAATGAGAAGTGAACACATATTGGAGATAAATATTTTTAAAGTGACGATATATGATAGCTAAAATCCGCATAAATATGGGAATACATACGGGAGAGAAATAAAGTGATTAGGAAGATAAATGATAATTTAATTCTACAAAAATAAACTTTGAATGCATACAGTTATTTACAGGTACATAGTTTCCGAACCAATGTTCGTTGGAAGTACCAGTATAAAACAAAAACCACCAAGTTTCTTTCCCATAAAAAGTCGGTTGATCGTAGCGGGAGTCGAACCCACAAAGCCATTCTCCATCAGATATAAACATACCAATACTTCATAAAGATTTATAAATTTCAATGCACGAGTTTAAGTGCACAAATGACCAATAAGTCAGAATTTAGTCCGGGTCCGACCCTAGGTTCTAAGACCAGAGATCTTGCCCACGTTCGGGTCCCGGCTAACCATGACCGTGTGGTTAAGGTTCGAACCTCAGGCCACTTTCAATAAAAAGGTTTGTTTTTCAGCTTTTCTAAGAACTTCTGCAACCCGTGCTAACATATAACCTTGACCTATAAGTCAGAACCCAGTCTGGATCTCACCCCAGGGGTCTAAGCTACGAGTACATATACAACAACCCCCTTAGCAACACCCACTCGGTTGCTATGGACAGATAATCAAATAGTCCTATACTTAAAGTTAGTGCGGTCACTTTTCAATCGTTCTAAGAGTTTATGCAACCCGTGCTGACATAATTTATAACCTTGACATATAAGTTCGAACCCAGTCTGGTGGGTCTAAGCTTCGTGTACATATAAAACAACCCTCTTAGCAACACCTCCTCGGTTACTAGGGGCAGATAATCAAGCCTGGTACTTTAAATTTAGGATACTTCGTTATTTTTCAATCACTCTAACAGCTTCTGCAAGCCGTGCTGACATATAACATTGACCTATAAGTCGGAACCCAGTCTGCATCACACCCCAGGGGTCTAAGCTACGAGTACATATACAACTCCCCCCCCCCCCCCCCAACACACCGCAGTACCCCCTCGGTTGCTAGGGGCAGATAATCAAATAGTCCTATACTTTAAAATAGGATAATTAGTTAGTGCGGTCACTTTTCAATCGTTCTAAGAGCTTATGTTACCCGTGCTGACATATAACCTTGACCTGTAAGTCCGATCCCAGTCCGGATCTCATCCCTGGGGTCAAATATACGAGTACATATAAAACAACCCCCCTTAGCAACACCCACCCCCCCCCCCCCCCCCCCCCCCCCCCCGGCAGATAATTTCAATTATTTTAACACCTACTGCAACCCGTGCAAACAATTCTAACGGTCGTTATGGACACTCTAGTGTATATATAATATACATGTATATGGAGGGAACTCCCTGGCTGTCCTGTTCAGTTGAAGTGAACCTCTAGGTTGTGGGGTAACGTGGGGGTACGATACCACGGAGAAAATGCGGAAGAGGCTGTTTAGTTCGGCGATTTTTATAGTCCCGAAGTTCGGGAAATTGTTCATAAAATGCGAGGTAGAAGCAGATTATATGAGTGCTGCTAAAACCGGGGCCTCAAAGTCAGGGTGTCGGAAAAACAAGCACAATAAACCCGAGTCTGCAATCTTGCGGGTGTTTTTTGTTCTCTGCTTTCAGCTGATCTTCAGATACACACATATCACTCCACCTCCTGGGTGACCTGCCTGTGGCTCTTCGGTTCCTAATAATATTTATTAAATATATATATAAAATCAAGTCGAAAACATTTTTTCTCCTATATGTATACAGAGAATAAACGTTTCATACATGTATTATGTTAATTGCAACTTGACATTCAACGAAAGACTGTTTTAATATTTCATGAAATGCTATTTTCTAAGGTTATAGTTGATTTGTATTTTTAATTAAGTTAGTACACTGACTTTTTTAATAAATAAATACTAATTACAATATAAATATATATTTAAATTCGGCAACTGGCCTGCCGATCGCAAAATGGTCGTGATATTTCACTACTTCTCGTACCACATGTCGTGAACGTGCACGAGCTATTGCACGAACAATCGCACGGAGGTGCAACAGGCCGTGCAATCGGTAGCAGCTGGTCGTGCGAGGGGGCGGAGACCAAAAAGTCTTGCGATCATCTGCGATCGTACACGACATAATTCAACAGGTCGTGCGACAAGTAGCACGACTGCTTGCGACCTCATGCGATCACTTCGGTCGCAACAAGGTTTTTGTGCATGTTCAAAAGCCTTGCTGCGACCGATTTTGGTTGTACGAGTATCTGCGATCGCCTGCGACTGCATACGGCTTACTGCACGATTTTCTGCGATCTCTTGCGATTTTCTTCATTTTCTTGATCGCAAGAAGTCGTAAGGCCAATGTGACTGGCACTTAACCAACTGGTCAGATACCACTATTGATTTGGGGCTTCTGATTGGTTGAAAAAGTATAGGGCTTCTGATTGGTTGAAAAAAGTATAGGGGTCTATTAGGGCATATAGTCAGATTGTAAGGTAGATTCTGATTGGATTAAATTACCCAAATCATAACAAATCCCCATGAAATATCAAAATATTAAGTTTCCATTATAAAACATGTTGATTTAGGATATTTTGAGACGGTATATTTGCAAAAAGTAAAATGTCTTTACTGCCGTTCTGTGGGTGGCCAACTTCAGTGAAATATAAGAGTCTGAAAGCATCAGATAACCCCCACTTTTTGAGTGTCTCTAAGATAGTTCTTTAATAAAAGTTAGGTATTATATATCATCCGTTCGGATAAAGGAATAGGGGTTGTAGGCCAAAAGGCTATAATGGAGGCCTATGGCAAATGCAATAGTGGTATATGACCTAAAGCTAGATTCTGCATAGGGTAAAAGTGAAAGTAGACATACTTTTTTTCTAACACAATGATTTGAAAGTGTGAGAAATGTTGAATTATGTGAATTATCTTATAACTTTTTTAATGATATTTAAATATTTGAAAGTTTTATTCTGCAATATAGGTAATTTAAATTCGTTTATTAAGGGTTGTGGAAACACAATTAGCCATACCTGACACCTGGTATGCAAAATCGGCCTGTAATGGACTTATTTGACACAATTAAAGGTATATCTAGTAAGTTTTATTCATTTCTGAGGGCTGTGCATACATTTTTGGCAAAAATGTCAGAAAGCGACAATCTACATCTGTCCGCAAAGATGTCGAAAAGCCGCTTATGTCTGTTTTGAAAAAGATGCTGAGGTAAACTCCGACTCTGAGTTCATCACTTCTTTACAGTTAGTGTCCATATGCAAATACTTATGCGGTTTATTACATTTTACAAACTAAATAATTTAGTTGGCAAAAAATATGACCTTTCTATTGTTTTTAAAAGGTTTTTTTCTAACCCACCCCCTTCATTTTAATGATTTTTCATGGATCTGTACTGTCAACAGTGCTTTTGGGCTGCATGGTTGCACGAAAATGACCTTAAAGATGGCTAAAACAATATGTAATACAAAAATTTATTAAGTAGTACAGTTACAGGCAATCTTGTGTAATGAGCATATTGTAAAACATGGCATGGCCTTAACAATGGAGTTGGGGAGGATAGTCTCAGAATTATTTTTTTGTCATTTTTAAACTGAAAAGTTGCATTTTCTTGATGGTATCACACATAGAAACACCTGAATAATGTTAATTAATCCATCTGAAGGCAAGATTTTGAATATATACCAAAACAGTGGCATTGTTATGGTAAAATCTGCTATTTTGAACCCTGAAAATCACTAATATCATTTTTTGTTGGAAAAAATTTTCAAGATAGCTTCAACTGTTGAAAATCACATGGTATTTGGTGAAATCAATCCAAAGTCACTTTATTTCAAACAAAAGATTGGAACGGTTGTTGAGATATGGCATTTTGAAGATTCTGGATTTACGCGTAAAAATCGAATAAATTTGAAAGCCCTCATATTTTGTAGAAAAGGATTTTTTCTAAAAACAAAAGACACCATTTTCCTCAGAATGAATGTATAAATCAATTTAGCCGTATAAATCAATTTAGCCAGAAGAAAACAAAACTTCAGTCAGGTTTGAATGTCTATTTAGGTCAGATACCACTATTGATTTGGGGCTTCTGATTGGTTGAAAAAAGTATAGGGTCTATAAGGGCATATAGTCAGATTGTAAGGTAGATTCTGATTGGATCAAATTACCCAACTCATAAAAAAATCCCCATAAAACATCAAAATATTATGTTTCCATTATAAAACATGTTGATTGAGGATATTTTGACTGAAATTTGCATTTTTATGGATACAATTGTACTGAGAGTATATTTGCAAAAAGTAAAATGTCTTTACTGCCGTTCTGGCGGTGGCCACCTTCAGTGAAATATTAGAGTCTGAAAGCATCAGATTACCCCCAATTTGCTGATCATTTTTGAGTGTCTCTAAGATAGTTCTTTAAAAAAAGTTTTATCATCCGTTCGGCTATAGGAATAGGGGTTGTAGGCCAAAAGGCTATAATGGAGGCCTATAGGAAATGCAATAGTGGTATATGACCAACTGATGATGCTAGGATAAAATCGGCATACAATTTGAAGTGCGTACCAACATGGACCAGTTTATGTTTAATGTATATTAACCTGTACGTGTTCGTGTTTAAGTTATATGTATCGAGTAAGAACACTTGTATAACCTTACTTAGGGAATATGTAGATACACATTCAGATGTGATACAGGCTTATTCAGAAAAAAAATCTTTGTAGTTTTTATTGGTGATTTTAATTTCAGCTCAATTAACATGACGCCAGTTGTCATCATTTATCCATTCTAACCGATCAAATCATTATATTACCCCCGACAGCAAGTGCACTTTTATTATGATGCAATATCTTGTCAATCTACTCCGACGTCAACAACAGGGCGCAGAAATCTAAGTACTGGTGTTATGTTAATTGTCAGTATACTCCGACATCAACAACAGGGCGCTGCAATCTAAGTACTGGTGTTCTGTGTCAGTATACTCCGACATCAAAAACAGGGAACAGAAATCTAAGTACTGGTGTTATGTTAATTGTCAGTATACTCCGACATCAACAACAGGGCGCAGCAATATAAGTACTGGTGTTATGTTAATTGTCAGTATACTCTGACATCAACAACAGGGCGCAGCAATCTAAGTACTGGTGTTATGTTAATTGTCAGTATACTCCGACATCAACAACAGGGCACAGAAATCTAAGTACTGGTGTTATGTTAATTGTCAGTATACTCCGACATCAACAACAGGGCGCTGCAATCTAAGTACTGGTGTTCTGTGTCAGTATACTCCGACATCAAAAACAGGGAACAGAAATCTAAGTACTGGTGTTATGTTAATTGTCAGTATAGTCCGACATCAACAACAGGGCGCAGAAATCTAAGTACTGGTGTTATGTTAATTGTCAGTATACTCCGACATCAACAACAGGGCGCTGCAATCTAAGTACTGGTGTTCTGTGTCAGTATACTCCGACATCAAAAACAGGGAACAGAAATCTAAGTACTGGTGTTATGTTAATTGTCAGTATACTCCGACATCAACAACAGGGCGCAGCAATATAAGTACTGGTGTTATGTTAATTGTCAGTATACTCTGACATCAACAACAGGGCGCAGCAATCTAAGTACTGGTGTTATGTTAATTGTCAGTATACTCCGACATCAACAACAGGGCACAGAAATCTAAGTACTGGTGTTATGTTAATTGTCAGTATACTCCGACATCAACAACAGGGCGCTGCAATCTAAGTACTGGTGTTCTGTGTCAGTATACTCCGACATCAAAAACAGGGAACAGAAATCTAAGTACTGGTGTTATGTTAATTGTCAGTATAGTCCGACATCAACAACAGGGCGCGTAAATCTAAGTACTGGTGTTATGTTAATTGTCAGTATACTCCGACATCAACAACAGGGCGCTGCAATCTAAGTACTGGTGTTCTGTGTCAGTATACTCCGACATCAATAACAGGGAACAGAAATCTAAGTACTGGTGTTATGTTAATTGTCAGTATACTCCGACATCAACAACAGGGCGCAGCAATCTAAGTACTGGTGTTATGTTAATTGTCAGTATACTCCGACATCAACAACAGGGCACAGAAATCTCAGTACTGGTGTTATGTTAATTGTCAGTATACTCCGACATCAACAACAGGGCGCTGCAATCTAGGTACTGGTGTTCTGTGTCAGTATACTCCGACATCAATAACAGGGAACAGAAATCTAAGTACTGGTGTTATGTTAATTGTCAGTATACTCCGACATCAACAACAGGGCGCAGCAATCTAAGTACTGGTGTTATGTTAATTGTCAGTATACTCCGACATCAACAACAGGGCACAGAAATCTCAGTACTGGTGTTATGTTAATTGTCAGTATACTCCGACATCAACAACAGGGCGCTGCAATCTAAGTACTGGTGTTCTGTGTAAGTATACTCCGACATCAAAAACAGGGAACAGAAATATAAGTACTGGTGTTATGTTAATTGTCAGTATAGTCCGACATCAACAACAGGGCGCGTAAATCTAAGTACTGGTGTTATGTTAATTGTCAGTATACTCCGACATCAACAACAGGGCGCAGCAATCTAAGTACTGGTGTTATGTGTCAGTATACTCCGACATCAAAAACAGGGCACAGAAATCTAAGTACTGGTGTGATGTTAATTGTCAGTATCTTCGACATCAACAATAGGGCGCTGCAATCTAAGTTCTGGTGTTATGTTAATTGTCAGTATCTCCGACATCAACAACAGGGCGCTGCAATCTAAGTACTGGTGATGTGTTAATTGTCAGTATCTCCGACATCAACAACAGGGCGCTGCAATCTAAGTACTGGTGTTATGTTAATTGTCAGTATACTCCGACATCAACAACAGGGCGCTGCAATCTAAGTACTGGTGTTGTGTTAATTGTCAGTATACTCCGACATCCCCAACAGGGCGCTGCAATCTAAGTACTGGTGTTGTGTTAATTGTCAGTATACTCCGACATCAACAACAGGGCGCTGCAATCTAAATACTGGTGTTATGTTAATTTTCAGTGTACTTCGACATCAACAACAGGGCGCAGCAGTCTAAGTACTGGTGTTATGTTAATTGTCAGTGTACTTCGACATCAACAACAGGGCGCAGCAGTCTAAGTACTGGTGTTATGTTAATTGTCAGTATACTCCGACATCAACGACAGGGCGCAGCAATCTAAGTACTGGAGTTATGTTAATTGTCAGTATACTCCGACATCAACAACAGGGCGCAGAAATCTAAGTACTGGTGTTATGTTAATTCCTATTACTACACTAAATCTCTTGATAACAGAGACTGCATATTTTGGATAACAGAGACTGCATGTTTTTGATAACAGAGACTGCATGTTTTCTCCTTAGGTATACATATAGACGTCATGGAAATCCAACATTTTAACCTTTCTTGCTTCCTGCTACGCTTGTTTTTCTCCTTTCACTTCTGTACACAAACTTTTATTTTCACAATATTCATCCCATCTATTTAAGTGCGCAGACGTTTATATAGTTTCTCCAGTCATATAACAGATCTCAGTGCTAACAAAACCTGTCAAACATTACCTTTTAATTAACTGGTTGTAAATACAGCATTAATTTTTTTTTTCACCAGTCATCCCTCAACTGGCGACACAGTCGTCTTTTGAATGAACTACGTTCGAGGGTAACGACACAATACTGCCAGTCTGATACCACTAGCACCGACTTAAGTGGTATTCTACTTTAAAGCCACATAATTGGGCTCAAAGATCACAAAATACCACATAGCAATAACATACCGATAATATACCACATAGTAATAACATACCGATAATATACCACATAGTAATAACATACCGATAATATACCACATAATAATAACATACCGATAATATACCACATAGTAATAACATACCGATAATATACCACATAGTAATAACATACCGATAATATACCACATAGTAATAACATACCGATAATATACCACATAGTAATAACATACCGATAATATACCACATAGTAATAACATACCGATAATATACCACATAGTAAAAACATACCGATAATATATTATCGCAACTCGGCAATTTCCACTATATATTGTATATACTGCACACTCAGTTCCGAATAATATTCCCAAGATGTTTCGTAAAAAACAGCAGTTATTTAGAGAAAGGACACAACTGTGATGCTGTAGACGTTCTAATCAGAGTACACTTTATAACAAACTATTCATAAATGTTGAAGTTCCTCTTTGAAAAATTGAGCCATTTCAGTACTGTATTTAAAGTAAAGAGTTCGCAAAATGTTGCATCCTAAAATTAAGTATATATAAGTATAAGTAAATAAGTATAACAACATGTTTGAGCCAAACGTGTACTCTGTCAACAACGAAACTTTGAAGGACTATAATTTGCTGTTTTATGTGTTGTTTTAGTCTTTTTTCCGAAAGGAAAGGTCTTACGTAGCCATGTACCATTCGATTAACCTTAGCATATTGTACATATAATATATAGCGGAAATTTGCGAGTTGCGATTCTTTTTCGTTTCAGTATATAAACTGATCGACCTGGCCTTGAATTCACTAACCATTCTTGAGAATATTCTTAGACTTAAGCCCAAGTATGCACATTTCAGGGTTTTTTTTGGTAAGTTTAAAAGATAAACGTTCATAACAAGCTACTATACTATACTAATAAATAACAACTTCATACGATTGTTTATCTTTGAATGTCATGGGAATATTTGTGAACGAAATTTGAGGACTTAAGTTTAAGTAGCCGGTGAATTCTAGGTCAGGTCTGGAATTTACCAACCATTCTTCAAACTATGCTTAGATTTGAGCTCGTGTCCTAAAATTTCGTTCACAAATATTCACATAACATTTAAAGATAAACACTCGTTTGGAGTTGCTATTTGTTAATATGCATCATATCTATACATAATAGCTTTTTATGAAAGTTAATTATTTTAACTAAATAGCTGATATTTAAATGTGTATACTAGTACTGGCGTTTAAAGTTCTCCGGCCATGTTTTGTTTCATGAACATGTTTATGTCTATTTAAATCGAAATCAATACACAACAATAGATATTTACAATTCACACATTGCAATATCTGTGAAAAGCGAGAATACGATTTTATTTGGTGACTTAGCAAACTTTGAACAGGTAAACTAATCCACAAGTAAATGTATTTATCAATTAGCTGGCAACAGTTGTGCAGCTCTACAATTCAGATTTATCTCATTTCCCCGTGCAGTCACGCAGTGGAAAAAGTAGTATCTACGTCATGTAAATAATACTTATTTTTTACATACAACTTAGTAGCGGATTTAAATATATGTTTCTCTCCGGGATTATCAAGTTATTATCTGTTCGTGCTTCATGTGTTACATGTATCTCTGTTTACCATATCAACATACGCCAGGAACATGACACGAGGTATTTGAAAACAAGCTGCAAATAACTGTAGTCAGTACAGGTCTAATTACACTAAATCAGCCAGATGTGCTCGCCTGGTGCATTCGAAAGAAGTTCTGTATTAACGAGTGCTAATCTTTTTTTCTCTTCAAACAGTTTTTAGTGCAGTTTCCTGTTATTTTTGGCTGTAATTGTATTCTGGACATGTTGTTGGTATTTGAAAATGCGGCTCATCATGTTTTTGACAGTTTTTGAAATAAATTTCAGAAATGAAAGTAGACAGAGTATGAAATTGCAAGGGGTTAAAATAACGTTGACCTTTGACCCGTTGTAAGTATACAGCTGAAGAAATGTTTCTTAGAAGATATTCAACCTCCTGTTTTCTTGTTGATGTTGACATGTTTATTTAAGTAAGTTCCCCAGAATTCTAACCAGGTTTGAGTTTTAACTAGTTGTCGACATTCTCACTTTACTATGGAAGGGGCATGGATATTTATTTACGCTATTATAACCTACACGATTACAATCGGGAAATCCCATCCTTCTTCGGGATCCCGCCTCGTGTGTATATCGAGCTTCGGTATGTTCAAAATCTTGATAATTTGTTAGCCGGAAGGCAGCAGAAAATAGTGCACTATTGCTCTGTAAACAATATGGCCGTTAGCCACACGTGTTGATGTATAATTTGCGTTGCATGTTTGTATTTTACAATGAAGGTGAAGGTTTTATCACTGCTTTCATGTAAATAAACTATTGAATAAATCGGCTAAATGACATTGCAAACTTTTAATGATAATTGTGATTTTGAATGCAAATTTGTTTTGAAGGGAGTCTATGGCGCGATGACGTAACCAATATGAAAACCTTCGATTTACATTCGAGTAATGCTGCGAACCAGTTTACGAGATATTGCGAATGACAGGAAGAACAACTACTCTGAAATAGTAAGATGCAGGTCAAAGTTTGATAAATATTTTAAGTAAATTAACAGCACGGAAATGGAGATATGTTAACATTTGCATAGTGTCCATTATACTAGTAGACTTATTTCAATATAGTTGTGTTGTTGGTGTCTTTGGAATAATTTGCCTATAACCTTTCCAAACACAGGCAATGACCAGGTGCTTAAGGTTATTTATATTTAATATTTAAGACCATTACATCTAGTATAAACAGGGCTAATTAAGTTTCTATTTGATTTTTCTGAAAAGGCATTCCAGAGAAATCGATGTTGATGAAACTTTGAAAGTAACATACTGTTTAGGTAATGTAACCTAGCACCAACTCCGACCCTTTACAAAACGCGACAAACGTTACATTGTGCAGAGCAGGAACCTCAAGTAAAAATGTCATTACCAGGTTGAACTTATGCGTTGAACTTATAAAGTGGTACCCCTGTAGACAACCCTTTAAGTTTGTGGTGTCGCATTATTTGGTTCTATTTATCCACTAATTGTTGTTTGTTTTAAACTTGTGTTTTTGGATGGCTGAGTTCTGTGAATTTTACACTTCCGGTCCAGCTTTTGTATCTACTCATTTACTAAATAGTCCCCATAATTCTCTAAAATATCCAACTAATATGATGCAAAATTTGGGAAATATGTGTCTCTATCAACATAGTTAAATATAGTTTTCACCTGTTGACACACATTGATTGTAATACTTATCGCCTCAAAAAAATCCTTTTATAATTTGTATTTTAATACTTGTTTCTAAGTAGAAAACCTCAACTCTCAAATAATATGAATTACAAAAAAATCATGGCTATTTTATGTTAATGTTAGGTTTAAATTTACCGACATCCCACATCACATCACTTGTTCCGCTTCAGTTTGAAACGGACGCAACTGATTCGTAAATCACTCCATCTCGTTTCCAGATATTTGACAGGTTTTGTGTCGGAAGATTGACACGGATTTCTATTCCAATGCTCTGGCAAGAGAGAATTAATTTTAACGCCATGAGATAATTAATTTTAACAAAACAGTCAAAGTAATTCAGTCATTAATCTTTAACACTTGAGAAAAAATAAAAGAGGACCATTAGCGCAAGGCCTCCAAACGTGCATTGTCCAGAGAAAGAACTGTAAATAAAAGTGTCATAACTTCGAACATATGCTTTTGGACTTATGTGGTAGAGCTTCAGCATACAATTTAAAACGCATTAAGCAGGCTAAAATTTGAAAACATTTCAGAAAGCAAGTATTCATGAAGAACTTCGTCATAAATTACGTAATTTGCAAAGAAGGGTATCTCAGAATATTATGAAATATGTTTTAACTTAATAGTTCCTTAAAAAAGATTTTTTTTATATAAACCTGCTCATTAAAGTAATACATGATCGATAGTTTAGTTGTCTGGAGTTTATTGATTGATTATAAGTAAAAAGACAACAAGTGTTTTCTGAAAAAAGTACCCTGGCCCCAGCAACCCTAGCAGCAACCCGAGCAACTCCATCGAGGTGACAAATCTTCCCCAGTAAAAATTGTACAGTTTCGACGCTCAAGAGTTTCGAGGCTCAGGCAAAATGCATACAAGGCGGCTATTCAGTATATACTGACGGTCAATGAAAACGCGCCATTAACTCCACATGTTGTTGTTGGATTATTCGCAAACCATTTGGAATAAAACTGCTGAACCATTTTTATTTATTTAATCTTCATATCTAACTTGTCTTATATGTTTATTGGTAGGCTTTTACGACAAGCAGTTCTGTACCTTTTCATTTAATATTGTTTACTATGGATTATCATAAAAAGAAAACTGTTCCACTAAAATTTAAGCTGCATTAATATATCTCGGAATAAATTTCAATTGGTTTTGCTGGCCTTTTTATTGTTTGACTTCAGGCAGTGCAATGAATGGTTTCGAGAAAACGATTTCTTTGTTCGATGTAGCTGAAGAAACCCGGAAATGCAAGAGCATTTCATAACAACAATGTGGAATGCACTAAATCCAGATATGCGCTTAAAAAATGTCAAATGTCGATTCGTTATATGGATTATATCATAGTTTGTCCAAAATGCATGTGGCTAGTATATATACTTTAACACCATGTAGTATATACACTTTATTACCATGTGGCTAGTATATATACTTTAACACCATGTAGTATATATACTTTAACACCATGTGGCTAGTATATATACTTTAACACCATGTAGTATATATACTTTAACACCATGTGGCTAGTATATATACTTTAACACCATGTAGTATATATACTTTAACACCATGTGGCTAGTATATATACTTTAACACCATGTAGTAAGTATACTTTAACACCATGTAGTATATATACTTTAACACCATGTGGCTAGTATATATACTTTAACACCATGTGGCTAGTATATATACTTTAACACCATGTGGCTAGTATATATACTTTAACACCATGTGGCTATCAGTGAGAAGAGATGTTCAGAAGGAAAATTACTACAGAACCACTCATGTTTCAGAAACATTTAAAAGTTCCGTTTTATAATTAAGTTTGAATGCTTTGGACAGTGTGGTAAATAATGGATAGGTTCGTCGAAAAATCAAGAGTATTCGCCTTAGAGAGTGTTGAATCATTCTGAGCATAAGCGAAGTATATGTAGTGTTGGCAAAGTTGGAAACGTGATAAGGTGTAATAGCCCATGACAGCATCAGAATGATTAAAGATCAAACTATGAAAGCATTTTGAAATAAAGTAATTACAAACCTCTTAAGAAAAGAATTCGTTTTTAAAATCATGTTACTTACAATTATGTGCTTCTGGGGATAGACAATCAATCAAAACGTGGTCTCTGTCTGGGGATAGACAATCAATCAAAACGTGGTCTCTATCGAGCACACATTTAATGATAACGAAACGCACAATTGGGAACACCGTTTGTACGAAGTGATAATAAAAGCAAAGGAAATAGTGTTTAAAATGTTATTTATGCCAGTTTTTATCACTTTCATTCTAGGGCAATGGATGTAGTTTATGTGTGCCTTGTAAGACACGAGACATGCATTTCTTCATGATAATCCTGCAGTAGACGTCTACGTTTGATAACCATACGTCCATACAATGTTTATTAAACTTGTTAAAACGTTTATCAAAGGAAGTTATGACACTATCATTTGAAACGCACTGCATGTTTACAGTTTAGTGGTAGACACATTTACAGTTCGCCACTGTGCTTTCCTCTTTGATTGTGCCACCGGACAGATTGTGGACCCTATGACGACGTCTACCTAAATCCTCTTAAGGACGGTAGCGTTTGATTCTTGTATTTTGTTTGCTTGTTTGTTATATGTTTAATCCACAGCCAATCGAAACATACCTGGTCCAGATAAATCTATCCAAAGTGCTTCAAAAATGTCCAACGTAAAATGACATGTCTTTATACACCATTCAAGGAGATTGCGACATAGATCACCGCATTTGAACGGTCATGCGCACATGCCGAACACTCTTTGTGGCCATTTTGTTATAACAACGAAACACAAATATAGCATTAAACACAATATTTAGCATAAAAAGGTATAAAAGTCGAACAGGAAATGTAGCATTCACAGAGACCCGCAATTAAAACATCACAGAGAACAGTCCCCCAAATACCCGCAATTAAAACAAACAACAATTACAAGGATAAATACAAGCAATGTATACGACACCACACACATACGACACCACACACATACTACACCACACACATACGACACCACACACATACGACACCACACACATACTTCACCACACACATACGACACCACACACATACGACACCACACACATACGACACCACACACATACTACACCACACACATACGACACCACACACATACTACACCACACACATACGACACCACACACATACGACACCACACACATACGACACCACACACATACGACACCACACACATACGACACCACACACATACGACACCACACACATACGAAACCACACACATACGACACCACAAATTTTATAACGGTTGACGATAGGAGTTCCACCTTGGAACGTTCAGTGAAAAAAAGGCAGCTGTGAATTTAATTTAAACCAGATTTCAGTGTACACAATAAATACTGAAAAGGTTATTGAGTCTGTTCAACACCTGTCACGCCTCCTAGCACCGGCTTAAGCGATATTCTACTTTAAGGCAATACAGAATGGGCTTGATGATTTCAACGGGCCAGTAAATAATAACACTATTGATTTGTAGTCGGGGCGACTTTTTACGGCCGCCACACAGCACTAAACAAACGCTAGTGTGAATGCCAATAAATACTGAAAAGATGATTCCACGGAAGCAACAAACCCAAACAAGAGGGAAAAGTAGCAGACTCGGTTTTATTGAGTCTGTTCATGAGAGGTAATTATAAGATGCAACACCTCACACGCCTCCTATTAGCGGCTTAAGCGATATTCTACTTTAAAGCAACACATAATGGGCATGATGATCCAAAAGGACCAGTAAGTAATAACACTACTGATTTGTAGTCGGGGCATCTTTTTACGGCCGCCACACAGCACTAAACAAACGCTAATGTGAATGTCAATAAATACTGAATAGCTGATCGCCCGGAAGCAACAAACACCCAAAGGACCAGTAAATAATAACACTACTGATTTGTAGTCGGGGCGACTTGCCCTATTGTCATCCTAATTAAACGGGATAATGGTAAATAAAGAAATCTTACAAAAACAGCAGCAGTAATAGGCAGTATAACACATAGATGATCATGTATATATATGTGAAAGAAAAGAAAGCCTAGAAAGTAGCAAAGCAAGTACTCAGTGACCCATCAGAAGCCAGAGCAACAATAATGAATGAACTATTTAGGGTACGACGTTACCATCCCTGTCAGGATTTAGGTAGAAGCCAGCATGGGGTCCACGATCTGTCGGGTCATCGCAGTCAAAGAGAGGGAAGCATAGTGGCGAACTGTAAATGCGTCAACCAGTAAACATGCAGTGCGTTGTGAAATGACAGTCATATTCTCATTTGATGACTGAATAAAAATTGTATGAAAGTGATCTAGATCAAGGATCTTTCCATGTAAATCAAGCCACCATAAAGTCAGATTGTGATATTCCTTGTCGCAGACGAATTCTTAAATTATTTTTATAAAACAAGCTGACTAAAACTATTGTACAATGACACACTTCATCTGGTTTTCGGCTTCTCCTCGCATATAAGTGAGGATAACCATCTACATAAGCACCGTAACAAATATTTATAGAACTTTGCATAATGATATGGCAAAAATATGTTTAAATCATACCCATCTCCACTAAATAGCCATCTACATATTGCGAAGGACCGTGACTAATGTTGATAGAACTTGTGACTCGACACCACTGTATAATGATATGGCATTGTGACTCGACACCACTGTATAATGATATATCATTGTGACTCGACACCACTGTATAATGATATGTCATTGTGACTCGACACCACTGTATAATGATATGGCATTGTGACTCGACACCACTGTATAACGATATCGCATTGTGACTCGACACCACTGTATAATGATATGGCATTGTGACTCGACACCACTGTATAATGATATGGCATTGTGACTCGACACCACTGTATAATGATATGGCATTGTGACTCGACACCACTGTATAATGATATGGCATTGTGACACGACACCACTGTATAATGATTTGGCATTGTGACACGACACCACTGTATAATGATATGGCATTGTGGCTCGACAGCACTGTATAATGATATGGCATTGTGACACGACACCACTGTATAATGATATGGCATTGTGATACGACACCACTGTATAATGATATGGCATTGTAACGAGACACCACTGTATAATGATATGGCATTGTGGCTCGACACCACTGTATAATGATATGGCATTGTGGCTCGACACCACTGTATAATGATATGGCATTGTGTCGAGACACCACTGTATAATGATATGGCATTGTGACACGACACCACTGTATACTGATATGGCATTGTGACTCGACACCACTGTATAATGATATGGCATTGTGACATGACACCACTGTATAATGATATGGCATTGTGGCTCGACACCACTGTATAATGATATGGCATTGTGACTCGACACCACTGTATAATGATTTGGCATTGTGACGAGACACCACTGTATAATGATATGGCATTGTGACTCGACACCACTGTATAATGATATGGCATTGTGGCTCGACACCACTGTATAATGATATGGCATTGTGACACGACACCACTGTATAATGATATGGCATTGTGACTCGACACCACTGTATAATTATATGGCATTGTGGCCCGACACCACTGTATAATGATATGGCATTGTGACACGACACCACTGTTTAATGATATGGCATCGTGACTCGACACCACTGTATACTGATATAGCAATACAATATGCTTCAATCAAACCCAACTCCAGTAAAACATCAATACTTTAATACAGTCTATCGCGAATGTGATGTGTCTTTTTTGCCCAGCAGGACTCACTTTTGCTACACTACCAATGTAGGAACGTATGCATATGTTTATTGTTTTTCACAGAATCTATCAAAATAAAATAAAGCTAGTAATTCAATAAAATAATGGGTTAATTGATTTTAAGCGTGGGCTTTTAAATTCTGTTAAATGTAGACTGAATTTCTTTTTCGTGCTATTTATCTCTTGTGTATATTTTCATCAGATAATGTATAGCTGCGTTTCTAAGCATAACAACGCGCCATTATATATTCTAGTCTACGTACTAAACAAGATCAAAATAATATGATACTATAATAGACGCATTGATCCGCAGGGAAGTACACCAAGAGCGTTTTATATTCCATTTAATTAGAACGTATAGTAAGTGAAGTTCTCCAGCAAAACGAGCCGATGTCTGAAAAACCTAATAGCCGATAGCAGGGACTAACTTGGGATCGTTTGCCTCCATTAACCATCGGAAATCGGTAGAAGATTGCAACTAATTACTACCCTAATTCAGATTTGTGCTCTTTTCCAAGAAATTCCCAGAGAAATGATGGATTTATCAAATTTGGATTTTATTGCCGGCGTATAATTTGGGAGAATTCTGCTTAATTCAAAGTAATACACCGATGTTTTAACGAAATTATCTTGTGACGACGAAGCTTTTTATTTTCAATGATTTTACCTCAGAGATATAATTTAAGAATATGCACCAAGAGAAACAAATCGATATATGATAGTTGTTATGTTTTTGTGTTTGCTTCCTCGATATTCTCGGGAAATAAGTGATGATAATTATGCAACTCCTTCGAAAAGCAGATTGTTTATTTCGCCCGTTTTCTAGTTTAGGGCAAACCATTTTGTTAGTAACTGGGACCATACGCAGCTGGCCATGGAATCGTATGACAATACCCCATTGAAGGTTCCATGTTCACCATAATATGCATACGATCTTCGGGTTGGCTAAAATGTTCGTACAATTGATATTTTAAATATTGGGGTCCGCTCAACCCGAGACTAAAAGACGTGAACGATAGCTAGCATTTTGCAATACCGTTCATGAACAGACTCAATCAAACTGAGACAGCAATACGTTTCGTATTTATCGTGTTCGGCGATTTCCAAATTTCTCCTTACATACTCTCATTATTTCCACATAATCGAAATTAAAAGCGTGTTGGTGAGTGGGCTGTTTTGACTCTCACTTAAAATGAATTTGTGCTACTGATCGTTCCTAGGCGATACTCTTACATACTGTAAAACCTTTTATGTTTGTGATGTCACATATTTTAATTCTTTAAAAGGTTTTTATACCATGTAATTGTTGAGTGTTTTATACCATGTAATTGTTGAGTGTTTTATACCATGTAATTGTTGAATGTTTTATACCATGTAATTGTTGAGTGTTTTATACCATGTAATGTAATTGTTGAGTGTTTTATACCATGTAATTGTTGAGTGCTTTATACCATGTAATTTTTGAGTGTTTTATACCATGTAATTGTTGAGTGTTTAAAATGTGTGCTTTTGCCTTGTCCCCCGGAGGCCTTTTTTTGCCACTGATCGTTCCAAGGCGGTAGCCCTTTTGTCAACCATTTTATGTTTGTGATGTCATATCTTGCCTTTTAATCATCTTTGTAATTATTGTTTGTTTCTATGCGTGTTTTTGGTTGACTGTGGTCCTTGAATGATATATTTCCTGTTCGACTTGCATACCTACTGATTTGTGTACATTCTTTACCACTTTCAAATTGGCTTAACCATATTACCGTGTTATCAAATGTCAGTGCCAGAAAGTGAACATGTCTGGAGTAAAGGCCAACATGTCTGGAGTAAAGGCCAATATGTCTGGAGTAAAGGCCAATATGTCTGGAGTAAAAGGCCAATATGTCTGGAGTAAAGGCCAACATGTCTGGAGTAAAGGCCAACATGTCTGGAGTAAAGGCCAACATGTCTGGAGTAAAGGCCAATATGTCTGGAGTAAAGGCCAACATGTCTGGAGTAAAGGCCAACATGTCTGGAGTAAAGGCCAACATGTCTGGATAAAGGCCAACATGTCTGGAGTAAAGGCCAACATGTCTGGAGTAAAGGCCAACATGTCTGGAGTAAAGGCCAACATGTCTGGAGTAAAGGCCAATATGTCTGGAGTAAAGGCCAACATGTCTGGAGTAAAGGCCAATATGTCTGGAGTAAAGGCCAACATGTCTGGAGTAAAGGCCAACATGTCTGGAGTAAAGGCCAATATGTCTGGAGTAAAGGCCAACATGTCTGGAGTAAAGGCCAATATCACGATATAATCTTCATCTCATCACTTTGTCTAGATTATCCACAATAATCAGGTTTTAATTATGAACAAAGCTTTTAACTCGGACTGAACTCCAAACAGTCATTATCACAATATGTACTCTGTAAAAAAGAAATGAACCAGAATTGATAATTGATGTTAAACAATGGAACAGGCGTCGTAATGGTATAATTAATATACCATTGGATAGACATTTGTGTACTTCAAAAACCGAAAATGTTATTAAACTAAATAAATTGACAGAGAAATAAATTGACAGAGAAATGATACCGTAAATGACCTAGGTGTCAGCGTTAAAAGCGTGCAAAGTTTTTAATAATAAATGAGACACAATGCATATCTCAATTTCGAAATGCGTAGATCACTGGATAAAGGCACATGTAAACAAGTTAAAGCCGAAAACCATTGTTTTAATTTGATCGAAAAATGATAGAGAAAAAAAGAATATCGCAAAATACCCAAGGGTCCGTAAAATGCATTACATTCGACATTAGGTATATCCGCCGCTACTATACAGTTCTGCACGTTTTCTGTAATGTGTTAACGATTAATAAAGAAGAAGAAGAAGAAGACTTTATTCATCAATCAGTAGGCCAGAGGCCCGTGAGACATAGTTTACATTCACACAAGCAATTGACATAGCAAGATAACAAACAGCATTTTTAGTAATATGAATACATGCTATATACACAATTTATGACAGAAAATAAGCGGAGAAGAAATAGGCGGAGAAGGTGAGAAACAGCCTTTGAAATTATATTGCCACTATGAAAATAATCTGTATTGATATTCTACTATCTATACTATCATATTACAGTATAATCAACGATAAGTGATAGCCGCTTTTGTTTGTAAATACCACAATGCTCTATACTATTTATTTGATTTCCAAAGTTCTACAAAAAAAAAAAAAATGATAAAATTAAAAGGTAAAACGTTTTAACCGTGTATAAAGACATGTAACAATATAAGATTATTATACAAATGATACTATGAATGTTGTATTTTTCTGAGTTCAAATGCTTTGAAGATGTAAACACTTATTTATTTTTTTCACATTTTGATTTTGAGTTTCGAACAGTAATTTTAATTTATACATGCTTGGTCTAGCCCATTAGAAACGGTTTATATACGTTTTACGCAAATCATTATACAGTAAACATTCCAATAAAAAATGATATTCGTCCTCTATTTTTTGACAATCAGTACATAATCTGTTTTCGACCTGCATTCTCGGTCTTTGCCATCTGCCAGATTCTATACACAAATTATGAGAAGAAACAATAAGTCTCGTCATAGCGATTCTAAATTTAGGTATATTAAGAGTACTAAGAAAATGTTGAGTACCAAATGTAACAACTTCTCTAAAAAATACAGCTCTGGTTGAATTATCTATACGAGTTTGCCACGTTTGTAAGTTATTATCATATAAACGTTGTTTAAATATACTTAAGAAAACATGTTTATTGCCAACATTGTGTTGGAGCCAAACATCATGAAACCCTAACCTTGATAATAAATCTTGTACACGTGTAACCCAAGATACTTTATTTGGGTATAAATCAGCATCTATTTTAAGCATATTATATATAAGTTTACAATACTTTTGGTCATTAGTGTTAACAATTTTCAACCAAAATTTAATTTATCTAATATATCTAATATCCTTAAGACTAAATCTGCCAAGAATACCATATACAAAGTCATTTTGAGTAGAACGTTTAACACGTAAAACATTTTTACAATAAATAGTGTGTATTCTCTCAATATTATCTAAACTTTGAAATCCCCATACTTAACACAGGTTATATCAAATAAATCTAATCTGTGTGACACAGAAATATCTGTTTTCATTAAACATTTGTTTAACTTAAATATTGCTTTCTGTGCTTTACCAGCTAAACTTAATTGTGTTTCATTAAAGGGGCCACATTGACTAAAGACAATGCCAAGATAGGTCAAAGATTTAACGATTTCAACTGGAGAGTTGTTGAACATGAAAACAAGATTTCTGGGTAAAAGTCCAGCTTTTCTAAACATAATTATTTTTGTTTTGTTAACATTAACCTTAAGTTTCCATTTTGTACAGTAAATAGCTAAAAGATCTAACTCTTTCTGGAAACCAATTGAAGATTCTGAAAATATCACAATATCGTCAGCGTATAACAGCAAAATAGTTTGGTCATATAAGTATCAACACCATCAAAAGTGTTCAATATAAAATGTTCTTCAATGTCATTTAGAAACATTGAAAACAGAAACGGCGATAAACATTCGCCTTGCCTCACACCTAACATACATGAAAAATCATTGCTTAACATATTATCAAATTTTACACGTGTTTTAATATTTTCATACATACTTTTGATGACTGTAAGGATCTTACCTCTTACACCAAATTTAATTAACTTAGTCCATAAAGTGTTCCTTTCTACATAATCGAAAGCGTTGCTAAAATCTATAAAACTACACTATAATTTGTTACCAGTGTTAATAATATGTATAATCAAACCATGCAGTACGAATATATTATCTGTGGTACCCATTCTCCTTCGAAACCCGGCCTGTGCTTCCAAATAAACATTTTAATTTTCGGCCCAATCGTTCAATCGATTATTTAATATTCTTGTAAATAATTTACCTAAAACACTTAAAAATGTTATACCACGATAATTAGTAGGATCGTCAATGGCTCCTTTCTTTTGTAAAGATATGATATATCCTTCAGACCAGGAACTTGGGAAAATATCGTTATCTAATATAGAGTTAAACAATGAAAACAGAAATGGAATTAATCTGTAAGTGCCATTTATAAAATATTCATTCAAATAATTATCTGGTCCGGCAAATTTACCATTCTTTAACTGCTTAATAGACTTTAAGATTTCATCAGTTGATATAACTACATCTAATTCTTTAAACATAATATCAAACTCTTCGTTTACAAAACGTTCGTTGAAATATAAAACATCATCATCTGGATTAAAAAAGTGATCATCGGGATTATTAACAGCTTTAAAATATTCTTCAAACTTCGGCAATGGTATATTTGGACGTTTAACATGAGAAGTATCTTTAAGCATGTTCCAGTACAGCTTAGCATTTTTTGTTTTATTTCTTTCAAGAATATGAGTTTGATTATCATTATAAACCCTTCTGCAGCGCTTTAATATGTTTTTATACTCAGAACGTGCTTTAACAAGTTATTGTCTATTTTCATCTGTTTTATTATCATGATTATATCTAAAACAATTTAAATAACTGTGGAATATTTTCCTTTTATTTTCACAAGACTCATGACGTATACGTGATTTCTGATATTAGATCTCTGTCGTTTTTGGCTCGAATTTAAACACGTTTTTTGGGTTTTATTATATTAAATGTCTAACAGCCATATAGGCATTTTACTGAAAAGTCGTTTGTATATTTCGGTTTACAAGTTAAATGATAACTTCTGGTCCATTTCTTTTTTACCGAGTATATTTGCTTTCATTGGTCCTCTGTATTTCGTTTTAATTTAATCTTCGTGTATTATGATGACTCGTGCCAATGTTATAGTCTTTTTCTGATTAAAATGTAAACTAGTTTTGCTTTTATATATTTTAGCTGTGGCTGCGGATTTAAATGGAAATGATATTTCATTAGCGAGCACAACGACATCAAGTGTAAGGTTCCTACGGAGATGTATACACATCTGAGCAGTAGTTTGGAGAATAAGCGAATACGATTTTTTTCGATAGATTGCTGGAATATTCAAATTATCAAAACATATTTCAGTATGCCATACCGATCAAATTCGATTCGGCATCAATAATCTCGATTTTTGAGAAGAGACAATCATACGAAGCTGTTATCATCCATTAGACAACATGTGGACCATTAGACAACATGCGCTTCGAGCCTGTATGCTTTGATGAATATCGTGTCATAAATGTGGAGAATTAGCAATCCAAATACAATCTATATATACCAAACCTTAATGGCATGTACAACTTTTTGTCGAAGATATCGTATGGGTTCTAGATCGAAAGTGAGCGTACCGTTTAAGAGTTTAGCTTATGTTTTAGCCGTGACAAGATTCAGATTATGAACTTAATTACGGATCGTGTTAAGGATTATTGTTGACATGGTAAGGATTGTGTTTATAACATTACATGCACTCTGCTAAGGAGGAATAGTTGTTACAAACATGAATGTACGAAACGACAGGCGGACAAGTGGAAGGAAGACGGACTTACTAAATAAAACAAACTATGCACCAGTTTTGAACTCGATAGCAACCCGTTATCATTGACTATTTTGGCCATTGTACTTTGAAACGCATTGAATCGCACACAAAAAGTGAAAAAAGGGTCACGTCTACAATGCTAACAGTACGAGTATGTCGATAAAAATGACAATATAGCCCAGTGTTAAAGATAATGCATTGTAAATCATGGTCATGGGTTCGAATTTTGCATAGGCTATTATAAGCTTCAGTGAATCATCAATGGGTAGGTATTTTTAAGGTTACTTTGTAGATCGCAGGTAAATAATTGAAAAAAGCAACAAAAAAAAACGTTCAAAGCCAGTACCCCTATTTTGAACCCCTTATTTATCCGTGAGTGTTTTTGTTGACTGTTGTCCATTCATGCTACATTTCCTGTTTGACTTTTATATAGACTTTTATATGTGGGTTTCCAGCCATGTTTTACGAGCTTGAATTTGGTAGTAAACCAAGCGCTAAACCGCTCCCACGTGCTTTAGGTCCACTAGCCTTAGATACAGCTGTAGTAGATTTCGTCGTCGTTCATATTGAACTAGTGAGAAGGAATCTGACATGTACATCCGATTATATTTGCCAATACGTAATAATACACATGCGCTATTAGTTACGGATGGAAATGAACTGGGTGGAATATACCCTGCTGAAATATTGCGGAACGAATTTATACGCATTTAATATTGATAAAATATGTGTAGCTGCATCTACCGCCCGCAGATGTATATTGTCGTTTATGATGATAAATGATAGTCACATACCAACCCTGTCATCGGGCTCCTCACTCATATTTACAACTACCCCTGCTTATCCCGACAAGTGCGTCACCTCCCCCACCCCACCCCAACACACACACACACACACACACACACACACACACACACACACCCCTCACACGCCTGAATTCATGCTCATTTTGTCATTTCTTTGTCGTTCTCCTTAACGGTTTTAACATCACCCTGTTTTATTGCAGGGTACTACTTAATTGGCAGCAAGAAACACTCCAGCGAAAAAAAAGTAATTTGAAGCAACTCTGAAATTCTGCAGGTGAGAAAGTTCTAGGCCCAGTCTGCAACTTCTTTATTTCAATGTACAGATGTCTATGGATTTGTGTTGTGTTTTGGTGCCCCGTAAACCCCAAATTCAACTGAGCTACACGTGCAATTATTAAGCATACGAATAAACAATACAAATGCATCACTTACCTCATACCCTGACTTTTCAGGGTCCACTTTGGCCCCTATTTTATCTAAACACAGCATAATTAGAAAAAACGCTATAAATCCCAAGGCAAGATAGGCACTCATCAGAAACCACAGACTACTAGGAGAATCTTTAGTTATATCTCCGGGTATATCTGGAAAATAAGTAAAACAGAATTATGGCACATATGTGTATGTGTAGGTGGACAATATGTCATACATGCAGCTGTCGTGTGTAGGTGGACACTATGTCATACATGCAGCTGTCGTGTGTAGGTGGACAATATGTAATACATGCAGCTGTCGTGTGTAGGTGGACAATATGTCATACATGCAGCTGTCGTGTGTAGGTGGACAATATGTCATACATGCAGCTGTCGTGTGTAGGTGGACAATATGTCATACATGCAGCTGTCGTGTGTAGGTGGACACTATGTCATACATGCAGCTGTCGTGTGTAGGTGGACAATATGTCATACATGCAGCTGTCGTGTGTAGGTGGACAATATGTCATACATGCAGCTGTCGTGTGTAGGTGGACAATATGTCATACATGCAGCTGTCGTGTCTATTTAAATGACAATGGACTTTGAGATAATCTTAACTTATATATTCGTTTTATCTGGACGATAAGTAAAACACATATTAGACCTACACGTTAATATGACAATCATGACATCCAATGGTTAATTATTATTAGTGTAGAGTTGTTACACTGGGACAGTGCTTTATAGCATTGGCGGTAATGATGGGATATACTTATTAACACTAAATTAGCGTGTAGGTTTTGCTTCAGTTTTCCAGTAAGTTTGATTCGTTTGCCTCTGGTTTTTAAAGTTCTCCGGCCATGTTTTGTTTCATGAACATGTTTATGTTTATTTAAATCGAAATCAATACACTACAATAGATATTTACAATCCACACATTGCAATATCTGTGAAAAGCGAAAATAAGATTTTATTTGATGACGTAGACAATTTTGAACAGGTAAATTAATCCACAGGTAAATGTATTTATCAGTTATCTGGCAATAGTTGTGCAGCTATACAATTCAGATTTACCTCATTTCCCCGTGAAGTCACGCAATGGTAAAAGTAGCATCTACGTCATGCAAATAATACTTATTTTTAGATACAACTTAAATAATATTTATCTCCGAGACTATCAAGAAATGTTCATATAAAGATGTATAAGAGTTAAATTTGATAATTGATAATACTTCACAAAAGGATGGTCATTCATCTTTAATGCGAATACTTAGTGGAAAACTGTTATAACTACATATACTGAAAGGAAAAAGAAACGCAGGGTGCGTATTTCCGCTATATATTGTATGTTTAATATGCTGCTGCTAATCGAATGGTACAGGGCGACATTAGGCCTGTCCTTTTAGAAAGAAGGTTTAAACAGCACTGAACACACCAATGGTTACCCCTTTAAAGTTTCATTATCGTCAGAATGCGCATTTGGCTCAAGCAGGTGAGCAAACTTAGGCTTTAAATGTTGCAATCACTTAACATTAAATACAGTACTGAACTGGCTCAATTTTTCAAAGAGGAACTTCAGCATTTATGAATTTCTTGTTACAACGTGTACTGTGATTAAAACGTCTACAACATCACAGTTGTGTCCTTTCTCTAACTAACTGCACTTTTTTTTTTTACAAAACATCTTTGGATTTCCTTGGAATATAGACGGAATTAAGTGTGCAGTATATGCAATATATAGCGGAAATACGCACCCTGCGTTTCTTTTTCCTTTCAGTATATATGGGGACAGAGCATTTTGTGTCCACTACATACATCTGGTTCATTGAGTGAACCAAAAAATTATCGAGGTATTTCACTGATTGATACACTTAATGAAGTATTAACTGAAATGATGTTTAACAGATTAACAACATGGGCAGAAAGTTTTAATAAAATTGATAAAGCACAATCAGGATTTAGGACAGGCTACTCTACTATTATTGACAGTTTATCACTCTTCAGTCAATTATCCAAAAATACTTAAGCAAAAAAGGTGGACGTTTGATAAAATAAAACATATAGAGCTATTGAATAGTCTGACTAGGAAAGGAGTGGATGGTAAATTTCTTAAACTATTGACGGCAATATACAAAAGCCTTTCATCTAGTGTTCGTGTAGGTAAGGACAGTTACACACGTGTTTTCGAGGGTAATATTATTGGCTGCAGACAAGGTTGTAAATTAAGCACGATTATGTTTAATCTTTTTATTAATGACTTAATAGATGAGCTTAAGCAATCATGTACAAATGGAATTCAGGTATCGCATGAGGTTGATGATATTTTTGCTATTTTATATGCTAATGATATGGCTAACTGTGCCGATACTGTTAGACAATTACACTCACAAATAAATGTTATATCAACTTTTTATAATAAAACAGGTATGTCCATCAATCTCAAAAAAACAAAAGTAATTGTATTTAGAAATGGTGGTTATCTGAGAGGCAATAAACTTCGGACTTATAATGGAACTCTGATTGAAGCAGTTTCGTGTTACAAGTACATGCATATCTTTATGACACCTAAACTTATCTGGTCAAAAGCAAAAGAAACATTAGCAACAAAAAGTAGGAAAGCTATTATCTCTATGCACAAATTACAACGAAATGTTGGTTATTTTGACTATTGTGAACTTTTTTAATTATTTGATTCAATAGTTTTCCCCATCTTAACATATGGCTCTGAAATATGTGGATATGAATATTCTTCTCAAATTGAAGATGTTTACCATCCAATTTTGCAACAGATATTTAAGGCTGTATAAAACTACATTTCACGCGGTAGGTTTCCATTATTTGTAAATTATTATTGTAGATGTATTAAGTATTGGATACGACTCTGCCGATTAAATAATAATAGATACCCAAAACAGTGCTATATTATGCTAAAAAATCTTGATGAAGCAGAAAGAACAGCATGGGCTACTCGTGTAAAAAAAAAAATGCTTTTTATATATGGATTTGATATTACATGGATTTCTGAAGACATTGCAGATGAACATATGTTTTTATTAGTTTTTAAACAGCGATTATTAGACTGCCCTCTTCAAAACTGGCATGCGGATGTAACCCAGTCAGGCAAAGCTAGACATTATCAACACTTTAGGTCACTATTAAATGTTGAACGATACCTTACTTTAAACATCCCACTAAATTCAAAATTGCCTTTTCCAAACTTAGATGCTCAGCACACCGTCTTAGCGTAGCAATAGGACGACATAATAATATACCGTATGCTGACAGAAAATGCATTTTGTGTTCTTCTGACGATGTCGAAGATGAATATCATTTTATCATGAAGTGTATATATATTATACAGAATTACGTCATCAATATTTAATGTAAATCTGAATATAAACAATTCATGTTTGAATTCGTTTTACAATTTAATGAGTATTACAAATAAAAATAAACTATATCTGTTATGCAAATATGTGTATAAAAGTTTCGATAAACGAGAATTATTTTTCCAAATTATTAATGCCATACAGAAACAATAAACCAATTTAATTGTGTTATATATCATGATGTACCTATTACATTGTCCAGTTGTATCTTACTTTCAACTCTGCTGCGTACAGTTGCTCAATATTTTCCATAAAATTGTATTAGTTGTATTATGGGCCGGAGGCCTTTATTACTGAATAAACATTTGTCATTTGTCATTTGTCATTATTAAGTGTTTTTTTCGTACCCAGCCAACCCCGTTTTCGCTTCTTGGAGAAGGGATTGGATGGGGTATGAAAGTTAATATTCGGACCGCGTAATGAGGAATGTAATAATGTATGTCTGTACTTACTTATATATATTCACCTATTTAACTAAGTTAGATAAATATGTTCAGTGAATAAATGTCGACTTAATACTTGAACAAATTTAGCAAGTGCTAATAATTTCTATTTGCAATCCGCAAAAACCTACTTTGCATTTAGCAAGTGAATAAGTGTTAAATTTGAACCCTGCAGAAATCTGTATTTGATAATGCTGTTACAAAGTTAAAGGTAACAAGTGCTGCAATCCTATGCAGGGCTTTTTTACCCTTCTTTGCAACGGCATGTACAAGGCCCCTTCCACACTCAAATTTCTTTGAAAATCATGCAGTTTTCCCCATTTTTTAAACTTACCTCTGGAAATTTCATTCCCCTTTAATTAACTTTTTTTCCCCATTTAGGCCAAAAGGCCCCTTCCCCAAAGCTAGTAAAAAGGCCCTGCTATGTTTCAAAAGTTAAACGTCATTTGACGATATGCGCCCTGTTCTATAAAGATGACATGTCAAGGGGTCAATGCGACAATAATGTATCTTGTCCTTTGTTTATATACAGTTATACTGAAAAGAAGCAGGTGAGCAAATTTAGGCTTTAAACGTTGCAATCTCTTAACATTAAACACAATACTGAAATGGTTGACTTTTTCAAGCGAAACTTCAACATTTATGAATTTGCTTGTAATTAAGTATACTTTGATTAAAAGGTCTAATGCATGACAGAGTTGTCCTTTCTGTAATTAGTTGTAGCCCCTTTGTGTACAAAACACGTTGAGATATATCTGGAATATTACGTGGAATTAGGTGGATATAATAGTGTGGTATAGGCAATTTTTTGATGATGCGCTGCTTGTTTCTTCAGTATACAATAGCGTTGCGTTCACCCCTCGATATATCAACTGATATACTACGAATCAATACACAAGGGTACAAGAAAACTGGGATGTATCACATAGCGGCGTAAAAATAGACTATGTTATGGAATTGGGAATAATGAAGTAACAAGACATTTTAATATTTAGAACAACAATGTTAATGGAACAAATGTGTTATGTTTGAAGCATGATTTTAAGAAATATGAGAAAGTGGAAATGTTGTGTACCCTTTGGATTATATACAGAAAATGTACACACCAGTTGATGAACAAGGTGATCCCTATATGCCTGCCATGCTACCACGCAACACAACGTGCAATCTATTTGTGTTTAGTGACATTTATGCAACTAGAAATCTTGACAGTGTCTCCAAATCAAAAACACCTGTAAGTTCAGAAATAAATTTTAATAGCCTCACTCCGTTAAAGGCCTTATAGTGACAAATGATGCATGTGTTGTAAAACTGTATATTGAAAATTTTGCAGTTTGGCTATTTTATAAAAAAAACATTAAAATACAATTTCACTTATTGCTTAGATATAATTGCGCTCTGCACATCATTGCATATTTATGGAGATTAGTTCTGGCATTTGAAAGCAAATATATAGCGTTTTGGGCAAACACAAAACAAATATAACAAATATAGTATAATTTGTGAATAATGGACATAACCAAGAAATGCGTCAACCAGACACTTTTTGTGATATGCCAGAAGTAAAAAAAAATAATATTTAAACAATTACTAAGCCTCTGTTAGTTTTTTCCATATGTCAAATTAGGAGCCTATTTTTTTTTCAATATACCATATAATCAAAATTTTATTTTCTACATCCCATGTGAGATTGTTTTTTTAATTTGCACCATATCTTTATTTTTAATACTTGTTTTTTCCGTATATATTTTTTTCCATATGCCATAGGGACCTCCCACTCCCCACCACCCTCTCCCGTTGTGAATTGTAAATCCCATGTGAGTTTTTTTTTAATTTGAACCATATCTTTATTTTTAATACTTATTTTCTCCATATCTATTTTTTTCCATATGCCATATGAGGCAAATATTGACCCCTCTCCCCCTCTCTCGTTAGCCCACAACTCCCCTGCCCCTCCCTGCTAAATAGGTCTCAGGTGAAGGGAACACGGCATATTGTTCAGTTCAAGTTCAAACATGTCAGATCTTACTCAGAAGAGACAACTCGGAAGAGACAGTCTCTGTTACCGATTTTTACATTATAAAGTGTGTGGTAATGTTTTGTGTACAACAGTGGAATAACCATGCAATGTCATAAAACATGTTTTTGGTTTGAAAATTAAAATAGAATTTAAGAACTGAACATTTATTTTTTTACTACCGGCCAGCTTCACAGACGTTACGAAGGGCTATACAGTACGCCGGTGGTGTGAGACCTATATGCAACAACCGTTTGAAAGCGGTTAAGACGTAAATGCAACGTCAGACCAATTATGCCTTTGCAAGCGTTACCTTGGAACATTTAATTATTATATAGAAATGTTGTCTTTGAAATAATATGAACCACGGTTCTAGATTGATTTTGTTTTTATTTGAATGGTGTTTATGTCGTTTTAGTTTTCTCTCGCACATGTTAGGCTTATATGACGATCGCGTTTTTGTTGTGGTAGAAGTAGACCACCCCATTTTCCTGGGTTGAACCAGTACGGTATACCTTCCGCCATCCGTAAGAATTAACGTTCTAGATTGAAAGAGTCTGAATGTTAATCATAGTATTTGTATTTCATGTTGTTTTCTCTTTCAAAAACAGTTGTATATAAACAACGTAACACAAATGCCACCATCTAATTCATGCCTAAATACAATATTGTCATGCTTTGTGGAACGACGGTACTTCTACCCAGGTGCCCGACTCTGCATAACAAATCGCCCGGAGGGGCACCGGGGTTCTTCCTCCACCAAAAGAATCTGAATAGTCGCCATATGACCTAAGCTGTTAGTGGATCATAAAATCGATTTCAATTCAACTGTCATTAAAAATACATTACTATACATGTTCAACAAGTTTACTGTATATCTGATTTCCCGTTAATATTGCATAACCCTATAAGTTTTGTCCGTCCTTTAGTTCGTCAGTTAGTTCGTTTGTCCGTCCTTTAGTTCGTCAGTTAGTTCGTTTGTCCGTCCTTTAGTTCGTCAGTTAGTTCGTTTGTCCGTCCTTTAGTTCGTCAGTTAGTTCCTTTGTCCGTCCTTTAGTTCGTCAGTTAGTTCCTTTGTCCGTCCTTTAGTTCGTCAGTTAGTTCCTTTGTCCGTCCTTTAGTTCGTCAGTTAGTTCGTTTGTCCGTCCTTTAGTTCGTCAGTTAGTTCCTTTGTCCGTCCTTTAGTTCGTCAGTTAGTTCGTTTGTCCGTCCTTTAGTTCGTCAGTTAGTTCCTTTGTCCGTCCTTTAGTTCGTCAGTTAGTTCGTTTGTCCGTCCTTTAGTTCGTCAGTTAGTTCCTTTGTCCGTCCGATACAATCATGTCTCAGCCATACCTTCGAAAGTATCGAAGGGAATGTTCAGAAACTTCATACACATTTAATCACAATGCGAAGGTGTGTTACGCGCAAGAATGATGTCCTTAATACAAACGTCAAGGTCACACTTTGGAGGTCAAAGGTCAAATGAACTTTAATAGGTGGCATGCGTCACTTACTAGTGACATTTCTTGTTATTGTTTTATTTACAAGAGAGCATAGACTAGTTACAGATGTTAAGACACGTATTCGAATTCTTACGTCAAATATTCAGAAAAGTTCGAATGTTATGTTGAATGTTGTTCTTTAATTGTATGAGAAATGCCTATGGAATGTCGTGTGCATAGACTAACGCACCTAGACTGCACACTCCCTAACCTTCGACACATACCGATATTCAGCAGCCATTTCGTATATTTTTCTCCCGGACATCCCAATAAAGGTCTGCTAGTCTCTTTCCGCCTTAGTTATATAAAGCGCCTAATACGGTTAGGCCAAGCAGATGCTGGTCATTATTTGCTTATTAAGCCTGGTATCAACTTTAAGGTATTAGAGCATTGCAGAAGCAGGCAATAATTAAAGTAGTACAGAGCTACAGAACCAGTCAATTATTAAGACAGAAATTCCCGTCAGGTTATTACCGTGCCAGTTATTCAGCGCCTACGCCAAACCGTTCCAGACAGGCCATTTATTCTGGATCTAAACTCAATTTGGAAGAGAGTCTCTACTTACATTTATTTATTTATTTATATTGTCTTTTTTATGTATTTCCGCAATATAGACTGTGTTTAGTTTTTACAATATAGAGTGGGTTATTTTTGCATATTTTCATAATACAGACTGTGCTTTATCCATGTCAGACTTAAAGACACATTTCCCAACGCTACTTGGTCATTGAAAAAGCATGGGAAGCTTGAATATTTACAGCCAGCACGCTTCATGGCTGATCAACTCTGGTATATAAACTGAGGTCCGCTCTTAGTTTTTTATTTGTATAGCATTGCTATATTGAGAGTAAGAATAGCTTAACAACACTTTGTAATTTACTTTAATGAAGAAATATATGTTCATCATTTAGCTTTTGAATACAATACTTATCTTGTATTTCTTAATTATTTTTTTAGACCAAACAGCAGAGCACAACACAATAAATATACAACATTCTTTAATGTGTTATTATGTGTACTGGTTTAGAGAAAATCCTCGCTCGAAGAGTTTAGAGAAAATCAATTTGGTACGCTAGATTACTTAGAAATCGTCTCTAAGATTGCTCTGTTCATGTTTTTGCACTATTTTATAATAAAGTAGTGCCGTATTTCATTTGGCGCCATACGAGTATCTTTCTTGAAGGTTTGGGTTAAAACAAATCTAAAGAAAGTTTATTTCATAACATGTTTGTATGTTAATTTGTTCAATATAACATGCAGTTATTGTTTTGTTTGTTTTTTGTCCTATAGAAACCACAGCACCCAAACGCAATGGCACTGTAGGTCCGCACTGTACCACAAACCACAGCACCCAAACGCAATGGCACCGTAGGTCCGAACTGTACCACAAATTAAATGAAATGAGCAAATTAAATAGACAATGTACAGGACAAAACAAAACATAGAGTGGCGAAGACAAGGTCACCCGACGTTTAACGGTCAGAAGGCAGTTAACATTGTTTCAAACAGTTTGTTTGTATTGTGTTTTTACGCCATTTTCAACACGTGTAAGGTTATATATGACGGTCATTTTTTTTGTGGTGGAGGCAAACCACACACTTTTGCTGGGTAGAACAAATTACTGTATACCTCCCGCCATCCGTAAGAATCGACACTTCCTCACTTACAAGTCGAGCTCCCAGTGGGATTCGAACCCGCAGCGGTGTTTCAAACAGAAAAATGAAACACAAATGGTCTCATTAAACAATAGCGCTGATAGGGAGCTCTCGAGTTTGAGCAAAAGGGTTTTCCGCATTTAAAGACACATGTAATATCCCGGTCACAGGATTTTTAGGGATAAGTAACAATTTTAGTTTAAAAGATTTGTTCAAGAATAATATGTTCAGCAACAAATACTTATTGGAACTTTTCACATGTAAATTAGTATTGTTATGGCTGACCCAAATATCATAGTCTCGATTAACTATGGTTAGTCTTAACGTTTTTGGATAAACACATGTTACACCATTGTAAGATATGATTTTGTTTTGTTTTCAAAAACACAATGCGCTAAAATAATTTACAATGAAAATTCCCCCATTAAAACCAACTTTTGAGTTTGCTTCTCAATCGATTTTCGAATGTAAGTTTTTAAATTGCAAATTCTCTTGTTCCCTTGATATTCAGATACATTTACTCGTAGGTTGTGCCTGAAAATGTATAATGTCTCAAAAGAGCTGTAACATGCAAAAATGAATAACCCATGCGTACAGAGCCCTGAGAATTAGAATAACAATTCGAGATCGTGTGTACTACAATTGACATATAACACGAATAAGGCAAACTATGCATGTTTTCCTCTCAACTGAAAATATGCCTTTTTTTCCCGCAAATTTATATACAAGGAGACACGAACAAAAACACATTTGGATATTGAACACCAATACACGTACCTGCAGGAGACTTCTGATTACATAGGTATAATACACCACACGACCTGGGTACTGGTCCCGTATCATAATAGGAAATGTTGTTTATTAAGAACTGCTGGTTTTTCTCAGCCTCTTCCAACTCAAAATCATTCTTTGCGCTATGGAACACGGCTGACGAGATAAGGTTTCCCCAAATATGGGTTGTTTGAAAGCACGCTAGAAATATACCATGGAATCTAAACACTTCACGTTCCAGACGTTCTCTAGTCATTCTGGCGGAATCAAATGCAAGTTTAAGAATATAAGACGACTCTCCCGTCCATAAAATTCCTTGACCGACACCGGCTATTATTCCAAATGGAATTAAGGTATAAAATCTTGGATGAAAATTCGCGGCAATCCAAGTAATGAAACTGAACATTCCAATCACCAAAGTCCATTTTGCAGTGAAATTATTGATAATCACGGGCGCCCAAAGACACGTTAGGAACATCGTTCCATGAACACATGTCATTGCTATAATTCCTAAATTATCCTCTGAGTTTATTGAAGATTGTAAATTTTGGATAGCTCTAAATGCTGAAAATATCAAGATGAAACTTAAACATAAAAATGTTAAATTCTTCTTAAACCGAAATCGCTTTAAAGTTCCTGGAAATGGCAGGTTGTCAATGGAAGACGGCGTTTGTACGTCATTCTTACGCTCCAGTGATTCGGACGTAAACACGGAGTCTTCATTAAAATCGTTGCCATCGAACTCCTTATTAACCATCAAAACCATGTTTTTCTTTCCCATTCTTTGTCCGTTTGGACTAGGATTGGAGGCAGGACTGGACTTAATTGGTGAGTAACGCTTTTTTGAAACGGCTGCTTTTAGTTCTTGGATATGGTTCTCTGAAACAGCATGGGGCATTTTTTTTTTCGTTTGAATTTGCGCGCCATTCAGTTTTGAAAATTGAGCATTCTGGCCAGTGAAGTTATTTTGATTACCCGCATCTCGTTCTTCAAAAGAGTTTATGTTTGTCGCTTTATAAGCACTATTCGTTAAATCCGGAGTAGAGACACTAACACTATGTTCATTGGGACTCGGGCATTCTGCGACGAAATGTAACTCCATTTCTGCGTGCTCCTCCTGACTCCGCGTCGCTCGAATGTAACTCTCTTTTCTGTTTTTGATTTGCATTATTCCTTCTATAAAGTCAGGCGGATCGTCTAAATCTGACGCGCTCTTGCGTACGGCATAGCGGTAACTTTCACTGCGCTGCCGCTGGGCTTGTGTTGCATAAGTATAACTAGGACGTCTTGGGCGATAAAGCCCAAAGCCCATACCGAGCCCGCTAATATCCCAAGGTGACAGATGATGGGTCATTTTGACAAGTTTGTGTTGTTCCTTGAGTGTGTTTTATCTTGATTATCGTTTTATCATCACGATATACTTTATTTTTATTTTAGCAGTTAGTTGTTGTTTTTTACTTTCAATACATTTCACTTGACATTGTATAGTCCGACTATTTTAGATATCACCATGACTTGGCCATGATTTTATTAATGACATCATCCTGAAAAAAGAAAACACAGTATATGATACAAAAACATGATAGTTTTAGTTTTATTGTTTAAATAAAGATACAGAATGTAAAACATTTTTAAAATGTCCACAAATGCCATTCAATTTTCGAATTATAAAAGACTATGAATATCATTTTACATACGCATTTATACCGCACAATACACAATTAAATATGAAAGTTATATTAAAATGTCAGCAACCCATGTTATCTTGATATGATCATGTAGAACAGAAAGAAAGCATAATCATAAAGTAACAATTCAACCTGCGCAAAATTTCATTTTCGCAATATTGGATCTTATACCTGAAACTAGAGCCTTTCAGACAATTACGGTTCATATTATGCACAGACATTAAGACAGTACACAGTGATAATAAGACAGATCCGCAGAAACACACTTTGCACAAATGGATGTCGCTCAGGGATTTGCTAGACATGTTTCTCAGTGGCTCTGTATTTACTGCGGTAATTGAGAAAAAAATGAGAGAACGTCACTAGAATAAATAGCCAAACGGAGTGATTTTCATAGATATGTAGAACTTACGCGTATCAAGGTTGTCTGCTCATCCTTTTCATATTATTATTATCGTGTAGTTATATTAAGGTTTAATTTCACTAAATCAGCCGGATGTGCTTGCCTGGTGCATCGAAAGTAGTTCTGTATTAAAAAGTGCTAATCTTTTTTTCTTTAAAACCTTTTTTTAGTGCAATTTCCTGTTAATTTTTGGCTGTAACTGTATTCTGGACATGTTGTTGATATTTGAAAAGGGAGCTCATCATGTTTTTGACAGTTTTTTATATAAATTTCAGAAGTAAAAGTAGACAGGGTACGAAATTGCAAGGGGTAAAAATAGCATTGACCTTTGACCCGGTGTTAGTATACAACTGAAGAAATGTTTCTTAGAAGGTATAAACCCCCTATTTCCTTGTTGATGTTTAATAGCAGACATGTTTATTTGCATGATAAAGTTAGTTTCCCAGAATTCTAGCCAGGTTTGAGTTTTTAACAGGTTGTCAACATTCTAACTTTACTATGGAAGGGCAATGGAGACTCATTTACGCCAAATTAAGAGAGAAAATTAAAACAAATGCGGCTACTATGACAGTGCTTTTACTATCACGCCTTTTAAGCAAGACTTAGAACACAAGAATGGCGAGGGTTCTGCCGAGCTTTTCGTTTTGTTTTGTTTGGTGTATAATATCATTTTCCAGCACATTTTAGGCTATGTATGGCGGTTGATTATATGTGTGGTGGAGGCAGACCATCCACTTATTCCTGGGCAGAACCAGTACTGTATATCTTCCGCCATCGACACTTCCTCACTTATAAGTCGAGCTCCTATTTTGATTCGAACCCTCAGCTGTGATCATATGAGCACACTCACAACTGACCAGCAAATTGGGGGCAATCTGATGCTATCAATCTCTAATATTTCACTGAAGGTGAGCACCCCACAGAGCAGTAAAGAAAATTTGCAAATATCCTCTCAGTACAATTGTATCCAAAAAGATACAAATGCAAGTTTCAGTCAAAATATCCTAAATCAACATGTTTTATGATGGAAATGAAATAGTTTGACGTTTTATGGGGATTTGTTATGACGGGGGTAATTTAATCCAATCAGAATCTACCTTACAATCTGACTATATGCCCTAATAGACTATACTTTTTTCAACCAATCAAAAGTCCCAAATCAGTAGTGGTATCTGACGACTAAGGCAGCTGATTATTATATCAACTTGCAGGCCTATTACACTGGTCGAGAAACTAGAAGCTTATTATGCAACATTGGTGGATCCTGGGATGATAATTAAAATAAAGTCCTGGTGGATCAAATGTCCTTATAGTACAAACTATGAGTCTGAAAATAGCACATAAAAACAAAGAGATTAAACGTACAAAGATGGAAGTATTACTATTTTATGTGGGGTTGTATCATAATACTGTCTAACACATAATATAAAATTGTTTGCCTACAAAGTTACCAATTTCATCCAATCAAATCAATTCTCCGTATTCAGCGTACTTGGCAGTTAAGGTTATATTTCACTAAATAAGCCGGATGTGCTCGCCTGGTGCATCCGGATGTGCTCGCCTGGTGCATTCGAAAGTAGTTCTGTATTAAAGAGTGCTAATCTTGTTTTTATCTTTAAGACCTTTTTAGTGCAGTTTCCTGTATTTTTTTGGCTGTAACTGTATTCTGGACATGTTGATATTTGAAAATGCAGATCATCATAATTTTGACAGTTTTTTATATAAATTTCAGTGAAAGTAAGTATGCAATTGTAAGGGGTAAAAATAACGTTGACCGCGGTGTTATTATACAACTGAAGAAATGTTTCTTAGAATATATTTAACCCCCATTTAGTTAAATTATTTATTTTACATCGATTTTAACGAAACTCTTTGAACTTATTTTAATCACTCTCGATGTCTTCCTGGGTAGAACCAGTACTAAGCAACTGCAGATAAAGTGTCATGCTCAGGGACACAACATATGGTTATGGCGTGGATCGAACCCACGACTTTTGGAGCTTGGGTCCTACGCTGTACCACTAGACCACAGCGCTCCATTTCCTTGTTGATGTTTTATAGCAGGCATGTTTATTTGCATGATAACGTAAGTTTTCCAGAATTCTAACATGTTTGAGTTTTTAACAGGTTATCAACATTCTCACTTTACTATGGAAGTGCTATGGGGACTCTTTTAAGCTATTATAACCTATTCACTGTGATGACCAGACTACACCAATTACCAACCAATCAGCGGGCAGGGAAAAAGTTCCAGGTAAATTCAGAGCTATTACACAGAATCTCTTAATTTTGATTGGTTGACAAGGTAAACAAATCAAACAATCTTGCTAAAAAAATAAAATCAACTTTTAAAGAGTACTTATAAAGGTTAAATCATACATTTGTGCAATGTATTCATAATGTGTTGCATAATCAAAAAAAGAAGTCTATTTTACATTTTCCTCATGTTTCTACATGCAAGTAGGTGGGTCAGCACCATCCGACCCAAACAGCTTTTTCAAAACATACTCAACGTACGGCTAATGTATGTTTTTTTGATAAAACTAAGATAGGTCTTTCAAAACAAGTAATACAAAATATAGCTTCCTATATTAGGGAACTCAGTACAGAGCTTAGAGCTATAAGGTAGGCCTATGGAAAAATGAATTGGTGTAGTATGACCTGATGGGTAGTTAAAATGCGGTGTCTATACACAAAGATCCATCTTACTCGCCCTCTAGTCAAAGTAAAAGCGTGTGCAGGTATGAAAGCACTAATTATTTCCCCCATAGACACCAATGTTAAAGTGTCACATATTAATGAGTTGCTGCAAATTCAACTCAAGTATGGATAATGCAGCAGTTTAATGTTCATATAGAAAACTATTTTTCCACTTGAAAAATCACCAGAAAACGTGGGGTCACAAGACGTGTAAGAAAGTTCTTGTTTGTTTACTAAACAGGTCAAGGGTACAGCTGTTTTTATTGATCGACTGTTTTCATTGCTCACAAAGTGTAAGCATAGAGTCGAAATTTCGAAAATGTTCATCAGTGATCCAGTAAAAGCTATTAATAGAAATGGGCAGTTTTCCCCTACTTATAACGCCCATTTCCATCAAAAAAGGAGGGATTACTTTTTATTATAGGAACTACATTCGACTACACCTCGGAGGTTTACATGTCACCTCGGAGGTTTACATGTAATTAGTGGTGGTAAACCTGCATGTTGTATGGTTCTGAATCTTCACGGTACAATACGTAAATATACTGCATTGCTATACGACTTATCTTTGATGCGAGAAATGTGTAAAGCTGTCAAAGACATAACACGCCTCTTAGTTTTTGATCATGTTTTGAAACTCTTATTTAGGGGGAAATAAGGCTGGAATATGTTTAAGGTAGAACTTAGAAAATGCATTCCTTATTTAATAGCACAAAGGCAGCCGTTGAAAAAGTGTGCATGTACTTCCTTTCTAAAATCTTTGACATCGCTAAATGCTAAAGGAAACGAATTAATTGAGAAATTATCAACCACGTGTGATATAACTTACAACCACATGTGATCTATCTTACACATTTCTTTCTAACGGACTGGCAATGATACGCTAACTCGCAGTTGTCTTACATAGAGATGTAGATAATTTTTGACTGCAATGAGTATTTACGCATCTGATTAAAAATGAATGAGTAAAGGGAACTCGTTCATAGTAAACGTTTTAAATAGTTCATGCTTTCAAAATGGATGTGAATTAATACATTTTAAAAGAAACAACTAAAAACAAAAGAACCTCTCTATGACCTTAAGTTAATATCATACACATACTTGGAACAATTCTCATCATGTAAATATGGAATAAACTGTTTCACAGGACAATACATACAAACATAATACTCATGATTTCTAAAAGTTATGAGGTTTTATAGCAAGTTGATGAGTAATGATACTCACATTTTTAAAAAACTGAGGGTTTTTGTCAAAAAAGTATGAGTAATTACTCAAAAACTCAGCTTATCTACAACTCTGTATAATAGTCCTAAAACTAATTGAAGGATCATGATTCATGATTTATGTCATAATTTAAAGTGCTATAATTGAGCAATTTACTGTCTTTTTGAGAAATGTTTAGGTTTAGTTGTATTCTTTTACAAGTGTTACATTACACACATGTATTAACCTTTTATATGAATATGAAATCCATACTATTAAAGATTAAGTAATTATTACTGTTCTATTTTGTGGTCCTTAAACTATTTTTGAGGAGTATTAATAAACATTATTATGTTATGTCATTTACCTTATCTATAACTTACTGTTTTGTACCAACTGTTCTATTTATATTTCAGGTCACGTTTAAAAACTAAAACCTATATATTCGAGCAATGCTTCACTTAAAACTCAAAACATTATCTGTTGGATTACAAAACAAAGATGTTCTGGACTCACATTTGCGTTAAGTACGAACTTCTGTCTGGCCATTATCTGATCAAACATAACATCTTGCAAAATTGTTTTTTTATTATTTTGTCTTGTCGTCTCGAACACAAAAAGAAAACGAAGTAATTAGAAATTGCTGGAATGGTTATGATGAGTTAAGTAACAGACACGACTAAGACACTAACTACGAAGTCTCTCACGTTCTTAGCCCCGCAGTAATTAGGTCGTCTTCCCTGCTGTGTATGAGGATGCTCTACTGTGCACGAGGTAGCTCTACTGTGCACCAGGTAGCTCTACTGTACATGAGGTTGCTCTATTGTGTATGAGGTTGCTCTATTGTGTATCAGGTTGCTCTACTGTGTATAAGGTTGCTCTAATGTGTATAAAGTTGCTCTACTGTGTATGAGGTTGCTCTACTGTGCGTGAGGTTGTTTTACTGTGTATGAGGTTTCTCTACTCCATATGAGGTTGGTCTACTGTGTATGAGGCTGCTCTACTGTTCGCGAGGTTGTTTTAATGCATATGCGGTTGCTCTACTGTGTATGAGGTTGCTCTACTGTGTATGAGGTTGCTCTACTGAGCGTGAGATTGGTTTACTGCGTATTAGATTGCTCTACTGTGTATGAGGTTGCTCTAATGTGTATGAGGTTGCTCTACTGTTTGTGAGGTTGTTTTACTGTGTATGAGGTTTCTTCTACTCCGTATGAGGTTGGTCTACTGTGTATGGGGCTGATCTACTGTTCGCGAAGTTGTTTTACTGCATATGCGGTTGCTCTACTGTGTATGAGGTTGCTCTACTGTGCGTGAGGTTGTTTTACTGCTTATGAGATTGCTCTACCATGTATGAGATTGCTTCACTGTGCGTCAAATTGTTTTACTGCGTATAAGGTTGCTCTACTGTGCGTGAGGTTGGTTTATTGCGTATCAGGTTGCTCTACTGTGTATGAGGTTGCTCTACTGTTCGTGAGGTTGTTTTAATGTATATGCGGTTGCTCTACTGTGTATGAGGTTGCTCTACTGTGTATGAGGTTGCTCTACTGTTTGTGAGGTTGTTTTACTGCATATGAGGTTGTTCTACTGTGCGTGGTTGTTTTACTGCGTATGAGGTTGCTTTACTGTGTATGAGGTTGTTTTACTGTGCGTGAGTTTGTTTTAATGCGTCTTAGGTTGTCTACTGTCTATGAGGTTGCTCTACTGTGTGCTAGGTTGTTTTACTGCGTATGAGGTTGCTCTACTGCTTTTGAGCTATCTCTATTGTGCATGAGGTTGTTTTACTGCGTATGAGGTTGCTATACTGTGTATGAGGTTGCTCTACTGTGTTTGAGGTTGAAAAAAAAGAATTAACTCATATAGTTACTGCCTAGTTATACACAAGGTGGGCATACTGTTCCACGTTTGTTGGTGTGTTGTTTTAGCCTGTTCGTATAACGCCAGTGTTTATGGGAAGCCATAACCGTCAAAATGTGGATATTTACAAACCATTCAATAACAGGCATTTAATTCAACATAAAGTCATTTGATGACGTTCATATTGATTCGATGCGACGTGTAAACTCTGTTCATTCGTTACAAAGTGAATTGATACGGTTCGAAGTGAAATGCATTTAGTCTGGTGGTAAGTAAAATGATCGGGCGAAAACAAAGTCGGTGCAATGCAAACGCAATCCGTTCGACAGAAACTCATTTCATTACGTGCAAAGTGAAACGGTGTGACATCTGGCGGCGATATTTGCCACATCAGTTGCGGGGTTATTTCCCCTACATATGATAAATCAAAGTACTAAAAGTACTGATAATGTAAAATTTGATAGGAAAGACTGTATGAATACAAGATTGCTGGACATTTCAAATTTCTATAAATTTTACATAGTTTTAGCCAACTTGGCGATCTTGGGCGACCTACCAAAATCTTAGAGGGTCAATCCATTCCAAATATATTGTGATCAATTTTCATTAAACTCTAGACTAGAATATTATTTTATGAAATTGCTGATGGATAGACAGATTTGTGTTTTATGACCAAACTGTCACTCAAGATGACCTTGTGTCATTTACAGAGTGGCGTGTATTAAGTAGTCTTCCGGGAACAAGATACACACGAGGGCATGTATTACTCTACTGGCTTGAATAGACTAAGGCCTACCGGAAAACAGTTTTTTTAAAAATTAAAGGCTATAACGCCGATGTGTCTAGTCTGATGCAACTGGTTTTGAACTTGTCCAAGTTCAGTGGCGTAACCTAGAAAACGTCTTCTGCTGCAGGGACAAATAACTTAACAAGAGTCACTACCCGTTGATTCAACTTCCCTATGTCTGTTCCACACATTGAAAAGAAACTTTACTGTAATATTTACTAAAAAAATAATATACAAATTTATTGGTGGAAAGAAGAATTGAAATTGACTATAAGTAAATACACGGGTAAAAGTGACCATAATTTTAATAAATAAACAACAACAACAAGAAACAGAACAGAACCTAGCTGGATGAAGTAGGTTAACATGCTGCAGCCATGTGCAGTTTCAAACGGTGTCCGGTTGGGGCCAGATACAATGTCGCATAGTCGTGGGCAACAATGCGCCACCCGACAATGCGACATTGCGATATGACAATGCGACATTGAGATACGACAACTCGATATTGAGATACGACAATGCGACATTACAATACGACATTGCGATACGACAACTCGACATTGCAATACGACAACGCGACATTGCGATACAACATCGTGACATAATTATTGTCGCGATGTCGTATCGCAATGTTGAGTTGTCGCATTGTCGGGTGTCGTATTGTCGCCCACGACAACATGACATTATGTCGCATTGTGGTAATGTCGCCCACGACAACTCGACATTCTTTCAATTGTTGTAAGGTCGCCAACGACAACGCATCGTGCTGATTTACTTTGTTCTTTATCACTTCACATTTTTCGATAAATCGTTTAAGTTTTCATCGTACCGACTTGTATTTTATTGTATTGCATTAGTTTTTTGGTGAAATGGTTTGTCATTGCACTGAATGATTTCTATTTGCGTCGTATGGTTTGAAATTTTACACCGTATCATTTCACTTCGAACCGTATCAATTCACTTTGTAACAAATGAACAGAGTTTACACTTCGCATCAAATCAATATGTACGTCATCAAATGACTCCCCTTAGCCTCGTCCGTCGGATGGGGACGTAAATAGGGCGGTCCCATTTATCGGTCTATCATCCGAGCACGTTAAAGAACCATAGGAATGTATTCGATAATAAGAGTAGGGCAGGTTCCCGGATTCCTATGTATCCTTCCCCTCTCTCTGGGACGGCTCTAAATAACCTATACTGTGTTGATGAGCCGTTAAACAACATTCAATTAATGTTGAATTAAATGGCCTGTCATTGAATGGTTTGTAAATATCCACATTTTGACGGTTATGGCTTCCCATAAGTGCTTTATTGCACAGACGTGCTGATAAATGTATTCAGCCATTACTGTGTCAATTTTAATTTCCTCTCGATATAAATTCAAACAACTCGTGATACAACATCAAATACATGCTCCGCATATTTGTGTTTTTTTACCCACAAGGAATGAAAATTGTGATATCTTATTAAAGCTGATATTCACACTATGTCATACTTCAATTGTCTGCCTATAACCACACTGTCATATTACAGCTGACTGGCCATAATCACACTCTGTCATATTAAAACTGATTGACCATAATCACACTATGTCATACTACAACTGACTTGCCAAAATCACACTCTACCATGAAACAACTGAATGACCATAATGATACACTGTCATATTACAATTGACTGGTCATAATCACACTCTGTCATACTACACTGACAGGCCATAATCATACACTGTCTTATTACAACCGACTGATCATAATCACACACTGTCATATACAACCGAATGGTCATACACACACACACCGTCATACTACGACTGACTGGTCATAATCGGACACTGTCATATTACAAGCGACTGGCCAAAATCACACTCTACCATACTACAACTGACAGGCCATAATCATACTCTGTGATATTACAACTCACTGGCCATAATCACACTCTGTCATACTACAACCGACATGCCAGAATCACACACTGCCATACTACAATTGATTGGCCATAATCACACTCTGTCATATTACAACTGACTGGCCATAATCACACTCTGTCATACTACACTGACAGGCCATAATCACATACTGTCATATTACAACTAAATGGCCATAGTCACACTCTGTCATACTACAACCGACTTGCCAAAATCACAATCTGTCATTTCACAACCGACTGGTCAAAATCATACACTGCTAGACCACAACCCACTGGCCATAATCACACTCTGTCATATTACAACTGACTGGCATAATACGACTGACTGGCCATAATCATACTCTGTCATATTACAACTGACTGGCCATAATCACACTCTGTCATATTACAACTGACTGGCATAATACGACTGACTGGCCATAATCATACTCTGTCATATTACAACTGACTGGCCATAATCACACTTTGTCATATTACAACCGACTGGCCATACTTACAAACTGTCATATTACAACTTACTGGCCAAAATCACACTCTGGCCATAATCACACTCTGTAACACTACGAATGACTGGCAATAATCACACTTTGTCATATTACAACTGACAGGCCTTAATCACACTCTGTCATACTACAACCGACTGGCCATAATCACACTTTGTCATATTACAACTGACTGGCCATAATCACACTCTATCACACTACAACCGACTAGCCATAATCATACTCTGTCATACTACGAATAACTGGCCATAATCACACACTGTCATTCTACAACCGATTGGACAAAATCAAACTCTGCCATACTACAAATGACAGGTCATAATCCCACACTGTCATATTACAAGTGACTGGTCAGAATCATACACTGTCATATTACAAATGAAAGGCCATAAGCATACTCTGTCATATTACAACTGACTGGTCATAATCACACTCTTGTCATATTACGACTGACTGGCCATAATCACACAATGTCATATTACGACTGACTGGCCATAATCACACACTGTCATATTGCAACCGACTGGCCATAATCTCTCTGTCATATTACGACTGACTGGCCATAATCACACACTGTCATATTGCAACCGACTGGCCATAATCTCTCTGTCATATTACGACTGACTGGCCATAATCACACACTGTCATATTGCAACCGACTGGCCATAATCTCTCTGTCATATTACGACTGACTGGCCATAATCACACACTGTCATATTGCAACCGACTGGCCATAATCTCTCTGTCATATTACGACTGACTTGCCATAATCATACCGTCATATTACAACTGATAGATCATAATCATACTATGTCATACTACACCGACTGGCCATAATCACACTCTTGTCGAATTACAAATGTCTGGCATATTACAATTGTCTGGCCATAATCACACTCTGTCAAACTACAACCATCTGGCCATAATCATACTCTGAAATATTATAACCGACTGGCCAAAATCACACTCTGCCATACTACACTGACAGGCCATAATCACACTCTGTCATACTACGACTGACAGGCCATAATCATACTATGTCATATTACAACCGACTGGCCAAAATCAAACTCTGCTATACTACAACCGACTGGCCATAATCAAACACTGTCATATTACGACTGACTGGCCATAACCATACTCTGTCATATTACGACTGACTGGCCATAATCATACTCTGTCATACTACGACTGACTGGCCATAATCACACACTGTCATATTACAACTGTCATTTTACAACCGACTGGTCAAAATCACACACTGTCATATTACAACCGACTGGTCAAAATAACACATTGTCATATTAGAACCGACTGGTCAAAATCACACACTGTCATATTACAACCGACTGGCCATAATCACTCTATGTCATACTACATCTAACTGGCTATAATCCCACCCTGTCATATTACAACCGACAGGCCAAAATCACACTCTGCCATACTACAACCGACTGGCCAAAATCACACTCTGTTATATTGCAACTGACTGGCCATAATCAAACACTGTTATATATTACAACTGAGTGACCATAATCAAACACTGCCATACTACACTAACAGGCCATAATCACACACTGTAATATTACAATCGACTGGCCAAAATCACACTCTGCCATACTACTCTGATAGGCCATAATCGCACACTGTCATATTACAACTCACTGGCCATAATCACACTCATAAAACGACTGACAGCCCATAATCATACTATGTCATATTACAACCGACTGGCCAAAATCAAACTCTGCTATACTACAACCGACTGGCCATAATCAAACACTGTCATATTACAACTGACTGGCCATCATAACATCCTGTCATATTACGACTGACTGGCCATAATCATACTCTGTCATATTACGACTGACTGGCCATAATCATACTCTGTCATACTACGACTGACTGGCCATAATCACACACTGTCATATTACAACCGACTGGTCAAAATCACACACTGTCATATTACAACCGACTGGTCAAAATCACACACTGTCATATTACAACCGACTGGTCAAAATCACACATTGTCATATTACAACCGACTGGTCAAAATCACACACTGTCATATTACAACCGACTGGCCATAATCACACTATGTCATACTACATCTAACTGGCTATAATCCCACTTTGTCACATTACAACCGACAGGCCATAATCATACTCTGTCATACTACATCTAACTGGCCATAATCACACTATGTCATACTACATCTAACTGTCCATAATCACACTGTGTCATATTACAACCGACTGGCCATAATCATACTCTGTCATACTACAACCGACTGGCCATAATCACACTATGTCATACTACATCTAACTGGCCATAATCACACTGTGTCATATTACAACCGACTGGCTATAATCCCACTCTTTCACATTACAACCGACTGGCCATAATCATACTCTGTCATACTACGACTGACTGGTCATAATCACACACTGTCATATTGCAATCGACCGGCCAAAATCTCACCCTGTTATATTACAACGTACTGGCCAATATCACACACTGTCATATTACAACAGACTAGCCACAATCATACTCTGTCATACAACGACTGACTGGCCATAATCACACTTTGTCAATATAACAACCGACTGGCCATACTTATAAACTGTTATATTACAACTTACTGGCCAAAATCACACTCTGGCCATAATCACACTCTGTAACACTACGAATGACTGGCAATAATCACACTTTGTCATATTACAACTGACAGGCCATAATCACACTCTGTCATACTACAACCGACTGGCCATAATCACACTTTGTCATATTACAACTGACTGACCATAATCACACTCTATCACAATACAACCGACTAGCCATAATCATACTCTGTCATACTACGAATAACTGGCCATAATCACACACTGTCATTCTACAACCGACTGGACAAAATCAAACTCTGTCATACTACAAGTGACAGGTCATAATCACACTCTGTCATATTACAAGTGACTGGCCATAATCACACACTGTCATATTACAAATGACAGGCCATAATCACACAATGTCATATTACGACTGACTGGCCATAATCACACACTGTCATATTGCAACCGACTGGCCATAATCTCTCTGTCATATTACGACTAACTTGCCATAATCATACTGTCATATTACAACTGATAGATCATAATCATACTATGTCATACTACACCGACTGGCAATAATCACACTCTTGTCATATTACAAATGTCTGGCATATTACAACTGTCTGGCCATAATCACACTCTGTCAAACTACAACCATCTGGCCATAATCATACTCTGAAATACTACAACCGACAGGCCAAAATCACACTCTGTCATATTACAACCGACTGGCCATAACCGCACTCTGTCATACTACAACCGACTCGCCAAAATCACACTCTGTGATACTACAACTGACTGGTCAAAATCACACTCTGTCATATTTCAACTGACTGGGCATAATCACACTCTTGTCATCTTATAACTGACTGGCCATAATCACACTCTGTCATATTACAACTGACTGGCCATAATCACACACTGACATATTACAAATGACTGGCCATAATCACACACTGTCATATTACAACTGACTGGCCATAATCAGACTCTCTCTCCTATTACAACTGAATGGCCAAAATCACACTCTGCCATACTACAACCGACTGGCCAAAACCACACTCTGTTATATTGCAACTGACTGGCCATAATCAAAAACTGTCATATTACAACTGAGTGGCCATAATCAAACACTGTCATACTACACTGACAGGCCATAATCACACACTGTGATATTACAACCGACTGGCCAAAATCACACTCTGCCATACTACACTGACAGGCCATAATCACACACTGTCATATTACAACTCACTGGCCATAATCACACTCTGTCATACTACGACTGACAGGCCATAATCATACTCTGCCATATTACAACCGACAGGCCAAATTCAAACTCTGCTATACTACAACCGACTGGCCATACTCACACACTGTCATATTACAACTGACTGGCCATAATAACACTCAGTCATATTACGACTGACTGGCCAGAATCATACTCTGTCATACTACAACTGACTGGCCATAATCAGACTCTCTGTCCTATTACAACTGAATGGCTAAAATCACACTCTGCCATACTACAACCGACTGGCCAAAATCACACTCTGTTATATTGCAACTGACTGGTCATAATCAAACACTGTTATATTACAACTGAGTGACCATAATCAAACACTGCCATACTACACAAACAGGCCATAATCACACACTGTAATATTACAACCGACTGGCCAAAATCACACTCTGCCATACTACTCTGATAGTCCATAATCGCACACTGTCATATTACAACTCACTGGCCATAATCACACTCTGTCATAAAACGACTGACAGCCCATAATCATACTATGTCATATTACAACCGACTGGCCAAAATCAAACTCTGCTATACTACAACCGACTGGCCATAATCAAACACTGTCATATTACAACTGACTGGCCATCATAACATCCTGTCATATTACGACTGACTGGCCATAATCATACTCTGTCATACTACGACTGACTGGCCATAATCACACACTGTCATATTACAACCGACTGGTCAAAATCACACACTGTTATATTACAACCGACTGGTCAAAATCACACACTATCATATTACAACCGACTGGTCAAAATCACACACTGTCATATTACAACCGACTGGTCAAAATCACACACTGTCATATTACAACCGACTGGTCAAAATCTCACACTGTCATATTACAGCCGACTGGTCAAAATCACACTTTGTCATATTACAACCGACTGGCCATAATCATACTCTGTCATACTACAACAGACTGGCCATAATCACACTATGTCATACTACATCTAACTGGCTACAAACACACTCTGTCACATTACAACCGACTGGCCATAATCATACTCTGTCATACTACAACCGACTGGCCATAATCACACTGTGTCATACTACGACTGACTGGCCATAATCATACTCTGTCATACTACGACTGACTGGTTATAATCACACACCGTCATATTACAACCGACTGGCCATAATCATACTCTGTCATACTACGACTGACTGGTCATAATCACACACTGTCATATTGCAATCGACCGGCCAAAATCACACACTGTCATATTACAACAGACTAGCCACAATCATACTCTGTCATAGTACGACTGACTGGTCATAATCGCACACTGTCATATTACAACCGACTGGCCAAAATCACACTCTGTCATATTACAACCGACTGGCCAAAGTCACACTCTGCCCTACTACAACCGACTGACCGAAATCACACGCTGCCATACTACAACTGACAGGCCATAATCATACTCTGTCGAATTACAACTGACTGGCCATAATCACACTCTGCCATACTACACTGACAGGCCATAATCGCACACGGTCATATTACAAGTGAATGGCCATAATCACACCCTGCCACACTACAGCTGACAGGCCATAATCATACACTGTTATATTACAACTGACTGGCCATAATCACACTCTGCCATACTACACTGACAGGCCATAATCACACACTGTCATATTACAACTCACTGGCCATAATCACACTCTGTCAAACTACGACTGACAGGCCATAATCATACTCTGTCATATTACAACCGACTGGCCAAAATCAAACTATGCTATAATACAACCGACTGGCCATAACCACACACTGTCATATTACAACTGACTGGCCATAATAACACCCGCTCATACTACGACTGACAGGCCATAATCATACTCTGTCATATTACAAATGACTGGCCATAATCACACTTTGTCATATTACATCTAACTGGCTATAATCCCACTTTGTCACATTACAACCGACAGGCCATAATCATACTCTGTCATACTACATCTAACTGGCCATAATCACACTATGTCATACTACATCTAACTGTCCATAATCACACTGTGTCATATTACAACCGACTGGCCATAATCATACTCTGTCATATTACAACCGACTGGTCAAAATCTCACTCTGCCTTGCTACAACCGACTGGCCAAAATCACATTCTGCCATACTACAACCGACTGGCCAAAATCACACTCCGCCATACTACAACTGACAGGCCATACTCATACTCTGTCATATTACAACCGACTGGCCATAATCACACTCTGTCATATTACAGCTGACAAGCCATAATCACACTCTGTCATATTACAACCTACTGGCCATAATCACACTCTGTCCTACTACGACTGACTGATCATAATCATACTCTGTCATATAGCAACTGACTTGCCATAATGACACTTTGACATATTACAACCGACAGGCCATAATCACACTCTGTCATACTACAACCGACTGGCCATAAACACACTCTGTCATACTACAACTGACTGGCCATAATCACACACTGTCATACTACAACTGACTGGCCATAATCACACACTGTCATACTACAACCGACTGGCCAAAATCATACTCTGCCATACTACAACAGACTGGCCATAAACACACTCTGTCATACTACAACCGACTGGCCATAAACACACTCTGTCATACTACAACCGACAGGCCATAAACACACTCTGTCATACTACAACCGACTGGCCATAAACACACTCTGTCATACTACAACCGACTGGCCATAAACACACTCTGTCATACTACAACCGACAGGCCATAAACACACTCTGTCATACTACAACCGACAGGCCATAAACACACTCTGTCATACTACAACCGACTGGCCATAAACACACTCTGTCATACTACAACCGACTGGCCATAAACACACTCTGTCATACTACAACCGACTGGCCATAAACACACTCTGTCATACTACAACCGACAGGACATAAACACACTCTGTCATACTACAACCGACTGGCCATAAACACACTCTGTCATACTACAACTGACTGGCCATAGTCATACTCTGTCATACTACAACCGACTGGCCATAAACACACTGTGTCATACTACAACTGACTGGCCATAATCACACACTGTCATACTACAACTGACTGGCCAAAATCACACACTGTCATATTACAACTGACTGGCCATAATCACACACTGTCATATTACAACTGACTGGTCATAATCACACACTGTCATATTACAACTGAAAGGCCATAATCATATTACAACTGACAACTGATTGGTCATAATCACACTCTGTCATACTACACTGACTGGCCATAATCACACACTGTCATATTACAACTGACTGGTCATAATCACACACTGTCAAATTACAAGTGACTGGTCATAATCACACACTGTCATATTAAAAGTGACTAGTCATAATCACACACTGTCATATTACAACTGACTGGTCATAATCACACTCTGTCATACTACGACTGACTGGTCATAATCACACTCTGTCACACTACGACTGACTGGCCATAATCACACTATGTCATACTACGACTGACTGGTCATAATCACACTCTGTCATATTACGACTGACTGGCCAAAAGCACACACTGTTGTACTACGACTGACTGGTCATAATCACACTCCGTCATACTACGACTGACTGGCCATAATCATACTCTAAAATACTACAACCGACTGATCGTAATCACACTCTGTCATATTACAACTGACTGGTCATAATCACACACTGGCATATTTCAGCTAATTGAGCATAATCACTCTGTCATATTACAACTAACTGGCCGTAATCACGCTGTCATATTACAACCTACTGGCCATAAACGGCAATGAAATGTAAATACAATATCACTGGCGAAAAAACAATTTGAACATGAAAGCATGGATATACAGGTATGTAGATCTATGATGAAAGATAACTGACTAAATACAATGTAGCCATTGGAAAGGCAAACGGTAGGGGCATGCTAGACACCGCCTCTCTAAGCGTATTACAGGTATGAAACCCCCAAGTATTTTCCCCATTGACAGCAATGTAAAATTGCCACATATTAATGGTTTGCTGCAACTTCAACTCAAGTATGGATAATACAGCAGCGTAATTTTCGTATAGGATTTTAATATTCCACTTGAAAAATCACCTCTTCGAACATGTAAGAATGTTTTTGTTTGTTTACTATGGTACCGTTGTTTTAATTTTAGTTGCTCACAAAGTGTATGCATATATTGGATATTTGGAAAATGTTCATCAGTAATCCAGTAAAACCCATCTATACACTCTATAAATATACAACAACATTTAATAGAAATGGGCTATTTCCACCTAATTATAATGCACTACCCTATGCCTACCTTATGCAATTGATTGTGGTAAGCCTACATGTAACTGCTGGATAATATTTCCATGGAATAAAAGCCTTCAGAGATAATGTGCGAACCAACAGTATTACTTTATACCGATGAATCAGAGATAACGTGCGACCCAACGGTTTTACTTTATACCGATGAATCAGAGATAACGTGCGACCCAACGGTTTTACTTTATACCGATGAATCAGAGATAATGTGCGACCCAACAGTATTACTTCATACCGATGAATCAGAGATAACGTGCGACCCAACGGTTTTACTTTATACCGATGAATCAGAGATAACGTGCGAACCAACAGTATTACTTTATACCGATGAATCAGAGATAACGTGCGACCCAACGGTTTTACTTTATACCGATGAATCAGAGATAATGTGCGACCCAACAGTATTACTTTATACCGATGAATCAGAGATAACGTGCGACCCAACGGTTTTTCTTTATACCGATGAATCAGAGATAACGTGCGAACCAACAGTATTACTTTATACCGATGAATCAGAGATAACGTGCGACCCAACAGTATTACTTTATACCGATGAATCAGAGATAACGTGCGACCCAACAGTATTACTTTATACCGATGAATCAGAGATAACGTGCGACCCAACAGTATTACTTTATACCGATGAATCAGAGCATTTCTAATATTGCCTTTTATCGATCACGGAGGACGGTCTAGTAACTTAGATAATGATAAAATGATTATGGGATTTGAATAGAACAAACATTATTAGTTTTTGATCATCAAATGCAAATTATTTGGGGATATTCGGTTTCCTGATGGAGAAAGCACTGTTAAATCATTAAGATTGGACTCCCCGGGGTCCATGAAAACATCAACGCTAAATGTAAATGACACGCGACTGCACGGTAGATCTAGGAGGCAACATCGAAGTATCCTGATAGCGTTTTTTTCCTGCAGGAAAAAAAGAAAAAAGCAGAGGACATCGATAACACACTTTCCTATTATAGCTGTGGCGGACATCTTGGAGTTTGCAGAATATAGACTAATTAGCAGTGTGAGGAATGCCCTGCACCAATATACCAATATACATAGTATACCAATATACATAGTATACCAATATACATAGTATACCAATATACATAGTATACCAATATACATAGTATACCAATATACATAGCAGTTCTGGATAATTTACTCTAATACGCTTTTTTCCTACAGACGGAATATATGAATGAATGCCCAATCTGTGTGACTTTAAAGTAGAATATCGCCGGTGCTAATGGATGTGAAAGGTGTTACATCTTATATTACCTCTCATGAACAGACTCAATAAAACCGAGTCTGCTACTTTTCTCTCTTGGTTGTGTGTGTTGCTTCCAATGCATCCCTTTTTCAGTACTTATTGACAAAATCTAAACTGAATTAAAATATGCTCATAGTTAAGGTTACATATTGCATCGTGTAACGATAGATCTGACATGTATTATTAAAATACTCAAGTTTGATTGGTTATTGGAGTGGTCTGAAAGAAAAGCTATATAAACCTTTGATGTCATGTATGTCAACCGTTAACACGTCATTTCAAACGCCAGAAAACACGTTAACTGTTGAGACGTCATTTTAAACGTCAGATGCAAAACAGAAACGCAATGAAAATGCGTTATTTTAAGCGACGCTACGTTCCGACAACACATTTAAATAGGATGAAGCTGTATATTCTTCTTATTTAGGCATAAAATGTGCGTTGTGAGAATTTGTATTTTGTGCAATCGCTCGACAAAATGTGTTTCATGATACATAAAACTCCATGTTAGATCAGAAATAAAATATTCCAGCGAGTTTATATTGTACAAGATCAAAACCTGGTGTTTGGGATTTGGAACACATCGAAAGCCTTCAAGTCCCGCCCACCAGATATTGACCTGGGACAATATAAACCCGCTGGAAATATTTTATTTAAGAAAATACCCGTGCTTGAATATGCGTAAAAACAATTGGTAACTTAATTCGACGCTCGAGTTTTGTGGTTTAGCCTGGCTGGTTAAAGCCGTTTATATTGTGTCTATAGAGTCTGGATTCTTATGTAAGTTATATACCTAGTCGTCAGTAGGGTTAAAAAGCATCAACATATGTTTTAACGTTTGGCTGTTGTTGGCGGGGTTAGCTACTTTAAGATCCGTCCAGTGAAGTTGTTGAAAATAAAATGTTTTGTATGGAAACTTCAACAAATTAATGATATGGTGTTCATATTGCTATCGGGTGATCATATAATGCAATACAACTGTACTTCGGTATCTAAACACGCACTTGTGATAGCCATATGAATTTTCAGTCTTGTGACGTATACACCAAAAACAAGCGTCGTCGAATTTTCTAGAACAAATTATTGCATTAAACACAAATGGGCGAGAACATGAAACACGTTTAGTGTATTGGCGCATTTTATATACACATTAAGCACATTATGAAAGATTTTCATTGGATTTGGATTTACCCATAATTCTTCATGACCGTCTCCGGTCCATTTAGAAATCAGTTTTTAGTACTAAATAATCAATGTTTGGTTAAATGTGAAGGAAGAAATAATAACTTCCAGTTCTGCGGTTCCTGATAAATGGACTGTTCAAGTGATTTCGATTGCAACACGATCTTTGCAAATACACTCAAGAGATATGAAAACGCAACACGGGAATTTCCGCTATATATTGTATATACTGCACACTTAATTGCACATAATATTCCAAAGAAATCCCAAGATGTTTTTTTAAAAAAAAGTTGCAGTTGACTAGAGAAAGGACACAACTGTGATGTTGTAGACGTTTTAATCACACTACACTTTGTAACAAGAACTTCATCAATGTTGAAGTTGCTCTTCGAAAAATTGAGCTAGTTCAGTACTGTATTTAACGTAGATAGTTTGCAAAATTTTGCATCCTAAATTTGCTCACATGATTGAGGCAAACGCGTACTCTGTGAATAATGAAACATTGCAGGAATACTATTTGCTGTATTATTTGTTGTTTTAGTATTTTTTCCAAAAGGAAAGGTCTTACGTAGCCATGTACCATTCGATTAAAAGCAGCATATTGTACATACAATATATAGCGGAAATTCCCGTGTTGCGTTTTCATATCACTTGAGTGTATGTTCATATGCATCTGTCGACAAACTAAAACGTATATTTATTATAAATACCTCGTAAAATATTTCGACTGATTTTTCCTTAGCATTGTTTTCTCCGTGGCCGAGGGGTTTACGACGTTGCGTTGTAAACCTTCTCGCCTCCCACCGCTGCGGGTTCGAATCCCACTGGGAACTCGACTTGTAAGTGAAGAAATGTCGATTCTTGCGGATGGCGGGAGGTGTACAGTACTGGTTCTACCAAGGAGAAGTGGGTTGTCTGCCGCTACCACAAAAAAAATCGACCGTCATATATAACCTTACATGTGTTGAAAAAGACGTAAAACACCATACAAACAAAACAAACACTCTTTTAACTGCTCGTTTTTGTTATTTCTTGCTACTATGATTTTAGCTGACTATAACAGTTTTACATAGAGTTATACAGAAAAATATGTAAAATATATTCTGTTAAAATACAGAGATAGCAGGCTGGGTTAAATTTGGCCCTGCCCCGAGATCACAGTTTTACATATAATTATATAGGTAAATCTTAACAGTATTTTTTCTCTGAACTCACCAGGCCTCTATTATTTCAACCACCTCTATTACTGTAACGAAAAAGGTCATAAGGTGAGCTATAAAGGGCCATTTGACCCTCTTGTTTTATATAGTATCATCAGATTTAAAATGTACAGTATAACCGTAACTATTAGGTAATATACACATTACCGTCCTAAGGAAAATAATAATAGTTAAGCATATTTGTTTTCGTTCTAATTCTTTAATAACGGAGTCCGTGGTCCAGTGGTAGAGCCTCAGATTCCAGATCGAGAGGTTGTGGATTCGATCCTCGCCGTGGCCGGCCACGTTATTTATCCTTGAGCAAGATAATTAATCCGCATTGCTTAGTACTGGTTCTATTCAGGAAGCCATCGAGAGTGATTAATATAAGTTGCAAGAATGTGTTTCGCAATCGATGTAAAATAAATATCTTTATTCTAGTCATTCATACGTTTTGTTCAACTATATATGTAATGTAAAGTTCGGAAGAAATAAAGAAAATATGGTTTAACAGAGATGGGTAGCTTACCCGCCAACAACAGCCGAATGTTACAACATATGTACACCAAACCTACTGATGATCAACATACATTAACAACTTACATAATTTGAGAATTCAAACTCTAAAGACAAAATATAAACGACTATAACCAGCGATACCAAAGCCCAATATTGGAGCGTCGAATTAAGAGTTACCAACTCATAATTCATTTTACGCATATTCAGTCATGGGTATATTAAACCTATTATTTTCATTGGCACATATACATTATTATTTGACCTGAACACTGGATAGAGTTTTGATGAACAGTTTTGTAGACTAATTTTACCGTTATTTGGCGGGTTAGTGCCTGTTTGTCTTGAATAATCAACTGCTGTAGGAAGGAATAAAATTAATGAATTACGGCACGTCTACACATAATAGTTCATATTGTGCGCGAAAAAAACCCATAAAAAACATTAAGTTATTAAAAATGAATGTAAAAATATGTTGTTAAAACTATTTACAAATAAGGGATGATGTGGTATAAACAATTAACTATGTAAATTTAAATCAACAAATTCCCGTCAACGGGCGTGTAAACAAGTAAATGTTACTATAAAAAAATGTTACAATGAATTATATACTGGTTTCTTTTAAAAAGACTGAAATCAATTGTATCAAATAACTTGTTCATACTATTAACTTGGTGGTATCTTTGTCGCATAGGATCAAAGTCTACACAATATAACAGGATATGTCTGACCGTCAACGGTGCAAAACAGGGTATACATTCTGGTAACCGCTCACCTTGTAATAAATATGAATGAGTATAACGTGTATGCCCTATTCTGCATCGGGCTAAAATAACTTCTTCCCTACGAATGGCTCTATATTCTGGTAACTGCTCACCTTGTAATAAATATGAATGAGTATAACGTGTATGCCCTATTCTGCATCGGGCTAAAATAACTTCTTCCCTACGAATGTCTCTACTAGAACGGCGTCACTCGTCAAGTAACGGTTCTATAGAATGAAGTTTATTGTTCACGGACAAATCCCAAGTGGATTGCCAAGAATTACGAATATATGTGTTAATAAAAGGTTTAAAATCAGTGTAAGGTCAATTGGTATTAGACATATGTAAAGCCATTGCTACCTTAGCAGCACTATCAGCTCTTTCATTTCCAGGTATTCCTACACGGCTTGGAAGCCGGCAGAAAATAATAACATTAACAGTTATAAAAGAATTGTATTTTTCTAGAAGCTGAAGCACAACTGGGTTATTATGTTTCATATTACCAAGGCCTGAAGAGATAGTTATCATCAGATTCCTGAATATAATTTAAGGCAAGTTCAGTTGCCTTAAGTTCAGCTGAAAAGATAGAGGTATTGTCAGGCAGGCGGCTCTTTATGCTGTGTTTGCGAACAACAGCTGCTGCAGCTACCTTATCTCCATCTTTGGAACCATCTGTATATATATATATATGCTGAAAATTACTGTATTTCGATTTAATTTCTTTGAATTTACTTTGAAAGATAGTAGGATCTGTACCAGACTTATTATTATAACAAAGGTCAACATTAATGGTTGAAGTTTCCAAAGTCCACAGTGGAGTTTGTGGTACTTTGTACTTGGCAATCAAATTTAGGTTAATTTCGAGATCTCTTAATTTTGGTTTAATACGAAGACCAAATGTTCGAATGGCCTTTGGTTTCGATCAAAAAGAGGTTCATAACTAGGATATTAAAATCGGTATCAAAAGTTTGGTTTGATGGGTTAGATTGTAATTTAATGGCATGTTGAATGGCCAATTTCTCTCGTCTAGGATACAGAGATTGTTCGTTAGCTTCAACGTATAGACTTCCAGCTGGTGATGTACGAAAGGCACCCAAGGCGAGTCGTAATCCTTGATTATGTATATGATCAAGCATCTGCAAGTAAGACTTGCGAGCCGATCCATATACTATTGAGCCAACTAGTCAAACTTGAATCTGATAAGAGATATATGCAGTCGTAAGAACACTTTTCGATCAGCTCCCCAATTAGTGTTTTCAACAACTTTAAGTAAATTAAGAGCTTTTAAGACATATTTAAGATGTGATATAAAAGTTAATTTACGATCAAACATAAGACCAAGAAATTTCGTCTCATCCACTACTGGTATTGGTGAACCATCTAGTGTAAGATGGGGGGTCTTCATGATGTTTACGTAGTTGACAGAAATGCATACACTTAGTTTAGATTTAGAAAATGTAAAACCATTTTCGTCAGAACAAGTCTGAATTCTCAATAGTGGTCATTTTTTTCGCACGATAACATATAACAAAGTCGTCAACATATAGAGAACAATCCAAACCAGGATTAATGCATTTAACCATGCTGTTAATTGTTATATTAAAAGATTACTGCCCTGCGGCACACCCATCTCCTGTTCAGGAATATCATAGTGGGTTGTAGAAAGGATGTGGTGCTTTGTTCTTCAAACAATGTTCCCAAAGATGAATCACTTACAAAGTAACAACTACAAAATGTAAAAAAAAAATGAATAATATTATTTATGTCCTAAAATCAAAATTGACAAAGTAACTATTCACAACCGTACTTCGTGCGATTGCTTACACATATTGACTAGTCTGTTTGGTGTGGTTGATTATAAATCTAGTAATATGTTGGTGTGGTTGATTATAAATCTAGTCGTATTTGGTGTGGTTGGTTATATATTTAGTCGTATTTGGTGTGTTTGATAATAAATCTAGTAATATGTTGGTGTGGTTTGATTATATAGTCGTATTTTGTGTGGTTGATTATAAATTTAGTCGAATTCGGTTTGGTTGATTATAAATATAGTCGTATTCGGTGTGGTTGATTATAAATCTAGTGATATTTTGGTGTGGTTTGATTATGTAGTCGTATTTGGTGTGGTTGATTATAAATATAGTCGTATTCGTTCAGGCTGATAATAAATATAGTCGTATTCGGTGTTTTGATTATAAACAGAGTCGTATTCAGTGTGGTTGATTATAACTATAGTCGTATTTGGTGTGGTTGAGTAAAAATCTAGTCGTATTTGGTGTGTTTGATAATAAATCTAATAATATTTTAGTATGGTTTGATTATATAGTCGTATTCGGTGTGGTTGATTATAAATGTAGTCGTATTCGGTGTATTTGATTATTAATATAGTCGTAGTCGGTGTGTCTGATAATACGTCTAGTAATATTTTAGAGTGATTTGATTATATAGTCGTATTTGGTGTGATTGATTATACATATAGTCCAATTCGATGTGGTTGATTATAAATATAGTCGTATTTGGTGTGGTTGATTATAAATATAGTCTTATTTGGTGTGTTTGATAATAAATCTAGTAATATTTTGGTGTGGTTTGATTATATAGTCGTATTTGGTGTGGTTGGTTATAAATATAGTCCAATTCGGTGTAGTGGATTATAAATATAGTCGTATTCGGTGTGGTTGATTATAAATCTAGTAATATTTTGGTGTGGTTGATTGTAGATATAGTCGAATTCAGTGTGGTTGATTATATAGTTGTATTTGGTGTGGTTGATTATAAAGATAGTCGTATTCGGTGTGGTTGATTATAAATATAATCGATTTTGTATGGTTGATGATAAATATAGTCGTATTCGGTGTGGTTGATTATAAATCTAGTAATATTTTGATGTGGTTGATTTTAAATATAGTCGTATTCGGTGTGGTTGATTATATAGTCGTATTTGGTGTGGTTGATTATAAAGATAGTCGTATTCGGTGTGGTTGATTATAAATATAATAGATTTTGTATGGTTGATGATAAATATAGTCGTATTCGGTGTGGTTGATTATAAATCTAGTAATATCTTGGTGTGGTTGATTTTAAATATAGTCTTATTTGGTGTGTTTGATAATAAATCTAGTAATATTTTGGTGTGGTTTGATTATATAGTCGTATTTGGTGTGGTTGGTTATAAATATAGTCCAATTCGGTGTAGTGGATTATAAATATAGTCGTATTTGGTGTGGTTGATTATAAATATAGTCTTATTTGGTGTGTTTGATAATAAATCTAGTAATATTTTGGTGTGGTTTGATTATATAGTCGTATTTGGTGTGGTTGGTTATAAATATAGTCCAATTCGGTGTAGTGGATTGTAAATATAGTCGTATTTGGTGTGGTTGATTATAAATCTAGTAATATTTTGGTGTGGTTGATTGTAGATATAGTCGAATTCGGTGTGGTTGATTATATAGTCGTATTTGGTGTGGTTGATTATAAAGATAGTCGTATTCGGTGTGGTTGATTATAAATATGGTCATATTCGGTGTGGTTGATTATAAATATAGTCGTATTCGGTGTGGTTGATTATAAATATAGTCGTTTTCGGTGCGATTGATTATAAATCGTCGTATTTAGTGTAGTTGATTATAAATCTAGTCGTATTTGATGTGTTTGAATATAAATCTAGTAATAGTTTGGTGTGGTTGATTATAAATATAGTCGTATTCGATGTGGTTGATTATAAATATAGTCGTATTCGGTGTGGTTGATAATAAATCTAGTAATATGTTGGTGTGGTTTGATTATATAGTCGTATTTGGTGTTATTGATTATAAATATAGTCGTATACGGTGTGGTTGATTATAAATATATTCGTATTCGGTGTGATTGATTATAAATATAGTCGTATTCGGTGTGGTTGATTATAAATCTAGTCTTATTTAGTGCGGTTGGTATAAATCTATGTTGTATTATGTGTGAAGCGTTTTAATAGATTGTCTGGAAATGGCGGCTATTGGAAGGTGTCTGAGACTGTTAGATTAGTCACTAGGCGATAATGGTCGCATAGTGTCTCTGGGGAAGGAACTGAAACGATACCGCAGTCAAACAGTGATATGTTCGTGGTAAATATTACATTTTAAATGCCTACATATCACGTTTTAAAAAAAAAATACAAGTGTCTGATTGGGCGACTACATAGTTCGACCCTGCCAGCATTGGTTAAAAGCGAATTCTAAATAACTGGGTTGATCAGACTATTTGTATAGGCAAATGTGAACAAATGTGTCGCTCTTCCTAAAGTTTACATTTAGGTGTAATGAAAGATGTTTATTCAAAACTCTACAAACTCTTTAAGAAGATTCAAAGATACTGTTACCAAAGAAACGGTTTTGTCAGTATGGTTTAGAAAAAGTGGCATGCCCAAATCGGTCTTGACCATAGCTTTACTCCAAAGCCTGACAAAGTTGTTGACAATTTAGAGACCGAAACGTAATGTTATTTGTTTTCAAATTCACACATAACCATCTTTATTTACGAAACCTGGTTGGTTACATATTCACACATACCAGTTTTTAACTTCACACCCTTGATGTTAAACACCTACTGTACCCCTCACACGCCTATGAAAAAAAAAATGTTTTCCTTTATCCATTGATGTTAAACACATACGGTATTTCCATTTTATCCAACATGTTGTACCCAACTAAATGGCGTTATAAAATGTATCTCATAACCCAAGCAGTCAGGAGTTATGAACAAGGCGAGACAAGGCGCTCGCAAGTGCATCACCTTGATCAGTGACCTTGACCTTGAACATTAAACATTTAATATGATACACAGTACCACATTATTGAAACAGTTTGGTAAAAATCCGATAAAGTTTACTGAAGTTATCGCTTTCACAAGCTGAAAATCCCCTGTAGACATAATAGAGCGCAATACTGCATAAAAGTATGAATAAAAGTCGGACAGGAATTGCCGATTTCACAGTCACTCAAAACACGTTTAAAAGAAAACAAAAACTACCAGGTAAGTAAGAGATAAGACATGTGACATCACAAACACGGACGAGTCGCTACCGACTGCGCCACGCCAGCCCTCACAAAAACGTGTTGACAATAGGGCCTTGGAACGCTCAGTGGCAAAGTTTAAACCAGGATCTAGGGTGCACCAAACCTCACTCTTACCATATTGTCATAAAAAAACGGGACAGTGTAAATAAAGAAATCCTTAGCAGGTTATTTTCTTTAACAAACAAGGCAGCATTAATAGATAATATAACACATAGATGTATATGAATATATGAATACAAAAACAAATTAAGCATCAACAGTGGTGCGAACGCCGAATTGCACATTCAGTATTCTAATTGTGTAATGATAATGAACATGTGTGCCAAATTTCAAAGCTTTCCGACAATTCATTTTTGACAAATGAGGAAAAACAAAAACTTTAACCAAAAGCGTTAACCAAAACGTCAAAACATGTAGACCGACCGACCGATCGACAGACATACCGAGACGGAAGGACGGACGCGTCCGACAGGCGGACAGACAGACGGAAACAACCAAACTATAATCCTGGATAACGAAAGCATTCACATTGCAAGAACCAAACAACATACTCATGTAGTAGAAACAAACAACATACTCATATATATACACTGTCTAAACATTCCTAAACAGTGTCAATCATTGTTTGCAATATTCTTCAATTCAAAATATGGGCTTATTGCTATAAGCAATACAATTTACGACGCATGAAATCTACCGGTTTTCATTGACCGTCAATATACATTTGCTTTACCGTCAACAAGCACATAACGTTGTAATATTTACAGCTAAAGTTAGCTTACACAAGTGTTGCTCCCAGACATATCCAAAATAATAATGGTCAATTGCAAACGTTGTCTTACTTCAACCGTATATCTGACAGAAAACACCGAAGGCATCTCTATACGGACACAACATGCTAAACGTCACTTGTACTGACACCTCTGTACGGACACAACATGCTAAACGTCACTTGTACTCACACCACTTATTCAGAAACTACAGAGAGCCGTGTTTATAAGAAGTGAAATACAGCAATAAAGACAAATTCTTACTACAAAGCCAATTCGTTCGTCACCATGGCGTTAATCCCTCTAACATGTTCCAAGACTATAATGACAGTTTCTACACTCTCAGTGCCAAAGCAAACTGATATCGATCGAAAAACGCTTACCGTAAAGCGTGTGAGGAGGTCAGAGCTGTTGTGTCACCAAGATGAATTTTTAATCAAGCCTCGTAGTCAGTCGACATTTACTCCCCCATTATTTCACAGCAACCTCCTGTAAATGCTAGAAAGTCTCAGAAATTCAGAATGTCTTGCGACGTGGCTGCCATTTCGTGAGACGGCATATAAAACTAAAGTGCGTCTGCCTCTCTAAGATACGCCATCCCAAAATCAATAGCAGTTGTTTAATCGGTGAAGATCAGATGATCTTCATATCTAGCATAGAAAACCCCGTGATTTACCAGTAAATCTAAAACAAACCGGAGATAAGCACTAGACTTTCACTTAATGCCAGACAAAATGCTGGAATATTGGTATAATTGCGTATATAATGTTTCAGGACAAACTCGTAGACAAAAGCCGCTTATATAAAGTGCTCGGAAGCGGGTCCGCTTGTGATGTCGAACCTGAAAAGCAATATGAAGTAACTGACTCGGAACATTAAAGATTGTTCTTAAATGTATTATATAATTGTGTCATCTAGAATGTGCTTCAGTGGCATTTTATTTTCGAAACATTTATCTACTGATGATATTTGTTGTTTTGGAGTGAATAACAGATTTGATTTTTATCGAAAAATGAGAAAACGTTATATGTTCACAAATGCGAAGCAACGTCAACAACTCAGTATGTTGAAATTTCTATGAAGTTGAATCTATTTAAACTACAACTCCTTATCTTAGTCACTAGTAATTGATTAGCCATTTAGTGATATAACAGATAGCAACTTTCTGTAAAAAAGTTGAACCGGCAAACTGACATCAGATCTCTAAACATTTCTTTAAATACTTAGATATATCCGATTTTCCAAAATTACGACTCATTTTCTTAGACCATCTCCAAGCTAATGATAGATCTATATATTGTATAGTCTAGCTTTATTTAAAAAAAAACACCACTCTTTGATCTCCAAAAACTAGTTCCGGCAAAGTGCAAGCATGCGGTTTCTCTCATGTATACATCATGATACATCACCATAGTGTGTGTTAAATACAGTTTCTCTCATGTACGCATCACCGAAATGCGTGTTACATACAGTTTCTCTCATGTATGCATCACCAGAGTGTTTGTTACATACAGTTTCTCTCCTGGATGCATCATCATAGTGTGTGTTACATAAGGTTTCTCTTCTGTATACATCGCCATAGTGTGTGTTACATACAAGTTCTCTCTTGTATACATCCCCATAGTGGGTGTTACATACAGTTTCTCTCATGTATGCATCACCAGAGTGTGTGTTACATACAGCTTTTCTCATGTATACATGTGTGTTACATGCGGTTTCTCTTCCGTACACATCACCATAGTGTGTGTTACATACAAGTTCTCTCTTGTATACATCCCCATAGTGTGTGTTACATACAGTTTCTCTCATGTATGCATCACCAGAGTGTGTGTTACATACAGTTTCTCTCCTGGATGCATCACCAGAGTGTGTGTTACATACAGTTTCTCTCCTGGATGCATCACCTTAGTGTGTGTTACGTAAGGTTTCTCTTCTGTATACATCGCCATAGTGTGTGTTACATGCAGTTTCTCTCATGTATGCATCACCGAAGTGCATGTTACATACAGTTTCTCTCCTGTATGCATCACCATAGTTTGTGTTACATACAGTTTCTCTCCTGTATACATCACCATAGTGTGTGTTACATACAGTTTCTCTCCTGTATGCATCACCATAGTTTGTGTTACATACAATTTCTCTTCTGTATGCATCACCATAGTGTGTGTTACATACAGTTTCTCTCCTGTATGCATCACCATAGTTTGTGTTACATACAGTTTCTCTCCTGTATGCATCACCATAGTGTGTGTTACATACAGTTTCTCTCCTGTATGCATCACCATAGATGGTGTTACATACAGTTTCTCTCCTTTATACATCACCATAGTGTGTGTTACATACAGTTTCTCTCCTGTATACATCACCATATTGTGTGTTCATGCAAGTTCTCTCTTGTATACATCCCCATAGTGTGTGTTACATACAGTTTCTCTCCTGGATGCATCACCATAGTGTGTGTTACGTAAGGTTTCTCTTCTGTATACATCGCCATAGTGTGTGTTACATGCAGTTTCTCTCATGTATGCATCACCGAAGTGCGTGTTACATACAGTTTCTCTCCTGTATGCATCACCATAGTTTGTGTTACATACAGTTTCTCTCCTTTATACATCACCATAGTGTGTGTTACATACAGTTTCTCTCCTGTATACATCACCATATTGTGTGTTGATACAAGTTCTCTCTTGTATACATCCCCATAGTGTGTGTTACATACAGTTTCTCTCATGTATGCATCACCAGAGTGTGTGTTACATACAGTTTCTCTCCTGGATGCATCACCAGAGTGTGTGTTACATACAGTTTCTCTCCTGGATGCATCACCTTAGTGTGTGTTACGTAAGGTTTCTCTTCTGTATACATCGCCATAGTGTGTGTTACATGCAGTTTCTCTCATGTATGCATCACCGAAGTGCATGTTACATACAGTTTCTCTCCTGTATGCATCACCATAGTTTGTGTTACATACAGTTTCTCTCCTGTATACATCACCATAGTGTGTGTTACATACAGTTTCTCTCCTGTATGCATCACCATAGTTTGTGTTACATACAATTTCTCTTCTGTATGCATCACCATAGTGTGTGTTACATACAGTTTCTCTCCTGTATGCATCACCATAGTTTGTGTTACATACAGTTTCTCTCCTGTATGCATCACCATAGTGTGTGTTACATACAGTTTCTCTCCTGTATGCATCACCATAGATGGTGTTACATACAGTTTCTCTCCTTTATACATCACCATAGTGTGTGTTACATACAGTTTCTCTCCTGTATACATCACCATATTGTGTGTTCATACAAGTTCTCTCTTGTATACATCCCCATAGTGTGTGTTACATACAGTTTCTCTCCTGGATGCATCACCATAGTGTGTGTTACGTAAGGTTTCTCTTCTGTATACATCGCCATAGTGTGTGTTACATGCAGTTTCTCTCATGTATGCATCACCGAAGTGCGTGTTACATACAGTTTCTCTCCTGTATGCATCACCATAGTTTGTGTTACATACAGTTTCTCTCCTTTATACATCACCATAGTGTGTGTTACATACAGTTTCTCTCCTGTATACATCACCATAGTGTGTGTTGATACAAGTTCTCTCTTGTATACATCCCCATAGTGTGTGTTACATACAGTTTCTCTCCTGGATGCATCACCATAGTGTGTGTTACGTAAGGTTTCTCTTCTGTATACATCGCCATAGTGTGTGTTACATGCAGTTTCTCTCATGTATGCATCACCGAAGTGCATGTTACATACAGTTTCTCTCCTGTATGCATCACCATAGTTTGTGTTACATACAGTTTCTCTCCTTTATACATCACCATAGTGTGTGTAACATGCAGTTTCTCTCCTGTATACATCACCATAGTGTGAGTTCATACAGTTCCTCTCCTGTATACATCACCAAAGTGTGTGTTACATACGGTTTCTCTTCTGTACGCATCACCATAGTGTGTGTTACATACAGTTTCTCTCCTGTATGCATCACCATAGTGTGTGTTAATACGGTTTCTCTTCTGTATACATCACCATAGTGTGTGTTACATACAGTTTCTCTCCTGGATGCATCATCATAGTGTGTGTTACATAAGGTTTCTCTTCTGTATACATCACAATAGTGTGTGAAACATACAGTTTCTCTCATGTATACATCACCATAGTGTGTGTTACATACGGTTTCACTTCTGTATACATCACAATAGTGTGTGTATTACATAGGGTTTCTCTCTTGTAAGCAACACCATATTGTGTGTTACATACTGGTTTTCTCCTTTATACATCACATAGTGTGTGTTACATACGTATTCTCTTCTGTATGCATCACCATTGCGTGTGTTAAATACGGCTTCTCTTCCGTATGCATCACCATTGCGTGTGTGTTGCATACGGTCTCTCTCCTGTATGCATCGCCATAGTACATGTTTAATACATACGGCTTCTCTCGTGTTTGCATCACTATAGTGTGTGTTACATACGGTTTCTCTCCTGTATACATCACCCAAACAGTTTCTCTTCTGTATGCATCACCATAGTGTGTGTTACATACGGTTTCTCCTCTGTATGCATCACCAGTGCGTGTGTTACATACGGTTTCTCTTCTTTATGCATCACCATAGTGTGTATTACATAAAAGTTATCTCCTGTATGCATCAATATTGTTTTTCTTTCCTGTATGCGCAACACACTATCACCCTAGTGTGTGTTACATACGGTTTATGTTCTGTATGTATCACCATTGTGTTTGTTACATACGGTTTCTCTTCTGTATGCACTACCATAGTGTGTATTACATACAATTTTTATTCTGTATTCATCACCATTGTGTGTGTTACATACGGTTTCTTTCCACTATGCATCCCCATATTGTGTGTTACATGCGGTGTTTCTCCTGTATACATCCCATAGTGTGTGTTATATACGGGTTCTCGTCTGTATGCATCACCATTGTGTGTGTTACATACGGTTTCTTTCCACTATGCATCCCCATATTGTGTGTTACATGCGGTGTTCTCCTGTATACATCCCATAGAGTGTGTTATATACGGGTTCTCGTCTGTATGTATCACCATTGTGTGTGTTACAAACGGTTTCTCTTCTGAATGCATCACCATATTGTGTACTACATACAATTTCTCTTCTGTATGCATCACCATTGTGTGTGTTACATACACTTTCTTCCCTGTATGCATAACCATTGTGTGTGTTACATACAGTTGCTCTCCTGTGTGCATCACCATTGTGTGTGTGTTACATACGGTTTCTCTCCTGTATACATCAACACAGTGTGTGTTCCATACAGTTTCTCTTCTACATGTATCTCCATATCGTGTATTACATAGTTTCTCTTCTGTATGCATCACCATGGTGTGTGTAACATACAATTTCTCTTATGTATAAATCACCATTGTGTGTATTACATACAATTTCCCTTCTGTATGCATCACCATATTGTGTGTTACAAACGGGTTCACTCCTGTAAAGAATCGCCATATTGTTTGTTGCATGTGATTTCTCTTAAGCATGCATTCCCACATACACAAGAACGGGGAATAATTGCGGTCTTATAAACTAGAATACGACTTGATTTGTTTGTTTGTATGGTGTTTTACGTCAATTTCAACACATGTAAGGTTATATATGACAGTCGATTTTTTTGTGGTGGAGGAAGACCACCCACTTTTCCTGGGTAGAACCAGTACTGTACAACTCCTGCCATCCGTAAGAATCGATATTTCCTCACTTATAAGTCGAGCTCCCAGTGAATACGGCTTGAAGACAGAATAATAGCGAGGTTGTGTACATTAGCCTAACCAGTGGGCCATATTGCGTACTGACCGTTCCAAGTCGGTAACCCTGTCTTCACCACTCTTTGTGTTGGTTATGCACTGTTCTTTTCACTGTATAGTTAACTTGCGCCTTTGTTGTGGTACAATGTGCTATTGCGTTTGGGTTGATGTGATTTCTTTACGACCATTAATCTCGTTTTTGTAACGAAATCGACACATGTCAATACACCGATTTAGAAATTCAAAACCAAAATATTTGCCTCAATGTACAAAGTTAGAGTTGCATCTAAACCGAGCGATCTAAACAGGCAGAACGTTGCTCGTCTCATAAATACAGCAAACGCTGAGAAGACAGTTCAAATTACTCATGTACTTCAACTCGCACTATCTCCAGCCCATTTATCCCGGAAATATTTGAGCGGAGTGATGAACACAATAGAAAAAATCGGATTTACTGCCTGTTTTAAATTCTGGCAATGCGATAAACCTCCCAGAGACAATTCGGGATTCGACTCAGCAATCATGCGTTATTATTAATGGGTATGCAATGATACAGTCGGGCATTGTGAAAGCCACAAGGGTGCAACACAATTGGAGACGTTACCATGGCACGGCTTTCTTATCTTATTTAACAGAGGCCTTTAAAAGGCCTGTAAAATGCCTCTTCCCAATTGAGAACTTGACTGTTTTTCCCAACTGTGGCAGAATTTTTTCCCAATCAGAAAGCAGCAGTCTCTCAGAATTTGAGAAAATTAATTCTGCAGTGCGTTTGTTTTTAAGTCAGTTCTGACCGAGAAAGCAGTTATTATAATAAATAATGGATGAAAATATAAATAAAGCATAGTATTGTCATCTTTACTTACTTGATGAAATCTTACATATTTCCCAAAATAAGAAATAAACGCGTGTTTTTTTTTTCCAAATTGGACAAACTGGGCCTCTTAACAATTTTGTGGGGAAAAGCCATGCGTGGTCCATCAGGGAGTTCTCAATACTTTTACTGGCAGGACTAAACAGGTGGATGTTGGATTGTTATATGAGATACAGTTCAGACAAGGTCGGTGCAAGAACTTAACATACCGGGAAATGCAGACCTATTAGAAACATGATAACCTGACTGGATGTGTTGGTGGCATGTTACGACGTAAGCGCTTAGAATAGAATAGACGCTTACCTTGACTGCTAACAGACGGACTGAAAAAAAAGAGCGAGGGACAAAGTCTGATTGCAGTAGGCTGCGCCTTTTGCACCGATACCAAGCAAATATGGAACCCTATTTGACTCGCTAAAAAATACTAAAAAAAAAGTATATACATCCTTTACGTATAGAGCACCGTTATTAACTCAGTCGAGCTCAATTAACTTTTTTTAGTATCGATTAGCGAGTCAAATAGGATTATATATTTGCTTCAGTTTAGTGGCAACGGTGCTAAAGGCGCAGCCGACTGTAATCAGACGTTGTCCGTCTCTTTTATCAGTCCGTCAGTTCGCAATCAATCCGGTTTACAAAACATTTTCAGACTTTATTCTTCAAACTTAATCAGCAATTAGATACCCATAAGATCCCTGTCCGAACAGCGAAGTGGCTAGCGCACTCGCATTTTGCCCAGCGGACGCATGTGATATGGGATGTGGGTGTCTTGCAAATATGTTTCCTCAGACTACGCTGTGTTTTTTCCACGTTAAGACCACGGAATACTCATGCAAACTTTTAAACATAGTTTTAAATACAAAGTAAAATCAACAAATATATGTTAAAAATATTATAGTGTGCAGCGCTCGATATATAGGGATAGACCTTTCAGACAACTTGTCTTGGAATACCCTTGTCAATCGCATATCAGCAGTGCTAACCGTACCTTAGGATTCCTACAAAGAAATATTAGGACAAAAGCACCTAAGGTAAGGGAATGTGCTTATAAAGCCCTAGTCCGCCCCAACTAGGGTATGCCAGCTCTGTCTGGGATTCGAACGTCCAATCCAATATAGACAGGCTGGAAATGGTCCAGCGCCGAGCTGCCAGATGGACCCAAAATGACTTTTCCAGGTACTCGAGCGTCACTGAGATGCTGGAGAGGATGGACTGGCGATCCCTCGAAAACGGAGGGCAGATGCACGTCTATGTCTTTTTTTATAAAATTGTATATGGCCTAGTAGCTATTCCGATTCCAGCCTATATACAAAGTAACAACAGGGTCTCAAGATACTGCCATTCAATCACATACAGACAAATACACACCGAAGTGATTATTACAAATATTCCTTTTTTCCTTTAGCCATAGTACAGTGGAATGCTCTGCCAGAAGATGATGTCCTGATGTATGACTTGAATAAGTTTAAGCATGCTGTCAGCCGCATCAACAACACCAAACCATAAGCGCTGTAGTGTTGTTTCTACCCTGATTTTATCTTTTCACACTTTAATTTTAACACACCTTTCGCACTATTTCCTCACCTTTTCTTACTTTTAAAATTTGTATCTTGTCTACTAACAGACACAGGTGAGCAACCTGCTCAAACGTACCCGTGAGGGTGTGCAGCAGTATACAGAGATACAGAGATAGACAATGGGTTGGGTAACAAGTTCTACCGACATTAGATTAAACCCTTCTCGTTGATTCTATCAATAACGGTTCAGATAAAATCAAAACTAGTATGTTTGTAGAGAGTGTTCAATTACATTAGAGAGTCAGCCTATACATGTGTGTTTGAACTGATTCGAAGAGTGATTCATTATCTCTGCGAGTTAACTGTTTACGATCATAGAGTTGTACTTAATTTAACGAGTGTAAATGTCGCTCTTATTGAAACAGATGGCATGTGAAAATAATTGTTACATTGGAAGAAGCAGAGGAGGTAGGGGTTGGGCGGATACAGGTTCATGCTGGCTTAGTATACATGTACCTATTGGAGCTATTTAACGTCTCTAACGCATAGCGCTTCAATGATAGCTCTAACAACGGGGAGCACTATACTTTACTACAATTGTATAAATAGAGAAAACCAGCAGTCGGGACATATACATTTTAATTTATATGACCTAAACTCCTTGAAAGAGTTTTGATAGACGGTTTTATAGTGTAATCTTGCAGTTGTTTAGCGGGTTGTTCCTTTAAATGTATACAATCACGATGTAGTTGCTTGCGCGTATTCTGCTGGTTCTGAGTAGACATTGAAAACACTATAGGTAACAATTCCGCGAAAGGTAACAACCGCCGCCAAAGGTAACAATTCCGCTAAAGGTAACGCCGCCAAAGGTAACACTTTCAACGTCAAAGGCAACACCCTCCGCTAAAGGTAACAATCACGTCTTCCGCTAAAGGTAACAAGGCTAAAGCTAAAGGTAACACAGTTATACTTTTTTTCAACATCTACTGATTCTATGAAAATTGAGTAAACGGTTTCTTTTTAGTTACTGTGGCACCTGTGGCATAAGCGCTGTTACCTTTAGCGGTAGAGGTGATTGTTACCTTAAGCGGAGGTTGTTATCTTTAGAGATGAAATTAATTATTTGTTCTGCACGATCATTTCTACCAATATTATATATGTGGTCATATTTTCCGTTGCAGTTATTGAAAATAAGAAGTACTCACAATGTAATAATACTTTAGAAGTGTTTTACATTAGGTAAATGTAATATTTAAATATAAAACAGACCAACTGTTCTTCTCTTCCATTTACATATGATACTATGGTATTTTATCACACAAGTAACTTCGACGTTAAGCACAATTTTGATCTTATATAATACATTTATAATTACATTATTGAGATTGATGATATATCAACATCTGCTTTCCTTCTCGGTTCTGTGCGTAATGTGGCTGTATTGTGGTGTACGCATATTCTGCTTATGTAATCATGATGCTACAAATGCTCTAAGTAATTATATTTGATGATGACAGTTCTTTGAATATATTGCCCTTTAAAGTAACGGCATACCATTATATGACAATCTCGATAACCAAGTAACATTAAATACAATTTGATAATCAAATTAATATTGATATGAAGATATCCATATTTTCCATATTATAATGTAAGTTGTGTTTTGCTGTACTTGCGGTGCTTTGATTTTATTCATCATATGGGTTTTATAATTGTCTATGGTTAACAGACTGTGACTCATGTAAGTGGCAATAAGCACGCTTTACAACTTGAATTCCTAGAGAACTCGTCTGAAAAACTTGAATGGTATAAACACATATTTTGTAATGTTGAAAGGTTACCATTTCACTTGCTGAAATGACATTTTCGTAAACCAGTCTACTGAAATGTAGCATGTAATCAGCGACGAAACATTCACAAGCCTCAATAGCGCAGTTGATCAAGGCGCCGTGTTAGTGCGCATGAAGGTAGGGTTCAAGCCTGCTGATTTTCCCTTTTTTTTATTTTTTTTTATTTTTAATTTTCATTGGTTTTCATTATTGCTGATGGTAAGGTAGCAACAGTTCCTTTACATTTTTCACTTTGATAACGCAATCTTATAATTATACATGGTAACAGTGAACAGTTTATATGTGCTGTAATTCACACTCTAACGCACACGTATCCCTTACATGTGAACAATTGTATTTCTGTGCTGATGTGTAATTCTAGCACGTCGTGTTACAAGGTAACTGTAATCAGTATGTAAGGCATGTCAAGGTATTTGAACAGAAAGAAGCGAGGTCGCCGACATTGATTTAAAAGGCTTGGTAGGAAGAACTGATGGTAAAAATCGTGAAGAATGTAAGAATAAACGGTCGTGGCGTGTTTATATCTCCGTGACAACATTTATTTTTTTCAATATTGTTTTAACACCCGTGACTTGATATATTGTTATGTTAACTTCTTGTCTCTCGGCAGCTATTTTACGCTTGCGTAAAACCTTGCTTGTTCTACATTTATATTATTTGTAAAGTTATTTATAGATACATCTCCATGTATAATCATTCTCTAAACATGCCAATATAAAGTGAATACTTTTCTTATCTCTCAAAGTCAAAGGTTGTGCCATCATGTGGGTACAATCTAAGGAAACATGCGTTTGAAACGGGTCAAAAACACCAAGGTCAAAATAAAATGACCTTTTTAAATACATTTATACTAAGTCCAAATATACACCTCAAGAAAATGCCCATTAATTTAGTCTTTTACATCAACAAACACTTTTATATTGTCCGTCTACATTCCCAGTACACGTCATCAAGTTAAAATATAAAAGCCATTATTTTGCACTATTATTTTTACAGTAACAGTTTAATTAGCTTAAACAATGGAAAATGAAGGTTTTGGTTCATGTTTTCATCAATAGTTTTCTTTCTCTGTGACGCATTCAACTTAAAATTGAACCACTGACTGTATTGCATTTCTTGGAAATTAGAATAGCACAGTATAAATATTTAGGTAGATTATAGTACTAGTAGTGGATTAAAAAATAAATAAATATTTGTCCATTAAGTCATGTAATCAAAAAAGTGTATATATGATAGGCTGCTACGATATGAGTCTTTCTATTACATATTCTCAAATTTCAAATATTTTGTTTTTAAAAAAACAATGCAGAAAATATTTCATTAAATACTGTCAAGCACATAAATGGTTTTAAGGGCCTTACACATTGTTTTTACATCTAAGGGAGAGCATCCACGAAGTCATGATTATTATGTATCTTTTTATTATCACATGGCCGTAGAAAATGTCCCAGATGGATACAATCATTGGATTAAGGCAATGAGTATATAATTGTTTTAAAATAGAAGATAAAGAAATCACTGTAAAGTTAAGTAACAGTTCTCAATAGTTTATTATGATGTTGATAACCAGCAATCACGTGACCGCTCAGGTCAACGAACTTTCTATAGTCAAGGGTATATATCCCTTTTTGACACGAGCCAAAACACAACTGCAATTCTAAGTTAAGTTACTAAAATGTAATTTGTTTATCATGCAATCTGTTTAAATAAAAACATTTTATCTGAAATTCTATGAAAACAACAGCTCTCGTCTGCTGCGGTCATAATACAAATGGCGCATTTTTTGTCAAGAGAAGTAACTTTAACAAAAATGTTTTCGGCCTTAAAGTATTTTATATCGATAATAAATGTAACATGCTTTCTTTTCAGGCCCGAAGCTACGCTGAGGCACACTCAGTATAATTTTGGAAATAAACTTCAATAGCAATAAAAAATCCATCACTCACAAAAACAGGTATTGCTTAAGAGAAATATAAAAAGATCGGACAGGGAAAGTAGCATTCAAGGAGGACAGTCAACCACAAAACACAGAAACAAACACGCAAACAGACAAACAAGAAGGCAAAAGCAATAATAAATGCAAAGGACATCACGAACACAAAAGGGTTGACAATAGGGCTACCGCCTTGGAACGGTCAGTGGCAAAGTAGGCCACTGGGGGTTTAAACCGGTTCTAAACTGAGAATCTTGTTAGAAACATGCACTAACGAGCAAGAATTGTGGGTTGGGTGGTTGTGCGTGTCACCGGACCTCCATAGAAAGGTATTTGCCTCGGTTAAATTTGAGGACTGGTCATGGACCTGCTTTTGAAGATGCACTTCATTCCTAAATTGATAAGTATTAAACATAGTGTGTGTGTATAACAACAGCTCACGTCTGCTGTAGTCGTAATGCAAATGGAGGATTTTTTTTGCCAAGGGAAGTAACTTTGAACAAAGATGCTTTTGGCTTTTAAGTACGCATGTAGATAATATTCTTTATTTTTTTGATGATATAAGCGCATTCATAAACTCACAAGTTTAAAACATATTGTGCACATGACTGTGTAGTTCAAACGATAAATGCCTGACTCTTTATAAGTCATCGAACGTGTACCCAACTAGCATAATACAGTAGTTGGGCGGAACATATTAGGATAGTAGGAAGTAGCTGTATTTGTAGGCCATAATGTAGAAACAATTAAAATGCAAATTTCTGATTTGCCCTCGCTCGTGTTATAACATTCAATTAATTCAAATTCTAAAGTTGCATAGGCATATTTCTGCAATATTTTCGTTTGCTATTGTTGTCGACAAGAAATCAAAAACTAAATCGTTTGGAAATCGCATGAGACGAAGGTAGTTTAGAGGATATAATAAGTCATTTTCAGTGCAAAGTAGGTAAATATAATTGCATCCAAAAGTGCATGTGACCTTTGACCTTAAATCAGACTTACTGAGGCCTGATTATGAGAATGCCAGGGTGCAATTGTACTTTTGACTTTTGCGTGTTATTTCGAGTATGTCAAAAGAAAAATGCCATCTTGGGTTCAATGTTTTGAAAATAACTAAGTTAAGATGATCTGAATTTTATCTGTGCACTTTCTCTCAATTTTTAGTTGTTTTGGATTATTTCATTCTAGCAGCTTTATTACCTTCTCGGCAGCAGCTCTAATATAATACTATTATTTCACTGAATATAAAGTACTTAATTGAGCCTGCAAGCGCTAAACGTGCGGTAAAAATAATCGCAAATAACAACAGTATGTAATTGAGCGGTAGTAATTTTCATGTTTAACACAAACTTTCCACATCAATCTGCAAAGGATTGTTGGCCATAAATGCCTTTTTTCTCAAATATTAGGGTTTGTAGTGACGGGCATGTACTGTTCCGTTTGTAGTCGGTGTGGTGTACTGTCTGTAATGAGTGACATATGGTGTACGGTCTGTAGTGAGTGGCATTTGGTGTATTGTCTGTAGAAAGTGACATGTGATGAATGGTTTGTAGTGAGTGGCATTTGGCGTACTGTCTATAGTGAATGACATGTGGTGTACGGTCTGTATTGAGTGACATGTGGTGTACGGTCTGTCACATGTGGTGTATGGTCTGTAGTGAGTCAGTGACATGTGGTATACGGTCAGTAGTGAGTGACATGTGGTGTATCGTCTTTAGTGAGAAGCATTTGGTGTACGGTCAGTAGTGAGTGACATGTGGTGTACCGTCTGTGGTAATTGGCATTTGCTGAACTGTCTGTAGTGAGTGACATGTGGTGTACGGTTTGTAGTGATTGACATGTGGTGTACAGTCTGTAGTGAGTGACATGTGGTGCACGGTGTGTAGTTAATGACATGTGGTGTACGGTCTGTAGTGAGTGACATATGGTGTACGGTCTGTCACATGTGGTGTACGGTCTGTAGTGAGTGTCATGTGGTGTACGGTCAGTAGTGAGGGACATGTGGCGTACTGTCTATAGTGAATGACATGTGGTGTACGTTCTGTAAGGATTGGCATTTGCTGAACTGTCTGTAGTGAGTGACATGTGGTGTACGGTTTGTAGTGAGTGACAAGTGGTATACTGTCTGTAGTGAGTGAAATGTGGTGTACGTCTGTAGTGAGTGACAATTGGTGTACGGTATGTAGTGTGACATATGGTGTACGGTCTGTAGTGAGTGACATGTGGTGTACGGTCTGTCACATGTGGTGTACGGTCAGTAGTGAGTGGCTTGTAGTGTACGGTCAGTGGTGAGTGGCATGTAGTGTACTGTATGTAGTGTGACATGTGGTGTACTGTCTGTAGTGAGTGACATGAGGTGTACTGTATGTCGTGGGTGACGTGGTGTACGGTCTGTAGTGAGTGACATGTGGTGAACGGTCTGTATTGAGCGGCATGTGGTGTACGGTATGTAGTGAGTGGCATGTGGTGTACGGTCCTGTCGGTGAGTGGCGGTATGTATTGAGTGGCATTTGGTGTACTGTCTGTAATGAGTGACTTGTGGTGAACGGTATGTAGTGAGTGGGTGACATGTGGTGTACGGTCTGTAGTGTGACATGTGGTGTACTGTCTGTAGTGAGTGACATGTGGTGTACGGTCTGTAGTGAGTGACATGAAGTGTACTGTATGTAGTGGGTGACATGTGGTGCACGGTCTGTTGTGAGTGACATGTGGTGTACGGTCTGTAGTGAGTGACATGTGGTGAACGGTCTGTAGTGAGCGGCATGTGGTGTACGGTATGTAGTGAGTGGCATGTGGTGTACGGTACTGTCGGTGAGTGACGGTATGTATTGAGTGGCAGTTGGTGTACTGTCTGTAGTGAGTGACTTGTGGTGAACGGTATGTAGTTAGTGGCATTTGGTGTACTGTCTGTAGTGAATGACATGAGGTGTACGGTATGTATTAAGTGGCATTTGGTGTACTGTCTGTAGTAAGTGGCATGTGGTGTACGGTATGTAGTGAGTGGCACTTGGTGTATTGTATGTAGTGAGTGACATATGGTGTACGGTGTGTAGTTATTGGCATGTGGTGTACTGTCTGTAGTGAGTGGCATGTGGTGTACTGTATGTAGAGAGTGAAATGTGGTGAACGGTCTGTAGTGAGTGACATGGGATATAGTATACTGTCTGTAGTGAGTTACATGTGGTGTACTGATTGTAGTGAGTGGCATATTGTGTACTGTCTGCAGTGAGTGTCATGTGGTGTACTGTCTGCAGTGAGTGGCATGTGGTGTACTGTCTGTAGTGAGTGGCTTGTGGTGTATGGTCTGCAGTGAGTGGCATGTGGTGTGCTGTCTGCAATGAGTTGCATGTAGTGTACGGTCTGTAGTGAGTGACATTTGGTGTACTGTATGTAGTAAGTGACATATGGTGTACAGTATGTAGCGTGACATGTGGTGTACAGTCTGTAGTGAGTGGCGTGTGGAGTACGGTCTGTAGTGAGTGACATGTGGTGTACTGTGGTGTACTGTCTGCAGTGAGTGGCATGTGTTGTACTGTATTTAGTGAGTTGCATGTGGTGTACTGTCTGTGGTGACCTGTGGTGTATGGTCTGTAGTGAGTGGCATGTGGTGTATTGTCAGTAGTGAGTGGCATGTGGTGTACCGTATGTAGTCAGTGACATATGGTGTACCGTCTGTAGTGAGTGGCATGTGGTGTAGTGTCTGCAGTGAATGGCATGTGGTGTACTGTATGCAGTGTACTGTCTGCAGTGAGTGGCATGTGGTGTACCGTCTGCAGTGAGTGGCATTTGGTGTACTGTCAGCAGTGTGTGGCATGTGGTATACGGTCTGTAGTGAGTGGCATGTAGCGTACTGTCTGTAGTGAGTGGCATGTGGCTTACCATATGTAGTGAGTGGCTTGTAGCGTTGTGTCTGGAGTGTGTGGCATGTGGCGTAGTGTCTGCAGTGAGTGGCATGTGGTGTACCGTCTGCAGTGAGTGACATGTGGTGTACCGTATGCAGTGAGTGGCATGTGGTGTACCGTCTGCAGTGAGTGGCATGTGGTGTACTGTCTGTAATTAATGGCATGTGGTGTACTGTCTGCAGTGAGTGACATGTAGTGTACGGTCAGTAGTGAGTGGCATGTGGTGTTTTGTCTGCAATGAATGGCATGTGGTGTACTGTCTGCAGTGAGTGGCATGTGGGGTACGGTCTGTAGTGAGTGGCATGTGGTGTACTGTATGTAGTGTGTGGCATGTGGTGTACTGTCTGAGTGAGTGACATGTAGTGTATAGTCTGCAGTGATTGGCATGTGGTGTACGGACTGCAGTGACTGGCATTTTTGATGTACTGTCTGTAGTGTATGACATGTGGTGTACGGTCTGTAGTGAGTGGCATTTGGTGTACTGTCTGTAGTGAGTGACATGTGGTATATGGTCTGTAGTGAGTGACATGAGGTGTACTGTCCGTAGTGAGTGACAAGTGGTTTACGGTCTGTAGTGAGTGTCATTTGATATACTGTCTGTAGTGGGTGACATGCGGTGTACGGCAAGTAGTGAGAGACATGTGGTGTACTGTCCGTAGTGACATGTGGTGTACGGTCTGTAGTGAGTGACATGTGGTGACGGTCTGTAGTGAGTGACATGTGGTGTACGGTATGTAGTGATTTGCATTTGGTGTACTTTATGTAGTGAGTGCCATGTGTTGTACTGTCTGTAGTTAGTGACAGGTGGTGTACGGTATATAGTGATTGGCATTTGGCGTACTGTATGTAGTGAGTGACATGTGGGGTACAGTCTGTAGTGAGTGGCCTGTGGTGTACGGACTGTAGTGAGTGACATGTGGTGTACTGTCTGTACTGAGTGACATGTGGTGTACTGTCTGTAGTGATTGACATGTGGTGTACGGACTTAAGTGAGTGAAATGTGGTGTACTGTCTGTAGTGAATGACTTGTGGTGTACGGTCTGTAGTGAGTGGCAGGTGGTGTACGGTTCGATTGTTAAGTGACATGTGGTGTACTGTCTGTAATGAGTAACATGTGGGGTACGGACTGTAGTTAGTGACATGTGGTGTACGGTCTGTAGTGAGTGGCATTTGGTGTACTGTCTGTAGTGAGTGACATGTGGTATATGGTCTGTAGTGAGTGACATGAGGTGTACTGTCAGTAGTGAGTGACAAGTGGTTTACGGTCTGTAGTGAGTGTCATTTGATATACTGTCTGTAGTGGGTGACATGCGGTGTACGGCAAGTAGTGAGAGACATGTGGTGTACTGTCCGTAGTGACATGTGGTGTACGGTCTGTAGTGAGTGACATGTGGTGACGGTCTGTAGTGAGTGACATGTGGTGTACGGTATGTAGTGATTTGCATTTGGTGTACTTTATGAAGTGAGTGCCATGTGTTGTACTGTCTGTAGTTAGTGACAGGTGGTGTACGGTATATAGTGATTGGCATTTGGCGTACTGTATGTAGTGAGTGACATGTGGGGTACAGTCTGTAGTGAGTGGCCTGTGGTGTACGGACTGTAGTGAGTGACATGTGGTGTACTGTCTGTACTGAGTGACATGTGGTGTACTGTCTGTAGTGATTGACATGTGGTGTACGGACTTAAGTGAGTGAAATGTGGTGTACTGTCTGTAGTGAATGACTTGTGGTGTACGGTCTGTAGTGAGTGGCAGGTGGTGTACGGTTCGATTGTTAAGTGACATGTGGTGTACTGTCTGTAATGAGTAACATGTGGGGTACGGACTGTAGTTAGTGACATGTGGTGTACGGTCTGTAGTGAGTGACATGCGGTGTACCGTATGTAGTGAGTGGCAGGTGGTGTACGGTCTGTAGTGAGTGGCATGTGGTGTATAGTCTGTAGTGAGTGGCATGTGGTGTACTGTCTGCAGTGAGTCACATGTAGTGTACGGTCAGTAGTGAGTGGCATGTGGTGTTTTGTCTGCAATGAATGGCATGTGGTGTACTGTCTGCAGTGAGTGGCATGTGGTGTACTGTATGTAGTGTGTGGCATGTGGTGTACTGTCTGAGTGAGTGACATGTAGTGTATAGTCTGCAGTGATTGGCATGTGGTGTACGGACTGCAGTGACTGGCATTTTTGATGTACTGTCTGTAGTGTATGACATGTGGTGTACGGTCTGTAGTGAGTGGCATTTGGTGTACTGTCTGTAGTGAGTGACATGTGGTATATGGTCTGTAGTGAGTGACATAAGGTGTACTATCCGTAGTGAGTGACAAGTGGTGTACGGTCTGTAGTGAGTGTCATTTGATGAACTGTCTGTAGTGGGTGACATGCGGTGTACGGCAAGTAGTGAGAGACATGTGGTGTACTGTCCGTAGTGACATGTGGTGTACGGTCTGTAGTGAGTGACATGTGGTGAACGGTCTGTAGTGAGTGGCATGTGGTGTACGGTATGTAGTGATTGGCATTTGGTGTACTTTATGTAGTGAGTGCCATGTGTTGTACTGTCTGTAGTTAGTGACATGTGGTGTACGGTTTATAGTGATTGGCATTTGGCGTACTGTCTGTAGTGAGTGACATGTGGGGTACAGTATGTAGTGAGTGGCATGTGGTGTACGGACTATAGTGAGTGACATGTGATGTACTGTCTGTATTGAGTGACATGTGGTGTAAAGACTGTAGTGAGTGACATGTTGTGTACTGTCTGTAGTGATTGACATGTGGTGTACGGACTTAAGTGAGTGAAATGTGGTGTACTGTCTGTAGTGAATGACTTGTGGTGTACGGTCTGTAGTGAGTGGCAGGTGGTGTACGGTCTGTATTGTTAAGTGACATGTGGTGTACTGTCTGTAATGAGTAACATGTGGGGTACGGACTGTAGTTAGTGACATGTGGTGTACGGTCTGTAGTGAGTGACATGCGGTGTACCGTATGTAGTGAGTGGCAGGTGGTGTACGGTATGTAGTGTGTGGCATGTGGTGTATAGTCTGTAGTGAGTGGCATGTGGTGTACAGTATGTAGTGAGTGGCATCTGGTGTACGGTCTGTAGTGAGTGGCATGTGGTGAACGGTCTGTAGTGAGTGACATGTGATGTACTGTCTGTAGTGAGTGGCATGTGGTGTATAGTCTATGGTGATTGGCATGTGGTGTACGGTCTGTAGTGAGTGACATGTGGTTTACGGTCTGTAGTGAGTGACATGTGGTGAATGGTCTGTAGTGAGTGGCATATGGTGAATGGTCTATAGTGAGTTGCATGTGGTGAACGGTCTGTAGTGAGTGGCATGTGGTGTACGGTCTGTATTGTTGAGTGACTTGTGGTGTACGGTCTGTAGTGAGTGGCATGTGGTGTACGGTCTGTATTGCTAAGTGATTTGTGGAGTAGGGTCTGTAGTGAGTGGCAGGTGGTGTACGGTCTGTATTGTTAAGTGACTTGTGGTGTACGGTCTGTAGTGAGTGGCAGGTGGTGTACGGTCTGTATTGTTAAGTGATGTGTGGTGTACGGTCTGTAGTGAGTGGCAGGTGGTGTACGGTCTGTATTGTTAAGTGACATGTAATGTACTGTCTGTGGTGAGTGACATGTGGTGTAATGTCTGTAGTGAATGACATGTGATGTACGGTCTGTAGTTAGTGGCATGTGGTGTACTGTCTGTAATTAATGGCATGTGGTGTACTGTCTGCAGTGAGTGACATGTAGTGTACGGTCAGTAGTGAGTGGCATGTGGTGTTTTGTCTGCAATGAATGGCATGTGGTGTATAGTCTGTAGTGAGTGGCTTGTGGTGATCGGTCTGTAGTGAGTGGCATGTGGTGTACTGTCTATATTGAGTGGCAGGTGATGGACTGTCTGTAGTGAGTGGCATGTGGTGTACTGTCTGTAGTGAGTGGCATGTGGTGTACTGTCTGTAGTGAGTGGCATGTGGTGAACGGTCTGTGATGAGTGGCATGTGGTATACTGTTTGTAGTGAGTGGCATGTGGTGTATGGTCTGTAGTGAGTGACATGTGGTGAACGGTCTGTGATGAGTGGCATGTGGTGTACTGTCTGTAGTGAGTGGCATGTGGTGAATGGTCTGTAGTGAGTGGCATGTGGTGTATTGTCTGTAGTTAGTGGCATGTGGTGTACTGTCTGTAGTGAGTGACATGTGGTGTATGGTCTGTAGTGAGTGGCATAATGTGAACGGTCTGTGATGGGTGGCATTTGATGTACTGTCTGTAGTGAGTGACATATGGTGTATGGTCTGTAGTGAGTGACATGTGGTGAACGGTCTGTGATGCGTGGCATGTGGTGTACTGTCTGTAGTGAGTGGCATGTGGTGTATGGTCTGTAGTGAGTGGCATGTTGTGAACGGTGTGTGAAGAGTGACATGTGGTGTATCGTATGTAGTGAGTGGCATGTGGTGTACAGTCTGTATTGAGTGACATGTGGTGAACGGTCTGTAGTGAGTGGCATGTGGTGAATGGTCTGTAGTGAGTGGCATGTGGTGTATTGTCTGTAGTGAGTGGCATGTGGTGTACTGTCTGTAGTGAGTGGCATGTGATGTATGGTCTGTAGTGAATGGCATGTGATGAACGGTCTGTGATGGGTGGCATTTGGTGTACTGTCTGTAGTGAGTGGCATGTGTAGTATGGTCTGTAGTGAGTGACATTTGGTGAACGGTCTGTGATGAGTGGCATGTGGTGTACTGTCTGTAGTGATTGGCATGTGGTGTATGGTCTGTGGTGAGTGGCATGCTGTGAACGGTGTGTGAAGAGTGACATGTGGTGTACTGTCTGTAGTGAGTGGCATGTAGTGAATGGTCTGTAGTGAGTGGCATGTGGTGTGCTGTCTGTAGTGCGTGGCATGTCGTGTACGATCTGTAGTGAGTAGCATTTGGTGTATCGTATGTTGTGAGTGGCATGTGGTGTACAGTCTGTATTGAGTGACATGTGGTGAACGGTCTGTAGTGAGTGGCATGTGGTGTACGGTATGTAGTGATTGGCATTTGGTGTACTTTCTGTAGTGAGTGACATGTGTTGTACTGTCTGTAATTAGTGACATGTGGTGTACGGTATGTAGTGATTGGCATTTGGCGTACTGTCTGTAGTGAGTGACATGGGGCGTATAGTCTGTAGTGAGTGGCATGTGGTATACGGACTATAGTGAGTGACATGTGGTGTACTGTCTGTATTGAGTGACATGTGGTGCACGGACTGTAGTGAGTGGCATGTGGTGAACGGTCAGTAGTGAGTGACATGTGGTGAATGGTATGTAGTAAGTGACATGTGGTGTACTGTTTGTGGTTAGTGACATGTGGTGTACTGTTTGTAGTGAGTTTGTAGTGAGTGGCATGTGGTGTACGGTCTGTAGTGAGTGACATGTTGTGAACGGTCTGTAGTGAGTAGCATGTGCTGTACGGTATTTAGTGAGTGACATGTGGTGAACGGTCAGTAGTGAGTGAATGAATGAATGAATGAATGAATGAATGAATGAATGAATGAATGAATGAATGAATGAATGAATGAATGAATGAATGAATGAATGATGTTTTATGGCACGACACCAGTGTTGAGTGACATGTGGTGAATGGTCTGTAGTATGTGACATGTGGTGTACTGTCTGTAGAGAGTGGCATATGGTGTACTGTCTGTAGTGCATGACCTGTGGTGAATGGTCTGTAGTAAGTGACATGTGGTGTACCGTCTGTAGTGAGTGACATTGGTGTACGGTGTATGGTAAGTGACATGTGGTGAAAAGTCCGGTGAACATTTCCATATAGTGTGCTAGAAAATGTAAGCGGTTAGTTTGTCTTTTAATATCATCAAACTTCTACATATAGTTCTTTTTTTGTTTGAATAGTGTTTTACGTCGTTTTTAGCACATGTTCGACCATGTATGACGGTCGATTTTTTTTGTGGAAAAATTCACCTCATTTTTCCTGGCTACTGTATACTTCCCATGTATATATACATAACAGTTGGTTGTTGTGGCATGACCCTATCTATGTCGTATATACATAACAGTTGGTTGGTGTGGCATGACCCTATCTATGTCGTTTATACATAACAGTTGGTTGTTGTGGCATGACCTTATCTATGTCGTATATACATAACAGTTGCTTGTTGTGGCATGACCCTATCTATGTCGAAGTGCTCTAAAATTATATATTCAATCAAGCGTAATGTCGGATCAAGCGTAAGGTCGGATATCTTGTGTTGTGTTTCAAAGCGTGTGCATGTTTTATCTTAATATTATTTACGAGCATTTGCATATCTTAATGAAGAATAGTCGTTGTTTATCCAGGACTCATGTCTTAGATTGCTATCATTCATTTAAAATCTTCACCAATTCCCTTAAGCTAAATGCAGTGCATCGCTCTGGTTATATTAGCAAACTGATTTAATGTGCAAATGTTTATTGAAATGGTTAGGTTACAATAGAAGAGCCACACGCAAGCGAATAGAAGTGATCAACAGTGTATTGTTTAAACCATCAGTCACACGCTATCCAGTAAATAAACCATTAGTCACACGCTATCCAGTAAAAATGATCAGTTAATAAACCATCCGTCACACGCTATTCAGTAAAAATTATCAGTTAATAAACCATTAGCCAAACGCTAGCCAGTAAAAATCATCAGTTTATAAATCATTAGCCACACGTTAGCTAGTAATAATCATCAGTTTATAAACCATTAGCCACACGCTAGCTAGTAAAAAGTATCAGTTTATAAACCATCAGCCACAAGTTAGCCAGTAAAAAACCATCATCCACACGCTAGCCAGCAAAAATGGTTACTTTATAAACCATCAGCCACACGCTAGCCAGTAAAAATGATCAGTTTATAAACCATCAGCCGCACGCCAATCTCATTAAAATCAGACCCTTTATCTTTACTCGTGCGTATAAGCGTTTATTTATCCTCGCTGTATTGCACTAAGCATTTTAGCGAGCAGACCTCGGTTTAAAGTCTCATCCGAAGGACTGGTAAGGTAGGAAATACTTTTATGAAATATTTCGATAATTAACCCAAATTCGGTCCTGGCTGGGATTGAACGTACGATCCCTGGGTTACTAAGCCGCGATGCTAACCATTACACCACGGCGCTACCTTTTATCTTTACTCTACAAGGATCTGACTGCACTCCATTGCAGGTCACGTCAGATTGACCTTACAATTAGCCAATCAGATTTCAGCCTACGGAAATGCTCGGTATAGACTGCTTCAATGCGCATGTCGGGTTTTAGTAAAATGATGTGGAGCAGTCTACGTTCGGTATTGAAAGGGGCTATGTCCGCAACTTTTAGCTTATAAAACACGAAATAATTGCGTTGACAAACATAATACACTATTAATGAATTTTTACTGCAAAGAAATAAAGAAAAGATTATTTGACGGAATTTAGTAGCGGTACAAAAAAAAAAAAAAAAAAAAAAAATTACCGATTCATGGGATTCAACCCACACTAAAATGACACTCGCGTGTCACCAGTCGAGTACGCTACCAACTGAGCTAAGCGGGCCAGATATACTATGCCTTACTATTTAGAGTACTAATGGCGTAATAATTTCGTTGGAATGTATATTTTCAATACACACATAGCAGCGCCCATGACTTTCTTCGTATCTTGATGTAAAAAATGCATTTCTTTGAATTTATCGTGCAATCCACAGCAATAACACACGCAGACTTTATCTTTATTCGAATAATCTACTTAAATAAAGTATTATATTCAAAGTGTAATGTTTTAAATTAAGATAGTATTTGAAAGGAAAACGATGTATAGATACTATGTGTATTGTATTCATATAAGAGGGTCAAAAAGGCGATTCTGTTAACACTAATTGGTGTATGTATACAACACCAGTTGGTGTATGTATACATAAGTGTTATTTGAAACAATGCTGTACATTGAATTGTGTTTTACGGCGCACCAACACTAACATGATACATGGCGACATTTATTCACCCCGTCATAGGTTTGCGAGGGTCGTGGTGGGCCATCTAACCTTACAAAAAAAAAAAATACATGTATCAAGTTTTAGAAGCAAATGTACAAAATCGGCTATTTATAAAAAAATAAAAAAAAAAAATAAAAAAAAAGGAATGACCGTCTTGGATTTTGGCGTGTGGATCGTTTTAGCTTTTGGGGTTTTAAAACACAGGCTATGTTTAAAATGGTACAAATAGTGTGATACATAACTATTGAAACCTTACTAAGTCATTTTGACCGTTTTGAGCTGAAGCTCAACTTGGATGATTTTTTTCCTTCATTTTTTTCTTATGGCAGCCATTTTAGATTTTGACGTAAGAATCGTGAAATCCAACTCGGGCGTGGGATTGAGTTGATGAAACTGCCCACTAAGTTAGAATATGATGTGTTTAACATCGTGACCAAAAACATAAAAGTCATGACACTTTGTCGAGGTTTTGTGTTCAAATGATGCAAGCTAAGTTTGAAAAAGATAGATAAGGAAAATACTGTTTTCAAAGTTGTTCCACTGCCATCTTGGACTTTGAAGTTTGAACCTCAAAATCAAACTAATATTTTGAGATAAAAGAGATGCACGGTAATTTAGAAAAAGAAAACGTTTAAAATTGTGACCACACATATCTTGAAACTTTCAGGATGTCATTTTAAACGTATTTCTTGTTGCGGTCATTTGATGCAAAATGCATAATGATAGATAAAGATGGACAAAGCATAATGAATAACGCTTTGTAGATAAAGATGGCCAATGCATAAACTAACGCTCTATATATAAAGATGGCTAATGCATAATGAATAACGCTCTGTAGATAAAGATGGACAATGCATAATGAATAACGCTCTGTAGATAAAGATGGACAATCCATAATGAATAACGCTCTATAGATAAAGATGGACAATGCATAATGAATAACGCTCTGTAGATAAAGATGGACAATGCATAATGAATAACGCTCTATAGATAAAGAAAGATGGTCAATGCATAATGAATAACGCTCTGTAGATAAAGATGGACAATGCATAATGAATAACGCTACATATAGATAAGATGGGCAATGAATAATGAATAACACTCTATAGATAAAGATGGGCAATGCATAATGAATAACACAATATAGATAAAAATGGCCAATACATAATGAACGCTCTATAGATAAATATGTGCAGTGCCTAATGGGTCACCCTCTGTAAATACAGATCTCTGTAAATAAAGATGGACAATGCGTTATGGGTCACTTGATGGAAATAAAGATGGACAATGCGTTATGGGTCACTTGATGGAAATAAAGATGGAAAATGCGTTATGGGTCACTTGATGGAAATAAAGATGGACAATGCGTTATGGGTCACTTGATGTAAATAAAGATGGACAATGCGTTATGGGTCACTTGATGGAAATAAAGATGGACAATGTGTGTTGGGTGTTTTTGTTTGTGCACCTATAGAATGCATGAAAAAAGTATAAACTTTATTAATTTAAATCGATTACAAAACAAGCGACACATCATGTATAAATCACTCTCGATGGCGCGAAGGACAGCGTTACTGTGGTCCTGATGTAAAAGGAAAACGGAAAACCGTCCGAGAGGGTAACCACCAAAACCCTACAACGCCTAAACGGGGAATCGAACCGGGTTTCCACTGGTAAAAGCGAGTACGTTACTGAATGCGCTACCGCGACACTACTTCTATATAAAATTAGTTATATATGAATATGTTTGATGGGATTTTCCTTCAGCCACATAATACATCATAACTGTATCCGGTCTAGGTTAAACAACAGATTGTACACGGTATCTGTGACGGTTGTCGATATTGTCACGACATGCACATTATGTTTCTGTAATAATGTCTTCTTGGCTTTCGAAACAACCAATGAAAATGGATATTATACATCATAAATACATATTATGATCCTGAACTGACATTTTTTATTCTTCGTCATTACTCAACCGTATATTTATTTACTTTCCCTCAAGTGAAATATAGAAAAAAAGTTATTTTTTTCGTGAAATATTACCACTAGACTGCCATAAAATAATGAAGTTTTGTCATGTGATTTATCATAAATATTATGATGGATGAAAACGTTAACGGGAGCAGTGAGGGAAATCTTTCCGTTTTGTGATATCTGAAGAACATGGATATAAGAAATGTGCATATCACCGCGTATTGCATTTGGGGAAATGTGGATATCACCGCGTTCTGCATTTAGGTGAAATGTGGATATCATCGCGTTCTGCATTAAGGAAAATATGGATATCTTCAGGGAAATGTGGATATCACCATGCATTCAAGGAAATGTAGAACACATGTCCAGTTATTCAAATCCCCGAACCATCCATCATGATTACGTTACACTTCAGTACTGACGTGAATGTCCACAAGGCTTCATGTAAATAACCGTAGGAAAAACATATCTATCAAATTATAGGTTCAAAATACTGTTATAACCAAAAAATAGGGCATTCAGACGCGAGTCAGTTTCCAAATGTGCTTGACGACGAATGATTAGTTCACCAATGCAAAAAAGAGCTTTTATGGTAGAATATGAAAATACAATTACTCAGTATTCATACAACTTGAAGTATCACTAAATTTCAGTATTTCTCAGAACTTACACGATCGAAATAGCGATCAAAGGAACTCTACCGCGATAACTGAAAACCACTTAGCTACCACGATAAATGACAATAACTTAGCTACTGCGATAACTGACAACAAGATACCGCGATAACTGACAACCACTTAGCTACCACGATAAATGACAACAACTTAGCTACCGCGATAACTGACAACCGCGATAACTGACAACCACTTAGCTACCACGATAAATGACAACAACTTAGCTACCGCGATAACTGACAACCACTTAGCTACCACGATAAATGACAACCACTTAGCTACCGCGATAACTGACAACAACTTAGCTACCGTGATAACTGACAACAACTTAGCCTCTACGATAACTGACAACAACTCGGACAAACGATACTTGACAAAATCTTAATATGGAACGCGCAACTATTGCAATATGTACACTTACATGTTCGGATGAGTAAACTGAAATGGGTTCAATTCAATATACTTACCTTCACTTTATTCTTTCAGTTGACAATAATAAGCATTTAATTTCGAATCAATTTCATTTTTCAAAGAGGCGCACGCACTGCACGCACTGCACGCCGCACTACACGTACTGCACGCCGCACTGCACGCAAATCCAATATGTTCTAGTCAAAATTCCTTAGGAACCAACTAAGAATATGTCAATAATATTCTCATTGTTTTTTGTGTTTCACTCTTGAATGGAGATACGATTGGACTGCAAAATAACGAATTTAAATCGTCTGCTCTGATTGCATGAACACCTTATGAAGCTTTACGTCGACGTGTTTTCCTAGAAATAAATTACAAAACTTATACAGCTGGGTACTTTGCATTTTGTAAAATACTCTCAATTAGTGTAGTTTCGATGTTCCTAATTCTGAAACATGCCAACTAAAATCAGTTTGACATTATGTTTTACTAGCAATACCTCTACAAATGCGTTCGCAAAAAAAACATTTAATAAAAAATCTTTATTGTTTACGTCGAGTTACAGCTAGGATGATAATACAAAGCCCTGGTTACAGTTACTTGAATTTCAAACAATATTCAATTAAAAGGCGGATAATTCAGAATTGTCAATGTTTCATTTTATTACTGCCACAAATGGGCCAAACTGTTTGGGGTTTTTTTGTTTTGTTTTTTATATTAGTTCGTACCAGTATTATGGCGTTTATATCTTTAAGCGGAAGTTGATTCATGTTATGTGTTTTATCAGAAAATTTCATGTTTTCATTAAAAAGCAGAGTAACTCTCTAAAGATGTAATAATTTAAACAAATATAAATATTTTACAAACTATTGGTCAAAACAAAAAAATTGTCACACAATTATTCTAAAATATATTTAAACTAAGACAATTTGTTTTATCATTATCATACTCCCGAGGCACGTTATAGTGACATAAAATAATGTTAACCCTTAACCCGCTACACATATATAATGGACTGTTCTTTCTTTGAATTAAGACCATTCCATTTATGTGACAAAGGGGTGTTTGGGTGGAGGGGATGACTGATCAGCAGCGTACATTGTAAACCCTGATCATGCTGATCTGGGTTTACAATGGTCGCAAAGGCTATTATAGTCGTTATTATAGTCATGCTTAGCGGGTTAAAGGTTAATATAAGAATGGATTCTCATTTTTTCGGCGTATTTGCGGTTTTAAACGTCGGTAGGACTGACAAATTTACCTCGACTTGTAAGTGAGGAAGTGTCGATTCTTACGGATGGCGGGAGGTGTACAGTACTGGTTCTACCCAGGGAAAATGGGTGGTCTGCCTCCACCACAAAAAAAATCGACCGTCATATATAACCTTACATGTGTTGAAAATGACGTAAAACATCATACAAACAAACTAACAAACCATAAAGCGTTAACACGCCTCATGGAAGATTGTATTTTAAATTGACAAAATATGTATTCCAAAACTTAAGACTTGAGATGTCTACACATGGTGTCGTTTTGTGAGCCTCATATTGACACTGTAAAGAGTTTACAATAAGGTGTCAAATATGAACACCCTCCTTAAACTGGCGTAGAAGGATTTCAACTTACAAGGAAACAATAAGAATGCAAACAAAACATTTTTGTTCTGAGAAATGGTGGCCGTAGTGTTCATGTTGGTAAGTGCGACATGTTGACCTTGACCTCTGGACCTAGGGTTCATACCCTGTCTTCTAAACCTTCACACTAGGCACTGTGCTAATAGGAACACACTCCTTTAACTGATGTAGGATGCGTTTAGGTTACCAGGAAACAATAAAAGTGCATATTGAACCCTCCCCTTTGGAAGAGGGTCTGTACATACATTCGTAAAACCTTTTCCACATTGTATGTGTAAATAGCATGTAGCAATGTAAGGTGTATGTGTAAATAGCATGTAGCAATGTAAGGTGTATGTGTAAATAGCATGTAGCAATGTAAGGAGTATGTGTAAACAGCACGTAGCAATGTAAGGTGTATGTGTAAACAGCATATAGCATGTAGCAATGTAAGGTGTATGTGTAAATAGCATGTAGCAATGTAGGGTGTATGTGTAAATAGCATGTAGCAATGTAAGGTGTATGTGTAAATAGCATGTAGCAATGTAAGGTGTATGAGTAAATAGCATGTAGCAATGTAAGGTGTATGTGTAAACAGCATGTAGCAATGTAAGGTGTATGTGTAAATAGCATGTAGCAATGTAAGGTGTATGAGTAAACAGCATGTAGCAATGTAAGGTGTATGTGTAAACAGCATGTAGCAATGTAAGGTGTATGTGTAAACAGCATGTAGCAATGTAAGGTGTATGTGTAAACAGCATGTAGCAATGTAAGGTGTATGTGTAAACAGCATGTAGCAATGTAAGGTGTATGAGTAAATAGCATGTAGCAATGTAAGGTGTATGTGTAAACAGCATGTAGCAATGTAAGGTGTATGTGTAAACAGCATGTAGCAATGTAAGGTGTATGTGTAAATAGCATGTAGCAATGTAAGGTGTATGTGTAAATAGCATGTAGCAATGTAAGGTGTATGTGTAAACAGCATGTAGCAATGTAAGGTGTATGTGTAAACAGCATGTAGCAATGTAAGGTGTATGTGTAAATAGCATGTAGCAATGTAAGGTGTATGAGTAAATAGCATGTAGCAATGTAAGGTGTATGTGTAAACAGCATGTAGCAATGTAAGGTGTATGTGTAAATAGCATGTAGCAATGTAGCATGTAGCAATGTAGTATGTAGCAATGTAGCATGTAGTAATGTAGCATGTAGCAATGTAGCAATGTAGCAATGTAGCATGTAGCAATGTAGCAATGAAGCAATGTAGCATGTAGCAATGTAGCAATGTAGCATGTAGCAATGTAGCATGTAGCAATGTAACAAGGTTTAATAGAAGAAAAGTATGCGGCTTCACAATAGGTTGAAGGTTGACAATAGGTAATCCTTGGTTGACAATAGGTAATCCTTGGAGGTGGCAACAAGACCGCTGGAAGCTTAACCAGGTTCCATGGTGCACCAAACTTCACGTTGTCATCCCAGTTTAACAGGACATGATAAATAAAAAAAATAAAAATCCCTCCAGGCTATATGCTCGAGCAAACAAGGCAGCATTAATAGGCGGAATAAGTAAAACACCAAGATGATCATGTATATACAAATAAAAAGCCACAGAGCAAGTACGCCATTACTTGGCAGAAGCCAGAGCAGCAAGAGCCGTTAATAAACGGTCAAAACAAGACAAGATTAAATAGAACATTAAACGTTACCATTCCTTTTAGGATTTGGGTAGACGTCATAAAAGGGACCACAATCTGTCGGGTCACGGAACGTTCAAAGGGGAAAGCATAGTAGAGAAATCTAAATGGGTAAAACATGCATTTCACACACAATGTGTTGCGAAATTTCATTTTTTTAAAAAATGAAAATCGCGGGTTTAATGTTAGTTTCGTTGAATTTGACATTTTGCCCTTGATCTCTGGTGTCATGGGTCAGACCCTGTATCTGAACCCGTTGTGTTGGCATTCTAATCAACCTCTGTGCCAAACATGAACACTCTTCTTCAAATGATGAAGTAGTTCATGTTACGAACAAAACCGACAGACAGATTGACGGACCAATGAGACCGACCACAGTATATCCGCTTTTTCTTCAAAAGTGCGGATATAATTGAATTATTATTATTATTATTATTATTATTATTATAAAGGTGTACATATCTGTGTTTACATTATTATTGTTATTATTATTATTATCTTTGTAAAGGTGTACATATCTGTGTTTACATTATATTATTATTATTATTATTATTATCTTTGTAAAGGTGTACATATCTGTGTTTACATTATTATTGTTATTATTATTATTATTGTTATTATTATTATTATCTTTGTAAAGGTGTACATATCTGTGCTTACATTATTATTGTTATTATTATTATTATCTTTGTAAAGGTGTACATATCTGTGTTTACATTATATTATTATTATTATTATTATTATTGGTATTATTATTATTATCTTTGTAAAGGTGTACATATCTGTGTTTACATTATATTATTATTGTTATTATTATTATTATTATTATTATCTTTATAAAGGTGTATATATCTGTGTTTACATTATATTATTATTGTTATTATTATTATTATTATTATTATTATTATTATTATTATTATTATTATTATTGTTATCTTTTTAAAGGTGTATATATCTGTGCTTACACTTATCTTGCATGCGGTCTTCAAACTACATATTTCCAATATTCAGCATCCATAACATATATACATATAACATATATACAGTAGAAGGTTATTTATTATAAAAAATATCTTACTGTATTTACACAAAAAAAAGGCTAACATTCTTCGAAAAATAAGATAACGTTATATTTCATTTCCTTCTTGTGTTACATTTAAATGTGCTTTTGTCTGCATGCGAAACATTCGCACAAACACTTTAAAATCCCCCCCTCCCCCCCACCCCCACCCACCACCCACCCCAAAAAAGAAAAAAAAGAAAACATACTCACTTTTTGTATTTAAACTCGACAATATTCCAATGTGTGTAGAAGATTACCGCGATATCACGAGATTGAGAACTTGCTGAAAGTTGCTGCAGATCGTAGCCAGCGTCTCAGTACATCAATAACGGCGCAGCTATAATTCAATTGTTCTATTGATCCGAGGCATAGCAAACGGCAGACATCTTCTTTATACAGACGATAATTTCGGCATATAGACATTTACGAATTTCGACATAATGACAAAGAAAATGTGGTTTTGCTGTATAAGAATATATTGTATGTATAGGAATACAGTAGGCTTTCCGTCTTTTGTGGTTAAGGATTCACTCAGCATTGTCGGCCTTATTGCATAGTGCCTTAAAGTAAGGCTATAAAGTCGACCGTGTTGTATAGGGTCTATATAGTCGACCTTGTTGTATAGGGCCTATGTAGTCGGCCTTGTTGTATAGGGCCTATATAGTCGGCCTTGTTGTATAGGGCCTATATAGTCGGCCTTGTTGTACAGGGCCTATATAGGCGGTTTTCTTGTATAGGGCCTATATAGCCGATATTGGTGTATAGGGCATATATAATCGGCTTTGTTGTATAGGGTCTATATAGACGGTCTTCTTGTATAGGGCGCATATAGTCGGTATTGTGGTATAGGGCCTATATAGTCGGCCTTGCTGTATAGGGACTATATAGGCGGTTTTCTTGTATAGGGCCTATATAGTCGGTCTTGTTGTATAGGGCCTATATAGTCGGCCTTTTGTATAGGGCCTTTATGGTCGGCATTGTTGTATATGGCCTTTATAGGCGGTCTTCTTGTATAGGCGGTCTTGTTGTATAGGGCCTATATAAACGGCCCCTATATAATCGGCATTGTTGTATAGGGCCTATATAGTCGGTCTTCTTGTATAGGGCCTATATATATAGTCGGCCTTGTTGTATAGGGCTTATATAGTCGGCCTTGTTGAATAGGGCCTATATAGTCGGCCCTGTTGTACAATGCCTATATAGTTGGTCTTCTTGTATAGGTCGGTAGCGCGGCAGATTTGTAACCGGAGGCCCCGGGTTCAATCCTCCGTGGTGCCACTGAGTTCCGTCGGTGTGTTCTTGGGCAAGACACTTTACCATAGCCTCGTCCGTCAGATGGGGACGTAAACCGGGCGGTCCCGTGTATCGGTCTATCCTTCGAGCACGTTAAAGAACCATAGGAATCTATTCGATAATAAGAGTAGGGCAGGTTCCCGGATTCCTATGTATCCTTCCCCTCTCTCTCTGGGGCGGCTCTAAATAACCTATACTGTGTTGATAAGCCGTTAAACAACATTCAATATATATATAGTCGGCCTTGTTGTATAGGGTCTATATAATCGGACTGGTTGTATAGGGCCTATATATTCGGTCTTGTTGTATAGGGCATATATATATACATATATATAGTCGGCCTTGTTGTATAGGGCCTATATATATATAGTCGGCCTTGTTGTATAGGGCCTATATATACAGTCGGCCTTGTATAAGAATATACTGTTATGTATAAGAATACATTAGGCCTTGTTGAAAATACTTTCGTTTTTTGTCGTGTAAGAATCAGTCTACCCTGTCGGCCTTGTTGCATGCATAGGGTTATGGAACCCAAATTAACTTAAACTCAGTTAATTATACCTCTCTTCAATTACTTGAAGAAAGGTATAATTCAGTTGAAGAGAGGTTCGATTCAATTGAAGAGAGGATCAATTCAATTGAAGAGATGTTCAATTCAATTGAAGAGAGGTTTAATTCAACTGAAGAGAGGTCTTATTCAACTGAAGAGATATTTAATAAGGCTGAAGAGTACCTCTCTTCAATTAAATTGTGCCTCTCTTCAATTGAATTAGACATCTCTTCAAATAATTGAATATAATCAATTTCAATATTGAATTAGACCTATCTTCAATTGAATTAAACATCTCTTCAAATAATTGAATATAATCAATTTCAATACTGAATTAGACCTCTCTTCAGTTGAATTAGACACCTCTTCAAATAATTGAATATAATCTCTCGTCAATTGAAATGAATCTCTTTTATTGAATTAGACCTCTCTTCAAATAACTGAAGGCGGTACAATTATTTGAGTTTATGTTAATTTGGCTTTATATATTGTATTTATAACAATGTATTGTATGTATAAGAATACAGTCGGCCTTGTTGTATAAGAGTGTATTGTATGTATAAGAATACGCCTTGTTGAAAATACGCTCGTTATTTTTTTTATCAATCATCGTGTGTATAAGCGTTTATTTATCCTCGCTGTATTGCACTAAGCATTTTAGCGAGCAGACCTAGGTTTTAAGTCTTATCCGAAGTACTGGTAAGGTAGGAAATACTTTTGAAATATTTCGGTAATTAACCCAAATTCGGTCCTGGCTGGGATTGAACGCGCGATCCCTGGCAATGCTAACCATTACACCACGGCGCTACCTTGTAAATATTATTATCAATCAACAATATTGGCTTCTCTATTTATTTATGAAGTAACATTTTGACTTTAAACCGGCTTGCATATCATTAACATTTTGAATTTTCACTTTTCTTAAATGTTGAAATATATTATTGGTGCAATATTATCAGAATTCAGTAATATGCAAAAACAATTTGGTTTATACTATTCTTATAATTATTATTAATGATTAAACTATTGCATGTTATGTACAAAAACTAACGGGACGCCGCCAGTTTTTAAAAAATCAAGATTGCCACGTGTCCTTTTAAAAATACAATCGCCTATATAGTCGGCTTTCTGTATAAGAACATACTGTATAAGAATACAGATGGTTTTGTCGGCCTTGTTGAAAACCAGTACTGTATACCTCCCGCCATCTTGAGGTGTACGGTACTGGTTCTTGGGTGGTCTGCCTCCACCACAAACATATATAACGTACTGGTTTTAAACCTATGGTAGAACTGACCGAAACATTGCGGTGTAATGGTTAGAGCGTCTGCCTTGCATTCGGGAGGTCGTGGGTTAATAATAATAATAATAATAATAATAACTTTATTTCAAGAAGGTAACATATTAAGACATAGCATTTACACAAGTCTTTTTTACAATATGGCCATCTATAAATCAACACAATATAACAATGTAAGCATATAATGCAAGATAAAACAATACATGCATCACTTTATAACTTCAACAAGACAGACACATTTTCATACTTTTGTAACATAAAGTTATAATTCAAACTGGGGTTTCACTCTTTCATTAAAAGAAACGATTTTAATTTAGTCTTAAATGTAACTAAAGACAGCGAGGCTCGTATATCGACGGGGATCATGTTCCAAACTACCATTCCTGAAAAACCAAAAGTACGTTTAAGAATGTTTGTTCTAAGTGTTAAATGGGCAATATCCTTTCTAGCAACAGATCGTAAATTATAATTTGAATTTGTAGAGAACGATATTAAATCGGTTATGTAATCAGGTGTTAAATTGTTTATTGATTTATAAATCATAACACATGTGTGATATTCACATCTCCGTTCAAAGGTAAGCCACTTCAGTTCTTCAAACATTATTTTAGACGGTGTGTTTATAGGCTTCATGAGAATGATTCTAGCAGCCCTTTTTTGAATTTTAAGTATTCTGTTTATAGAGGATTTATTTGCTTGGCTCCATGTTATACAGCCATAATCAAATGTAGACATAATATATGAGTTATAGAACAATTTTTTCATGTCATATGTTAGGTAGTAGGAGATCCTTTTCAACAGATTTATTTTTGACACAAGTTTAGTACATGTTTTAGATATATGATTTTTCCAAGATAATGATTCGTCAATATAGATGCCTAGTAACTTTTGTACTTTTACATTTTGAATATCTGTATTATTAATTTGAAGCAGCAATGCTGCACACTTTGCTAAAGTTTTATTTGGTCCAATTATCATACAAGTTGACTTAATGGGATTAATAATCATATTATTTATCGTGCACCAATCATTTACCTTGTTTAAATCTGTTTGCAATTTAGTCTGAATACACGATATTGTTTTCCCAAATGCACAAAGTGTTGTATCGTCTGCGTACATATCTACATTGGTGTGCTCAATATACAAAGGTATGTCATTTACATATAACAGAAAGAGTAGCGGTCCTAAGATAGAACCCTGCGGTACCCCGGAAATCACAGGAAGAACATTTGAGATTGTGTCACCGACCTTAACTACTTGGCTTCTGTTTGAAAGATAAGACTGAAATAATTTAATGGATGCTTCTGAAAAATGATACAGTCTTAATTTAAACAAGAGGATTTCATGATCGATCAAATCAAAGGCTTTACTAAGATCTAAAAATAGTGATCCTACAATATTTCCTGAGTCTATTTCTTTGAGCCATGTATCAACAATGTGTATAAGTGCCGTTTGACAAGAGTGGTTTTTACGAAAACCTGATTGGCGGGCATATAGAATGGATGTCTTCTTGAAATAGGTAAGCATTTGATTAGCAATAAATCTTTCAAATATTTTTGATATTGTCGGAAGTATTGAGATAGGTCTGTAATTATTTACATCATCTTTGTTACCATTCTTAGGAATAGGGAGAACAAATGCTTCCTTAAGTTTATCCGGAAAAACTCCGAGACTCAAACATTTATTTATCAAAGAAGCTATTGGTAAAGTTAACATATCTCTGCATAATTTTATTATTCTAGGACCTATTCCATCTAATCCCGTAGATTTATTTACGTCTAATTTATCAATTATTATTTTTACTTCAAAAGGTGTGATAAGATCAAAATTAAATACTAAAGACTTTAACTTTTCATCTAAAAACTTCCTTAACTTATCAAAGTTTTCTGGTATGTACTTAACTTTGTTTTTAGAAACATTAACGAAATGCTCATTAAACGCATTTATAATATTTGGGAGTCCTTCAATCACTTTGCCATCGATTACAATTTGTTTAGGTATAGTTAATTCACTGTCAACATTGTTCGAAATTGTTTTGAGATTTTCCAAATATATGTTGAGTTTTTATTTTTAAGAACAGCTTTGTTGAAAAATATTTTCTTTTCTTTTTTAATTAATGATGTTGTTTTATTTCTCCACATTTTATATTGATCCCACTTTTTTAATTTATGATTTAAATCTCTGAGCGCCCTTGCTCTGAGAATTTCATCAGTGTACCATCCTGGAAGAGTTTTAGTTTTATTCGTTTTGTTTTAATTGGAGCATGTTCAGCTAAAACAGCATTTATTTGTTTATACAAGAAATTTAATGAATCATTTGGATCAGCAAACATTTCGGAAACTTCAAGACAGCTATTTCGTAAATCAAGACAAAAACTAGTTTCATCAACATTATTATAACATCTATATGTCATACGTTTATGGGTATTTTCTTTAATTAGTCCATTCTTAATATTTCTTGTGAATGTAACAGGAAAGTGATCACTAATACAATACGATGGTACATTAATTTCGCTTAAATTTTCTGGATTTGTACTATAAATATGGTCTATTATAGTTGATGAATTCTTTGTTACTCTTGTTGGTGATTTAATAACTTGCGAAAACCCATAATCAAGAACAACAGCATTCCATTTCGTATTTTTGAAACCTTCGCCTGGAAAATATTCAATATTGAAATCACCAATTACATTTGTTTCTAATTTTAAATAATCTACCCGGGCTAATTGTGTTTCGTAATTATCTATCCAAGATTGTGGCGAATCAGGTGGCCTGTAGACAAAATTTAGCAAAAATGGTTTGTTATTAGCAACATTGATTTGAATCCACAATGATTCAATATGAGTAGTTTCAATGTCAGCTCTACGTGAATAACAAATATTATTGGCAATGTAAATCAGTAAACCACCACCCTTCTTACCATTTGCACGATCCATTCTCTCAGTATTATATCCATCAATATGTAAGTCTTTGATGTTGATAGTGTCATTTAAAAACGTTTCATACAAACCTAATATATCAATTGATTTAGACTGATATCTGCAGATGTTGAAACAACCGGCAATTTCCTCGACTCCCATAAATTAATCGTATCTTCACAAGAAGATAATTCTAAATTCTCGCATTGTGTACAATTTCTACTGGCACATGTGCTTTCAGAATAATTATCTGAATTACTAATTAAAATATCTTCGCTTGACTGCGTTGAGTCGGAAGTTTTATAACAGGATTTATCAACAGTCGATATGGTCAATAAACGTTCCATAGTACAAAGATCACGAGATTCATTAGGTAAATAATCTTGGACGTTTGACTTTAAAACAGAGAATGTATTACAGCTACTTACAGATGCAGAATAGAAAACAAGCCCGTCACACAGACAGTACATATTATCACAGTCAGAGCAAATACAATTTAAAACGTCATACTTGTTCTCACATTTATAAGAGACTGAGCATCTGTCATTGAATTCCTATTTACTGGTATGCCAACAGTCACGCGTGCTATGATTGTCACGTCCACAATTCCAGCAGTGACGGTTTCCAAGATTCCGCTGGCGTCTGCCATAACCTCGATATATGTCCACGTGATCGCGCTGTCGACTGCCGAACACGTTTTCGTCTGCATAATCTCTTCGAGAACATTTCACGTGATCATGATAGTTTTCCGTCCGATGCACAGCTTGCTCTGAAGTTCGTTGATGAACGTTCACGTGTTTGCTCGCTTGTCTGCCAAACTGGTTTTCTTCGGCAACATCTCTACTAGAGTGTTTCACGTGACAACTATGGTTTCCCGCCCAATACTCCGCAAGCTGTACGGTACCACTACGCTTTAGAATAGACAGTGATTTGTTTATAACGTGTAAAAACGTTCTAGTGCCGTCGTTGCTAAGGTGTATGCCATCACGTACGTAGAAACGCTTAACAACACTACCATTTCCATAAACAAATGAGGAGAAGCAGTCAATGAAATGCGCTGAGGATCCGTCGCAAATTTCTTTGATGATGTCATTAACTGGCTTGACTTCAACATCTGTACGGGGACACATTGTACAGATATAAATTGTACAATTTTCTCTCTTCAATAACTAGCAAATGTCGGCAATATCCTGATAAAAAGTGTTCATCGGCTTCTTTTCGGCAGCATCGTTTCCGCCTATGTACAGTATCACTGTGGAGTACTGGCCAAGGTCTGTTTCTTGAAGTGTGTGCATCAGTCGAGTTGTTGTAGCACCTCTTAATGTTTTTATATCAACAGTCGTCATCAATCCACGCCGATTTACGCCTTTTAAAATGGAATCCCCGATTACAAGTGTTTTTGTTTTCCTAGTTTTTGAATCTGACGGATGGTTTACAATGGCATTCCTGCTACGAATTTGAGTATGCTCACCTCTTTCGGGTTGAAGAACTGTGGACGACGAGTTATTTATAATGTCATTGCCGTCAAGATATGGCGTTGGATCCATTCTTTCGGTTTGAAGATGAGTGGATGTGGATGTAGTGTCCGCTCTGGATGTTGGTCGTTCATTCTTTGATTTTTGATAATCAGAGATTGATTGCAGTCTTCTTTGTAGTACTTCAGTTGATTTGCAAACTTTAGCCTCTATTTCTTTATTACACTCACTGACAGTCTCAATTTGTCTTTGAGTACATTGCGCAATTACCGAGTTTTGCGTTTTTATGCTTTTTATCTCATCACGAATAACAGATAGTTGTGATAAAGATGATTGTATATGCACATTTAGGCAACTTTTTAGCTGAGTTACCTCCTCTTGAATACCTCGAAGTATTTCATTGACAGACTCATATGCAGAAAAAACTTCATCACAACTTTGTGCAGTTTTATCACACACTAAGGTCAGTTCATCTTTCTGCGTTGACACAAAACGATTGTGTTTAAGGCGCATTTCTTCTGTGCTACTCTCTGTGGCATACACTTGTTTCACTAGAGTGGTATCATCATCATCCTCATCAAAACTGACGGACACGGAATTAGGATAGTTTTCTATAACACATGTTTTCTTTAGAAGTGTGCAGCCATTTTCATCATTAGCATCATCTCCATCATCAAACAAGTCGCAAAGCGATTCTGGCAAATTTTCAATGCGGTCAGAAGGTTCCATATCACACCCGATTTCAGCCTCTACTAGGCATAGTATTTTTGGCAAGTCTGTTTCTGTGAAGATGCGCTGATGTTTGCCGATGACTAATACCGAACATGTAGTGTGGTATAAATTTAATGTGTATAAATGCTTCCTACCTTCCAGTAGCTTATACTTGTTTTCCACTAGAATACCTTTCTTGTCCAAAACTGGAATCTGATGGCAAACGATATTACTCCTCTCTTCGTTATAGAAAGTGTAAGCTGCAGATTTAACATTTTTGTATGTATCGGCATTCAAAGTAATCCGAATTCCTCCTCCCGTCTCTTCAATTTGAATATTTTCTCTGTTTGTTGCTTTTTCTTTCTTTTTTGTAGTTCTTGATTTAAATCGTAATCTCTACATTCACGAAGTTCATCGCCTCCCGTTTCATCACTCATTTTTTCATATGCCTTTGCAATTTTCTCAAGAAAAATATATCAGTCAATGCAGTTCGAGTCCCCTGACCGCGTCATACCAAACACTTTAAAAATGGAATAGTCACTTGTAACCCTTGCATTCCAGTTCAGACCATCGAACAGGCAGGACGTGTTGCGGCCGTCTGGAGCAAGGTGACCCCGCAACACGTGCCGCTATCTAGCCAAAATCTTCAGTTGAATCTACAATCTACTTGGACTTAATTTTATACCGTCAACAAAATCAACTTCTGGCTATCTACGTTGGATTTCTTCACTAATCATCTATTGCTGCTGTTCTACAGTAAACCACTTTGGACGACGCCCCTACTCCCAGACTCCACTCAGCTGTAACCTTCTGTTGAAAAGCTCGCCAAAAGGCCTAGTGCCATAGGGCGAGAGTAAACAAAAACGTCTACTCACTGTAACCCTTGCCTGACGAGCAAATAATGGGTAGTGCTACGACTGATTGACCAGTGTCAGAATAATGTGACTGGGGGGTATCATGTCTACTACGGCGTGGTATTCCAGTGTGGCAGCACTATAAAGAAACCATTGAGTTCGCTGCTTCAAAATGTAACAAATGATGTAAACAAATAGGTTTAAACATAACTATTGTATAGTGTCTTTTTGGAACACTGGAAGTTCTTTTCGCTAATGAAAAATCCAAAATATATTAACATAAGTAGTATACTTTCTCCCTGATATGGAGTATAACGTTGTGTTTTCCCCCCACTTTTTTATTCTATTACTTTTCCTTTACTTAAATTTAAATAATTGTATACAAAATATTTGATTTAAACATAGATCTACATACACATACATATATATCCATGATTTAAATCAATAATAAAGATTTTATAGCGTCTTTTCGGAACACTGAAAGTTTCTTTTCGCTAATGCAGAATCCAAAATATACTAACAAGGTTTTTTTATTCTTATTAATATTCTTTTAATTAAATCTAACTTATGATTTGATTTAAATCAATAATAATGATTTTGCACTGTCTTTCCGGATATTTCTGCTCTTTTCGCGTCTTTTCGGTATCTAGTCATACTGCCCTTAACCTCCATCTGATTATAAACTTCCGGTTAAAAACAAATAGACAAAAAATGACAATTTACAATTTATACATTTTTGACAGGAATGGCACATGCCTTACATATGCAGAATGGAACAGAAGGAATCAGTCAGGCATGTCGAAGGATGAGGTAATAATGCAAAAATAACAATACCTATAAAACGAGCAAAATTTATAGTTATCCTGGCGTTACCAGTGAAGTAAACCATGGCAAGGGGGAAAAGTGCGGCCGGTACGGGACTCGAACTCGGGACCCCTCGGTTACAGGGCTATTACCGACTTCCCTTACCTACATTGTTCTAACGACTAGAGGCTGTTCACCTTGGAGACCTGCTGCGGATATTGGTACGGTCTGGCACGAGAATCACTCTAAAATATGTAATATGAGAATTATATACAAAAATATGTAATGTGTCGGTTAAAATTAGAATAGAAATGACTCCAGTACTCGAGGTACAAATCTCTTTTTGAATAGCCTGTGTTGTACAGCAGGCACTTGTCTGACGGCATCCGTCACCCTTTTTTAAACCTGCAACCTAACCTTGGACATAACTTGAAAAGTATTTGACCTATGAAATTATGACATTATGTTCATAAAAGACTTCACACACACGTTTTCATCTTAACTCTTGGAATGTCATTGAACATGTCCAATAACTCAGACTTTTATTTTGGGAGAGTTAAGCCCCATGGCAAGCTACACAAGTGTTCCATGGAACACCCTATTAGTTTTCCGGTATGGTGGCCAATACGGGACACAAACATTATTATACTGTCTCGTCACTATGTTTTTGTGTTACAATTTATTTATTTTTCAGTACACAGTGAATCCAATGTTTGATAATGTCAAAATATCTCTTTCTATAAAAGTATCACACTCCACTCAAACATATACATATTGTCTTGCATACTAGATAAAGTGATCTGCGTTTTACTCAAAGTCGCATGCTGATATCAACAATGACAGTTACATGATGTCATTGTGTAAATAAGTATGCCAAACATATGTAGTTGGTGACGTCGATATGCAGAGTTGTAATTGTGTGGAAAAAAAGAAAAAAATCAGTCGTGGGTATCCGATTCAGATTGGGAAAATCCAACCCTCGGTATAACTTTTAAACTGTTCCAATAAAAACAATTATACCTCGTGTTGGATTTCCCGATCTTCACCTGATACCAATGAAAGATTCTTATAATATTAAATAAAATATTCCAGGCAATACCTACCAAGTGAAAAAATTGTTTCGCCTATAAACCAAAAACAATGAAGACCTAACCTAGATTCCATGGTTTATTTGAATATTCAGAGATGTTTCAAAATAATAAATATTTGTAACAAACTTGATATTTCAACTATTTTTAGTGACCAGATTGGCACGATAACTCCAAAAGTATGAAACCCATCCTCATGAAACTTCATAGGTACATTGCCCTTGGTGAGAGGAGGAACCCTATCGTTTTAGGGGCCATTAGGTCAAAGGTTAGGTCACAGTGACCTTTCACGGGTATATGCATTCTGCACAATAACATCAAAACCATAACTCTTACAGGAAAAATAAATAGTAAATATGTTACAAACCCAGGCCTAAATTAAAAGATTGTTTGTTTGCAGTTTGCGGTTTGCGACCGACCCACGGCAAATCCGTGAACCCCAACATTGTTTTCAATTTTTTTTTCCCCCAATGTGTTCATCACAAATATTGTGGGTTGTTTTAATTATTTTGGGAAGTTTCATAATGCTCTGAAATAATCTCTGCTGCTATAGTAAATTAAAAGCGTCTACATGTCACTGACCTTGTGAGTGAGAAAAATGTGAGGATGGTGTCTGCAGAAAGGACACTTGAAGGGAATATTGTTCTTTGCAGTAACGTAAACTGAGAAGTGAAATTGACACAGAGTTCAATGTTTATACTTTAACAGGGCTTGACATTAACTTTTTTTTCTACTTGCCAGAACTTGGAAACAATATTTTGGGTAAAGTGTATATCTCTACAATTTAATGATGTTATTTTCGGGCAAGTCAATTAATAATCCACTTGCCCTGGGCAAGTAAAAATTTGACCATATTGTTCATATCTTGTACCAAAAAAAAGATTTTGTCAATTGAAACATTACTTCAAAAAAGTTAGTGTCGAGCACTGTTTAATAGTTACTAAGTCTATTTCATGTGTCCATGAATGAACATTTGATCAATGTTTTGCATGTTCTGTTAATATTTAACTAAACCCTTTTTAAAAAAAAAACTGGATAATACTAATGAAGCACACGATATTTGCATGCCGTTGATGGGCATGTGTTAATAATAAGAAGGTGTTAAAAAATATATATATATCCCTACCTACCGACCCACCCCTAAAAGCCATGGGTCGGAAACTGCAAACAGCCATTTTTTTAATGGTGGCCCCAATAAGCAACGAGAAGCAGTCCCCACCTACGCTACCTTTCATCATGACTCTTATGGTTGTAACTTTAACATTTATAGTCCGATCTTGATAAAACTTTAGGACAATGTTAATGGCCAAAATAATCAGCCAGATGGCACCTGTAAAACCAGAGTTATGGCCCTTGGATTTTTGAAAATTGTTGATTTTTGCAGCTTCTGCCAAGTAATTTTAACATTTATAATCTACTCATGATGAAACATGGGGACAATGTTAAGGGTAATACTATCTAGGCCAAGCTCATTAACCAGTCAGATTGCACCTATCATACCAGAGTTAAGGCCCTTGGATTTTCGAAAACTGGAGATTTTTTCAGTTTCTGCTCAAAAATTTAAACATTTATAAGGGCAGGAAAATCTGTTACTGAGTTACTCGACCTACGTAATATTTGAATGGTCAGATTGATAAATTGTTAAAGAATTTATCTGAATTTCTACTCGTCCTGCATTAATGAGCACTCGTCATGGCAAGCGGAGGGGTGGAAGTTTCCTGCCCTATTTAGAATGCAATCTTAATGAAACTTGGTGTCAGTGTTTATGTGCATAATATCTTGCCCAAGTTGGAAAACTATCCAGATCGCAACCATCAGGCTGGAGTTATATCCCTTCGATTTTTAAAAATTGCCAATTTTTGTAGAGGCTTTTACTGGGAGATGGACAAAACCCCTCCCGAACAAAACCCCTCCACTGTTTTTCACATGAGGGGCATTTTGAGACGGGGTGGGGGGGGTTGGTGTTTGTCCACCTTTCTAAAATCTTGGGAGGGGTTTTGTCCTACACTCTCTTTTACTACATATTTACTGTGTTTTACATTGGTGGTTCCTATCTGGCAATGGACCATAATTCTCTGAATTTGCATGTAAAAATAAAATTAACAGCTATTTTTTTAGTCCATGACCACCTGAAAATATATATGTGCTATATGAGTAAGCCTCTTTTGTTTGTTTAATGTATCAGATATTCTTTCTGTTTTAAAAATCACAATATTTCTGCATGGTTCCTTTGAAGAAACTAACCAAAATAACGACAAAATTACACTACAAAACTGTGTTTTTCAAAACTCTATCCAGGTGTTCAGGGTGAGAAGCACGGTAAGTGCATTTCAGGAAAATAATTAAAAATTGCTTCTGTATACCAAAATTTCAAAAATATGACAGAAATTCTTTCTGTGTTTACTCAGTATCACTATGGTACCTATATAATGTATCGTTAACTCATAAGGTAACCAGATTTTGCCTAGTAATTCTACTTTGATATAACATACAATTTAAAAAAAAAAGTGAAACACATGCAGAATAGGTATTGTGGAGAACTGTAATGGTATCAAGGTGTCAAAAATGTACAGGTAACCCAAAAGTGGCACCTGGGTTGACACCTGTACTCCAGAATACACAGCTTCCTCTGCCCAGGTCTGGGATTATCACTGAATTGTCCACTACAGATTGGTTGACAGTTAATAGAGGGTGGAGCTTATTGTACATAGGAGGAGTAATTCAGGGAGATATAATCCCTGATTGGTTGATAGATGTGACAGGTGGAGCTTTGTGTACATAGGAGGAGTAATGAGGCAGAATACTTATCAGTGGATCTCTGGTGGCATCTGAGCAGAAACCTTAGAATTAAACACTGAATACATCATTCTCAACATTTTAGACATAAACTCAAGACCTGAAGTTGTAAACTCAAGACAAAGGTTGTTAATATTGTTTTATCGTGAGTGAAATTTTGTGAAAGAAAACGCTTCCTATACCAGGATTGTGTAACATATTGTAAGTATATCTTATTCATATAATAATTAAAACATTAGTAAATCTATGATCTCACCACAGACCTAATAACAAATGTGATCTCATAGTTCTCACCTACTTTTCAAAATCTTTAATTTTTTTCCAAAGCTAGAACATTTTGAAAGTGAAACCCTTCATTAAAAAGCTAGAACATTTCGAAAGTGAAACCCTTCATTTCAGAAATTGATCTAAAAATATGTATATTGTTTTAATCATTTTAAAGGGACACATGGCAATCTTGATTTTTTAAAAACTAGCGGCATCCCTTTTGTTTTTCTACATAAATTGCATTTATTCAATCATTAATGTTAATTATTAGAATTGTATTAAGCCATCTGTTTTTGCATATTATTATTTTTTTTATATTATTGCACCAGACATATATTAAAACTGATAGTATGATAAGGCGAAATAGTGAATACTTAAATTTATTTAAATGTAACCAGGTTAAAAGTAACAATGATACTGGATAGATAAATCGAGACACCCATTTCAAATACTTCAGTGTCCCTTTAAAACGCAGGTGCGCACTTTGCCTTTTCTATAAAATAGAGCATGATATGGTAGCTGTCCCTATTCCACAACACTTCGAACCCAACCATGACTTTTAGACAGATCCATACAGGAGTTGACTACTATAAGTACTCATTATTTCCTCTAACTGTAGTCCAGTGGAATTCACTCCCTGCAATCATTGTTTTATTTGATAATATTTGGCATACCATGTAATTAACATGTTAATTAACCAATCAAACTGATACTATACCTCCGACAAACAATAGCACGTGCAACAGTATAATAAAGTATGTGCAGCTGTATTATAATATAACCTCTTGTCAATATACTCCGACATCAACAATAGGGCAGAGATATCTAAGTATTGACGACATGTTAATTCCTGGAGTCACGTTTGGTCCAATGAAGGAGGTATATGTCTTACGGTTTTGTCTATAGAATTAATGACAAAAACTTTTCAGAAACTTGGCCATTTTGTATTATGCTTCTTACTTAATAGATTAATGCCTGATACAGTTGTTTAAGACAACCTTCTCCAGGCTTTAAGTTTTATTTTATCCCCACTTTCACAAAAGTGAAGTGCACAAAAGTGAAGTGGGGGCTATATAAGAATCATCATAGATCTACATTCAGCCCTCACCTTCATGGCAGTAATGGTGAACTGATCAGCCTCATGGCTGTGTTCCGTTGTAGACCTCACTTCTGTTGCCTGAAAGTACACAAATAAAATATATGAGCCATTTATCACAATACTTTTTCATAACTTTTATATGATATTTTAAATAAATTATTTTAATTGATGGACTAATATGCGAACTAAAATGAAATGCTCTGGCAGAATTATGAGGAGAAATAATGTATAATATAAACTACTTTGGGTAAATATCTACTTACAGTGAGATCAGTTGTGAGTGCACCCTTACACTGTTGGCTCTTGCGATGAGTACACTCCCATCTTGACTGTTTCTGCTTGGTGTACGCGTACCCTGCATAGCAGAGTTTTTTCATGCCTCTAATACTAGCGATAATTTCCATTTTTGCAAGTGCAATGATGGACCAGAAAATATGCCTCCATATATAGTCAGGCATGTTTGCAGTTTGCAAATTGAGTACATCATGCCAGTTTCAAATTACTTCCAATTAAAACAACAAATGTGTAAAAACAACAAATTAATTGACAATTAACAGTCAGTATAATTGACAATTAACAGTTTAGACAATTAACAGCTAATTAAAGAATTCCAATAAGACAACATCATGCTCAATTGGTCAATTAACAGTCAGTATAATAACTGTTTACATTTAGACAATTAACAGCTACTTAAAGAATTCCAATAAGACAGCATCATGCTCAATTGGTTATTAAAATTCCTCTTAAATTTACTTAAATTTGAAAGAATTATGAAAATAACACTTTGCAAAAGACATATCTGAGGGGAGTTTCGTACAGGGGGGGCTTGTTTTATTAAGAGTTGTCCCTATACAAAAATGAGTAGGGGGGCAGATGTCCGAGGGGCATTTGTCCAGCCTTGCAAAAATATCAGGGGGCAAAAGTTCAGGGGGGCATTTGTCCACCCTTGCAAAAACGTGAGAGGGCAATCGTCCACCTATACAAAAATGAGCAGGGGGGCAGATGTCCGGGGGGGCATTTGTCCGTATACCGTATATCCATGGAATCATGTTGTCGGTAACGTCGCATTCCGTCACATAATACGTTTTTGTCCCGTCACTCGCGTCTCGTCCTGTTTACCTTTTTATTCCTTGCATTCCTCAAACAGTTTTGAGTGGGTTGTTCCCAAACTTATGCACACATAACAACTGATGACCTTATGTCTCTCTACATTACCCATTGTTGATTGCCTAATTAATTACAGAATTATGGCCCTTTGTTTGACTTAGGATTTAAGCGGAGGTATTTAACACCTTCGGTGATAGTTCTAGTTCCTCTTGGTCTAATTCATTACTTACAATTTCCTTTTCTGTTGCAGTATTGTTATCAACAGCACATCACCCAGAAGATGGCATCCCATCAGGTCCAGACGCTAATGTGCCTGCCCAGTGACATTTCCACCAACCTAGTTGACAGGACATTGTACACACTGGAGACATTTGATTTCAAGGGCATGAGGAATCCAAACCCATCTGTGGGAAAAACTAGTTCAGATAGGAAATGCAGTAGTCGATGCATTCTCATTGGTGTACTGCTTGTTTTGTACAGTAGAGTTATACTCTCACATTTGCGATGAATTGTGTTATTAAAGAGCATTCAAAAATTTACGGAATAGGGAATTGTATAAATAAATAGTTTACCTCTTTTTAGCTCGACTGATCAGAGATCAGCAGAGCTTATGCCGTGGTGCGGCGTCCGTCGTCCGTCTGTCTGTAAACTTTTATTTGTAGCGATAACTCCTCTGAAACTACTGGATGGATATTCATGAAACTTTACAGAAATGTTGCCCATAAAGTCTAGTTGATCCTAGCAAAAATTCATGTTGATGTGAAATCCAAGATGGCCGCCAAAGCTAAAAATAGAGTTTTAAAATACAAGTTTGTAGCGACTACTTCTTGAAAACTATAAGTGATATTGATATGGGACTTTTTCTAAAATGATCAGCATGACATGATGTTGATCCTTGTCAAAAATCGTTTTGATTCAACGTTAAACATGGCTGCCAGCGGCCATCTTTGTTTACATATAGTTATATAGTAAAAACTTGTAGCGACTACTCCTCTGAAACTTCTTGGCGGATTGTGAAACTTCACAGGAATGTTGCTCTTGATGTCTAATTGATCCTAGCAAAATTTCAGATCTGCCAGAAATTCAAGATGGCCGTCACAGCTAAAAATAGATTTTTAAAAAATAAGTTTGTAGCGACTACTTCTTGAAAACTATAAGTGATATTGATATGGGACTTTTTCTAAAATGATCAGCATGACATGATGTTGATCCTTTTGGAAAATTATTTTGATTCGACAAACATGGCTGCCAGTGGCCATCTTTGGTTACATAGAGTTATATAGTAAAAACTTGTAGCGAGTACTCCTCTGAAACTACTTGACGGATGTTCATGAAACTTCACAGGAATGTTGCTCTTGATGTCTAGTTGATCCTAGAAAAATTTCAGGTCGGCCGGAAATTCAAGATGGCCGCCACAGCTAAAAACAGATTTAAAATAAGTAAGTTTGTAGCGACTACTTCTTCAAAACTATATCAAGAGATATTGATATGGGACTTTTTCTAAAATGATCAGTATGACATGATGTTGGTCCTTGTCGAAAATTGTTTTGATTTGACGTTAAACATGGCTGCCAGCGGCCATCTTTGTTTACATAGAGTTATATAATGAAAACTTGTAGCGACTACTCCTCTGAAACTACTTGACGGATTTTCATGAAACTTCACAGGAATGTTGCTCTTAATGTCTAATTGATCCTAGCAAAATTTCAGGTCGGCCGGAAATTCAAGATGGCCGCCACGGTTAAAAATAGATTTTCAAAAAACAAGTCTGTAGCGACTACTTCCTGAAATCAAAATCAATCAGTAGAGCTTCAAGGTCATTGACCTCTTGTTTTAAATGGCATACTTTAAATATCAAATAAAAGCTCTCGTCAAGAGGAACAGTTGGATATAATGTGTCATTGCATGTGAATAGCACTCAGTGTGATGCCAAAAATGTTTAAAATTGAATACAACAACCTTTTATGAAAATCGTCAAACATAGCCATTATATGAGCGTCTGTGTTAACGACTATTGGTCAGCCATCTTTGGAAGAAAAATCCAAAATGAATGGGGTATGACGAAATGAAATTTTCATCCAAATGCATATTATAGGCATGAACATTGTCAATGATATAATAGATGACATTAATGCAACACTATTGATGTGAACATAATATCAGAAACAATATTTATTTGGCAGAAATAGTGCCCTTTATATTCGAAAAGTTTAGTGCAATTTTACTCCTAGATGTTTTGTTTTTTATGTCAAATAAATTTGTCCATAGAATTGTCCACTTATCTAAAAATGGCACACGAGACATCATTTCTAAATTAAATACGGCATGTGAACACCTCATCCAAGTCAATCATTGTAAAAAAACAACAAGCTATTCTTTCAATGGCATCTACTTTCAAAATAATCTCAATGCACTGACGGGTTTTAATTGTCAAACTATTATAAATGTCGGCTATATTTTTGGATGTATTAAACACAACTGAGTGACTGTTGTGAATAGAAACATGACAACACAAGATTAATATTATATTCCTATAAAAACAGGACAAACTAAATAATAACATATGAATACGATCAAATTACCTGTTTATCCGAATGTTTCACCATACAGCATGTTTCAATTTACAATTCACCTGCATGCTTTTCATGTGTATCATGTGCGTGTGTTGAAGGCACATGGCGTATAAAGAAAATCTTCATTTTTAACAATGGTGTACTTCGAATTTTGCATGATGTGATAACATGGCTTACTTTATTTAGAAATGATGTCTCGTGTGCCATTTTTAGATATTAAATGGACCATTCTATGGACAAATTTATTTAACATAAAAACAAAACATCTTAGAGTAAAATTGCACTAAACTTTTCGAATATAAAGGGCACTGTTTCTGCCAAATAAATATTGTTTCTGATATTATGTTCACATCAATAGCGTTGAATTACTGTCATCTATTATATCATTGACATTGTTCATGCCTATAATATGCATTTGGATGAAAATTGCAATTGTCCATACACCATCCATTTTGGATTTTCTTTTCAAAGATGACTGACCAATAGCCCTTAAAAACTTGTTCATCTATGACTACAAAACAAATTGCCGATTCAAATTGCAAATATCTTCAAATTAACAAATATATATCATGGATTTTTTTCTTAAAATTGTGAAGACTTCCTAGCCTGGTCATGTTGTGAAAAAAAGATCGCAGTAACTCTAACTTGTGGAAAAGAGTGTTGAATGATTACTTGTTGAAAGCGGTATTACTTAATACTTACATACATTGTTTTTGTGGGAAGAGGACAAAACAAGTGTACTATTATTCAGCATAATATGATATATTTGTGATAAATGTCTTTCTTCTATAAATGTATTCAAAACAAAACAGTATTGAGAAAGTAAGAGGTGGAAATGTTGTTTTATACCAAAAAAAAAAGAAAAGAAAAAAGCGGTGTATATTGTTCATATGTGTTACCTTACAATAGGTCAATTTCTCCTTAAAAGGTGTATTTGGGATTAAGATGTATTTTGCTGTTATTTACATATTTTAATTTATTAAACTATCTTGATAAAATGAAAGTATTTTGTGTTATTTTACTCATTTGCCATCTTTCTACCTTATGTCTATTTCTCCGAGTCAATCTATCAAACTCTACTGTTGTGCCCCGCCACGAAATTGGAGTTGGCATATAGACTAAATGTTACCCTTGTCTGTCCATATGTTCAAGACAAGTTTTTCATTCAATTATTTGTACGCCCATAGGGACGTATTATGTCATGGTGTTGTCCATCTGTCTGTCCGTTAACTTTTGCCTGTCTGAGCCATTATGCCATGTAGTGTTGGGAATCGGCTGAAAATTCATGATCGATCATCAGAATATTTAACCTACCGATGATCGATCATTAATCAATTAAACAATACTGCTGTAAGCCTTTTTCAGGCTATGATGAAGAAAACAATCACATTTCAAGTATGTTCTGGTAATAATAATAAGAACTGAATGAAACTGACAAACATATATTTTAAAAAATAAGTTGTGAAACCCACTATAAATATGTGATTACTTGTTGCAAAATTATAACTCATTTTATTTCTTGTATATTTTAGTTCAAGAGAATGAAATAAGCCATAATTTACAACAACCAAGTAAAGTCAATCATGAAAAATTGTAATTGATTAATCAGATCAAAGGCATAACTAATTGATGATCGATTACAAAGATTAATCGGAACAACACTTATGCCATGTCACACATTTATTGTCAACATGATGTCACATCAAAGATGCAGTCATATCATAGATTTCTCTTTGAATGCTGTTGACAGACTTCCCAACAATCTTTTGGAATAACCACAGACCTTATAACATTGAAATACCGTAGATAGGAAACTGTGAAATGTTTCTAAATTCCAGGTGACACAGTGCGAAAATTTCATAAAAATATTGCCTGGCTTTAAACACACATACTGTGAAGAGTTTTATGCATATATTCATATAATTTTCATTTATGCCAATGTATTTCTCTTTCTAAGATGATATTTTCCTTTCTTTTTAAGCAAAAAATTAATTTGGAGGAAAGTTTCAATACAACAATTGCTTGGTTTTTAAGCGAATAGCCAAAAAGATGATATTTTGAAATACAAATAAATTAGTATAATCCCATTTTGCTATTCATTACAAATCTTTGGAATGTATTCTCATCAAAATCAATGAATTTTTGAGAGAGGACATAAGGTGCCACATACTTATATTTTGTTTGTTGTTAGGTCTGTGGAATAACCCATTAGGTAGACTAGAGATATTTTCTGTGCAAACTCAAGCCTAATTTATTCTGTAAGAAGTTACAGGACCAGCTTCGTTGAAGTACCTCATATACATACAGAATAAACGAAGAATTAACACAGAATGAACTCGGCACAATCTATGTATAAAAAACAAAACAAACTGCATGAGAATGCATGTTATTAGCGCTGAACACTATAAACTAACATAAACACTAATATATATGCATTTGCAATTTAAAAATATATATGTTACTTCTTTGAATTAACTTCATTGTTATTCTTATGAACAGTGTTACACAATTGTTATTCTTATGAACAGTGTTACACAATTGTTATTCTTATGAACAGTGTTACACAATTGTTATTCTTATGAACAGTGTTACACAATTGTTATTCTTATGAACAGTGTTACACAATTGTTATTCTTATGAACAGTGTTACACAATTGTTATTCTTATGAACAGTGTTACACAATTGTTATTCTTATGAACAGTGTTACACAATTGTTATTCTTATGAACAGTGTTACACAATTGTTATTCTTATGAACAGTGTTACACAATTGTTATTCTTATGAACAGTGTTACACAATTGTTATTCATATGAACAGTGTTACACAATTGTTATTCTTATGAACAGTGTTACACAATTGTTATTCTTATGAACAGTGTTACACAATTGTTATTCACACAATTGTTATTCTTATGAACAGTGTTACACAACTGAATAGATAGCAGACATACAATAGTTGCATTGACCATGAGAGATACATTTGTTATGCGCCCGTCTTGACGGGACATATTATGTATTTATGCACGACGGATGACAGGGCAAGGGTATCGGAAATAACGTATCTTGATATTTTGTGATATGACTACACTGTATCGCGATACGTATCACAATATATTATTTCAACCCTGTATGTGTGTAGTATCATGGCAACCGTGTCTATTGCATGTATTACATGTATAAGAGAGCTAAACCTAGAAACTAGAACACATAAACTTAACTAATTGAAACTTACTTATAAGCAACACTAAACAGAAGTATTAAAAGTACACTAGACCTTCATTTTCCCTAGATAACCGGTGTAGTTTTAATCCAATCTTGATGAAACTTGGCCAGCACATATTTATTCGAAAGAATAATCTGTCTTAATTGTGAGTCCAAAATATTAAATATAATATGATCGTAATAAAAGTTGAACACGGGCGTGGGGATTTTTATTTTATTGAAACTTGAGTAAACAACAAAAGAACACTCAACAGTACAAGTTTATTTACACTTGAGTAAAAAAACACAGTCTAACATGCAGCTTCATTTTAGCCAATCAAAATTTGTTTTACATTTCCTCTTTGGTCAATGCTTCAAAATGGCGCTCTGCTGTCCTGAAATTGAAAACACATGTTTTTATGCGCGGTTTACGCTACAATACATAACAAAAAAAAATCTCAAGGATTTCAGGCCCAAAGTCGGGGTGCGCGGTATATGCGCATGCAAGGTATAGGCGGACAAATACGGTAGATTCCGATGAATTCCATATTTAAAGAATGAATGGTGTTTTACGGCACGTCGACACATAAATAGGTTGTATTGCGCGCAAAAACATGAAGGAATGAAGTAGTAATTAAAAATAATGTAAACGTATAAGGATAAAACTATCTACAAATAAGGGATGATATGGTAGCAATACAAACTATGTATATATATAAATCAACAAATGCCTGCCAATGGGCTTGTAAACAAGTTAATATATATAGGAATATATTATATTGATTTATAAAGTCTGATTTCTTTAAGGAAATCTAAAACAAGACTAAAATCTATAGTATCAAATAACTCCTTCAAAGAGTTCCATATTTATGATGGGCGTATTTTGTGTCAATTTGGCACTCTTGTTCCATTCTGCATTTAAATAGCGTTACATACTGTGGTGTGACTGTGTAGTCCTTAGCATCATACTGTATACGTATATGCGCATGCAAGGTATAGGCGGACAAATACGGTAGATTCCGATGAATTCCATATTTAAAGAATGAATGGTGTTTTACGGCACGTCGACACATAAATAGGTTGTATTGCGCGCAAAAACATGAAGGAATGAAGTAGTAATTAAAAATAATGTAAACGTATAAGGATAAAACTATCTACAAATAAGGGATGATATGGTAGCAATACAAACTATGTATATATATAAATCAACAAATGCCTGCCAATGGGCTTGTAAACAAGTTAATATATATAGGAATATATTATATTGATTTATAAAGTCTGATTTCTTTAAGGAAATCTAAAACAAGACTAAAATCTATAGTATCAAATAACTCCTTCAAAGAGTTCCATATTTATGATGGGCGTATTTTGTGTCAATTTGGCACTCTTGTTCCATTCTGCATTTAAATGCACATATTCGGTTGCGAACGCAGACATTTGTATATTAACACTGAAGAATGCTGTCATGAACACAACTGAATGCATTTATAAAATGCAAACTGATTGCAAATGAGTAATAAACTAAACACAAACAAAATGCATTTTTGGAGTACTTGAACAGTGCTGGGTCCGTATGAAGTATATCACATTTTAATTTTCATCAAGGTTTTGTTTATTTCAGGAGTACAAGCTGATGTATGGTATGCTGTTTTCTATCAAGTCATTCGTGAACAGAATCAGTCCAAATGATGTGTATCCTTAACATTATTAACTTGACATGTAGCATTACATATTGTGGTGTGAGTGTATAGTCAATAGCGTTACATACTGTGGTGTGACTGTGTAGTCCTTAGCATCATACTGTGATGTGACTGTGTAGTCATTAGCATTATATACTGTGGCGTGATTGTGTAGTCCTTAGCATCATACAGTGGTGTAACAGTGTAGTCATTAGCATTATATACTGTGGTGTGAATGTAGTCATTAGCATCATATATTGTGATGTGACTGTGTAGTCATTAGCATTACATACTGTGGTGTGACTATGTAGTCTTTAGCCATATATATACTGTGGTGTAATAGTGGAGTCATTAGCGTTATATACTGTGGTGTGACTATGTAGTCCTTAGCATTACATACTGTGGTGGGAATATGTAGTCCTTAGCGTTACATACTGTGGTGTGACTATGTAGTCCTTAGCATTATATACTGTGGTGTGACTGTGTAGTCATAAGCATTATATATTGTGGTTTGACTGTGTAGTCATTAGCATTATATAATGTGGTGTGATTGTGTAGTCCTTAGCTTATAGACTGTGGTGTAACAGTGTAGTCATTAGCATTACATACTTTTGTGTGACTGTGTAGTCATTAGCATTATATACTGTGGTGTGACTATGTAGTCCTTAGCGTTACATATTGTGTTGTGACTATGTAGTCCTTAGCATTATATACTGTGGTGTGACTGTGTAGCCCTTAGCATTATATACTGTGGTGTAACAGTGTACCCTTATCATTATAAACTGTGGTGTGACAGTGTAGTCCTTAGCATTACATACGGTGGTGTTACCCTGTAGTCCTTAGTATTATATACTGTGTGTTACTGTGTAGCCCTTAGCATTATATACCGTGGTGTAACAGTGTAGTCCTTAGCATTATATACTGTGGTGTTACCTTATAGTCCATTAGCATTTAATACTGTGATTTGACTGTAGTCAATAGCATTATATACTGTAGTGTGATTGTTTAGTCCTTAGCATTATATATTGTGGTGCTACAGTGTAGTCCTTAGCATTATATACTGTGTGTTACTGTGTAGCCCTTAGCATTATATACTGTGGTGTAACAGTGTAGCCCTTAGCATTACATACTGTGGTGTTACCCTGTAGTCCTTATAGTCTAGTAAATATGAACTCTGACCCAGGACTAATTGCAACAGAAAATCTTATGGTTGTTTCTGAATGTATAGACATAGTTTGATTTCAAATAGAAAATAGAATCGAAGCTCTTATAGTTGGTTTATTTTGTAAATTAAATTTCGTCTAAAGGACATGTCCGAATACTATACAACTTGTATAAATATAAATATATATCAATCTGATTAACATGTATATGATGTCTCTCTGTTTTCAACGAATGAACTTAGTTTAGCACATACTTAAACGACACACTGGGTCAAATTAGATTGAATTTACGAATCTTATAACACACGTATCTATTAATTAAAGGGTCTTTCCTTGAGAATGAGTCTACAATATGTTTGTCTTTGATTATTGCGAAATATTATTGTGAAACTGAAGATATTTAACGCAATGGTTACATTTATTTAAACACAAAATGCGCTATAAAATTGCATGTTGTTTAACTGCTCATCAAAACAATAAAGGTTATTTTGAGTCGCCCCAGGTAGAGGAAAACATACATAGGAGTCCTGAATATATTTCTATTGTTCTTTAACATGCTATGAAGCAAAAAGACTTAGCTGAGAAGCCATATCAAGAGCCATTTGTATGCACTTAGGAGTCACCGTGGGGTATGGTTAGCACCTCGGTTTTTGCCACTGACCGTTCCAAGGCGGTAGCCCTATTGTCAACCTTTTTTGTATTGTGGCGTCATATGCCTTTGTGCTTTGTTGACATCACCATTCATGTCTGTCCTTTTGCATTTTTTTTTGAGTTTACCGTGAAACTGCATTTCCTGTCTGGCCTTTATATTTATTTTAGTTATCCAGGGGTCGTGCGTTCTATCCCAGCCTGGACCGAATTTGGATTAATTTTCTTAATACTTGAAAAAGAATTTCACACCTGACCAGTCTTTCAAATGAGATTTAAAACCAAGGTTAGCTCACTAAAATGCCCAGTGCAATACAGCGATGATTAATAAATGCATATACACATTGGCACTTGCTTGTAGAAGCCGTTCTCCATTTATTTATAATGTTCAGTATATATGACGTTCCGCTTCCAATTCATATGCTTGAAATTGAATCTGAGATAGAACCTTAGACTAGCATGTCAAAAGAATGTTTTGATGAATCTATCAGATATAAATCATGAGACTTATACGGGAAGTCAATAAGCAAACGAGTCTATCAATCTTTTGATTGAACTTTTAGAAGGAAATAAAGGTAGTCAATATGTCCGATAACTCGTTTATGATCAGGTTAATGCCAAACTGAGCCAATATCCTCTGCTTCAAACTCTAGAACCTCAAAACTCTGGCTACAATATCTGGACATGGTGCAAAGATTACGTACATTTATTACAGCAGAGCTCATTGGCAATTAGGCCCTTCATCTCAAATCTGTGTCAAGAATGTTGCCATAGTTGGCGGCTGCTGGTCAATCTCTACATAAAGGCTGCATATTCATACTTTCAAAACATGTGACTGTCTCAGTTATAAAATGACTATCACGAAATGTACACACATTTTATAAAAGGTTTTCATGTAGTGCGTGTACGTGATGTGATCGTTATTGGGCAGTTCTGTCGACCGATCTCGTGATAAAGCAAACGCTCATGAGCAAATACAGTGGGTGGCCTAACAAGGGGAAGGGGAATGGCAGAACTACAAAGGTCTGTCTGACTTCTCTAAACTTGGACAGCTTGTGCACATGGACCAAGATATGCAGGAATTCACTAGTGTGACCTTCACTTCGAGTGAACAGCACAAAGAGAACAGTAAGTCAAGAAAACACAGGGATGATAGTGATATGAACAAATATGTGTGAAAATGTCGTAGCAAGAACGCCCTTCAATGGATATGATACGAAGCATTTCAAGCGGCGTAACAGAAGACTACAAATCAGTAGTGTTATTATTTACTGGTCCTTTGGGATCATCAAGCCCATTCTGTGTTGCTTTAAAGTAGAATATCGCTTAACCGGTGCTAGGAGGCATGAGAGGTGTTACATCGTATCATTACCTCTCATGAACAGACTCAATAAAACCGAGTCTGCTACTTTTCTATCTTGTTTGTGTTTGTTGCTTCTAAGGGATCACCTTTTCAGTATTTATAAGGATATTTGACAAAAAGTTATCAACTATGTCTGGGAAAGGGTTTTTGCGTGCTCATTCAAGAAAATGCTCAGGCCGCGACTCTTGTGAGATGTGAAGTGCATTCAGCTGATCCACAGTTTTTGTTTCAACGTCGTGTGTATGCCGCAAGAGACAGGATAAGTCGAGAAGAGCTAGCTCCCTTTTCACGTATAAGTTATGCATGCATTCACCATTTCCACTTGTTACAGACGGTTTGATTTGGTTGCAAATAAACCTCAATTTGCTTATGCAATGTTCAACTTTGTTGGCAAGCTAGCAACTACAGGAGGTATACCCATCAATCAAAGTATGTCTTAGATGGTGGGTCGCTTCTTCAGAGAATACCATAGATTCGCGGTTTAACATATCAAACGATTAGACAAGCATTTTGGAAAGCATGTTGTACCGGTACTTGTGTTTGATGGAGATTCTGACTTTTTATCAACACAACATATTGCACATTTGCGAAGAAACAAGGATATTGTTGGAATAACTGTGAATTTCACAGCAAATATAACCATGGATATGAACAAAAATGTTTCTAAAGAATTCTACAATCATCATTTCATTCACATGTTTAGTGAGCACTTAGTGTCACATAAAACGGAAACAAAAAATGCAGACTGCGATGATGATCTGCTCATTGTTACAACAGCTGTAGAATGTGCAGTTGAACAACAAACCATTATGTGATTGGCGATGATACAGTTCTTCTAGACTGCAAAAGTAAAACAAAAACCAAAGAAAATTTCAAAAAATAAAAACCCGTGGAATATTCAAGGACGTTAGATTCCCTTAGATTTATTAAACACTTCCAGAAGGTTGCCGTCAGTGATAATTATGTTACTCACTAAACAAAACTTCCACTCACATCTAACAACCACAGATTCAGGTTTGGGTTCCATGGGAGCCCAGGGGTTACAGGTTATTTCTTTGTTGTTTTAGTCAATTCTTACACATATATGTTGCCCCCTCCACCCCCCCCACCCCCCCCCCCACCCCCACCCCACCCCCACCCAACCCACTCCCGCCTCTAACCCCCGCTCCACACCACCCCACCCCTACTTGAAACTATTTTATTTTATTTTTTACATATTTCTGTGTTGCTTTTGCCAATTCTTACACTTATATTTGCCCCCTCCCCGCCCCTCCCCTCCCCCACACAACCCATTCCCGCCTCTCCCCCCCCCCCCCCCCCCCCCACACCTCCACTTGAAAAACTATTTTATTTCATTTTACATATTTCTTTGTTGTTTTAGTCAATTCTTACACATAGGTGTTGCCCCCCCCCCCCCCCCCCCCCCCCCCCCCAATTCTTACACATATGTGTTGTCCCCCCCAACCCACTCCCGCCTCTCACCGCCGCTCCCTCCCCACCCCACCCCCACTTGAAAATCTGTATTTTTTTTTTTTTACATATTTCTTTGTTGTTTTAGTCTATTCTTACACATATATGTTGCCCCTCCCCCCCCCCCCCCCCCCCCCCCTCCCGACCCCACCCACTCGAAAATAGACTATTTTTATATTTCTGTGTTTTTTGGTCAATTCTTACACATATGTTGCTCCCACCCAGTCCCCCTGCTTCCCTCTAAACGAATATTTTTATTTAATGTTTTTTTTGTTTTTTTTTACATATATCTGTGTTGTTTTGGTAATTTCTTACACATAGCTTTTTACACATATATGTTGCTCCCTCCACCCCCTCCCACACACCACAAACTACCCCCACCCCCTCCCACCCCACCACACACACACACTCTAAACTCGTTTTTTATTTTATTTTTATTTTTACATATTTCTGTCTTTTTTTTCCTTTTTTTTTTACATATTTCTGTTTTGTTTTTGTCAATTCTTACACATAGCTATCTTGCCCCCCCACCCCCCCCCCCCGCCCCCCACTCCCCCAAACCCCTCCACCCCACCCACCCCTCCAATCTAAAAAAAATATTATTTTTATTTTGTTTTACCATATTTCTGTGTTGTCTTGGTCAATTCTTACATAGCTTCTTACACATATATGTTGCCCTCCCCACCCTCCGCCTCTACCCCATCCCCACTCAAACTTTTTTTTTTTTTTTTTACATATTTTTGTGTTGTTTTGGTGAATTCTTACATAGCTTCTTACACATATATGTTGCCCTCACCACCCCTATCCCCCCACCATCCACCTCCACCTCTCTCCAACCCCCATCCCGCATCCCACTCAAAACTCGGATTATTTTTTTTTATTGATTTTTTTACATATTTCTGTGTA
>JAWPHD010004533.1:0-185237 GCA_037043455.1 Cyrtodaria siliqua | reverse complement strand
GTGAGGGTGTCAAAAGAGCATAACAATATATAAGCAGCCATATGCACTAAAGGTCTGACGTGATGGAGGCGGCAGCACGACATCAGCTGGGAGGGAATTCCACTGGAGACCCCATTTATGGGGATGATGTCCAGTAGTGTAATAAAATATACGTCAGCACGCATCTAATGCATTCTAACATTTAAAAAAATCCGGGGGGGGGGGGGGGCAATCCCCGGACCCCCTTAGTATTATAACTTTAACTGCGGCCTATGCCGTCAAAATGGCCAAGCTACGCCCCTGGTATTATATATATATATTTTCTGCCTCATATGGCAAAAATTGTCTAGATCTGTATGAAAAAATATAATTTGTCTATATGGCAATATACCTTCGCCTCTCACCGCTGCGGGTTCGAATCCCACTGGGAGCTCGACTTGTAAGTGAGAAAGTGTCGATTCTTACGGATGGCTGGAGGTGTACAGTACTGGTTCTACTCAGGAAAAGTGGTTGGTCTGCCCATAGATCTACATATATATATCCATGGTCTGCCTCAACCACAAAAAAATCGACCGTCATATATAACCTTACATGTGTTGAAAATGACGTTAAACACCATACAAACAAACAAACAAATGGTGATTCAGTCAGCACAGATTTTTTTTGTCACCACCGGGCACTTGTAATCATGAGCAGAGCTAGATAAATAGTCCCTTAGTTACCACACAATAGTGATCACGTAATGAGAGCGACTATGAATAACAAAATAAGTGCCGAGTTTTAGACATTGGTCACGTGGTAAAGAAGATATCACATGATTTCAAAATGGCGGATGGCACGCAAAAACACAACAAATGCTCAGTGACGTTCTAGTATTTGGCTGCAAAATGGATTAAGATTACGTTAAACGCATTCATGAATTTTGATACTGTCCTCGATACCTCTCCTTTTTAGCATTTATGTAGTTAACATCTTAATGATGGAAGTCTCCGACACGGAGAGTGATCAATTATTGGTCGAATTGACATCTCTTGAAGATTTACAAATTCCACTGAAAAAGGCGACACGACTCAAGGTGAGCTGTTTTTTTAAGATATAATCAGGAGTTTGGGGTTGGCTGATCCTAAGAGCACCCACTGACCATCACAGGCCTACTGTAAATTAATTTTAACCTTTTAAGTTTAACTGCTTAGTTATTTAATCTTAATAGGAATGATAGCTGACTTAGTCCGATAGGACTAATACGAGGACTAATACGTTCTGTTCCGAACCCGGTCCAGTTAGTGCAGAGTCCTTATATAACTGGTATTGAAACAAGGCTGTATTCCAAAATATGGTTGTCGTTTCTTCCTGTATCTATCGATTTACGGCTTATCGGACGTGTTATATGTATCCAGGGCTTTTTTTCATGATTTTGGGAACATGACCCGTACCCCTGGAATTGGGAATTTTAGCGCGATTTTACATAAAATTGGGAATCATTGGATTGGCACAATTTTTTATTTATTTTTTTATTTTTTATTTTAAAAATTGGGAATTCTTTCCTCTTAATTGGGAAAAAAAGATATGTTTTGGCATTGGGAATATGACCGAATTTCGGCTATAAAAACAGCCAAAAAAAAACTCTGGTATCGACTCTCCAAAAACGAACTAGCATGTTATGCATATTAGCTCTACAATAAAACTAATGGTACTGTTACATTTTAATTAATAATTTGAAGAATAGTATAAAAAATATTTTTTTTAGCCAATTAATTTTCTTTATTGGTTTATGGTGATAAAGAATCTATTTCCCTGCTTTAGAAACAAACTCGCTTTCTTCATTAGGCGACCGTTATTTTGTTTTTGTTTTATTTTTTCTGATTTTACCAATTTTCAGCAACCGGTATCACAACTTTACGGTAATAATATCATCTGTCCATAGAGATTACTTCTTGCGAGTTATATTTAGAAATGTTGAAGAAGAACGTCAAATAGTAGCACCATCTATATGTATTTAATTTCTTCAAAAATTCTAAACATAACTTGCTAGATGTAATCTTTATGGAAAGATGAAAGGCCAACGAGTTGCAAGACATACAATTTTATGAGATATTATTACCATGAAGGTGTGATACAGGTTGGTGAAAATTGGCAAAATCAGAAAAATTTAAACAAAAACAAAATAGCTGTTGCCTAATGAAGAGCGCGAGTTTGTTTCTAAACCAGCAAATTAGATTCTTTATCACCGAATAACAATAAAGAAAATTAATTGTCTAAAACAGAAGTTTTATACACTTTCTATCGGTATATGGCTTTTAAAAATCGGTGAACTATTCTTCAAATTATTAATTAAAATGTAACAGTACCATTAGTTTTTTGTAGAGCTAATATGCATAACATGCTCGACAAGCCGTAAATTGATAGATACAGGTAGACACGATGACCATATTATGGGGTGCAGCTATATTTACGTTAATGTTTCAAGACCAGTTGTATAAGGACCCTGTGCTAGTGGAAGAAGAAGAAACAATGTTGACTATAATATTTTTAAAATGAAAACGGACCAGGAAAAATCAGCAGATGCAACATGGAATTGAACATGGATCCCTTGCAGGTAAAGTAGTCATTAAACATTTTCACTACAAAAGCTAGTACTATGACCAGAAAACATAAAGTAATACTGGTAAGATGCTTTTAGACCTATATAGTTACATGCACCCCAACTGAGTTCTACTACATTCCTCCATCTTTTAACAAAATATAAATGTGTCGCACACAAATATGGCACAACCAAGGATTTACAGTTAGACACCTCAGCTAAACAGTGAGCCTCCAACAGTAAGTATCCTGGATATGGTACCAATGTAAATGAATGAGGAAAAATCAGAAGATACAATTGGGATTCATACTCGGGTAAAGCAAACATTCTACCTTTTCACAACAGACGCCAGACCCAGCGCAGGACGTGAGCCATCTGAAAATCTGGTCAACATTGATCTAAAAATGAAATTAATTATGAAGATACTCTAAAAAATAATGCAATTTGATTTTGTTTTTTAGTATAATTGTGTTGCTGTGTCCAGCAAGCTGGTGGCAGTTGGTTCCAATACTGGTGGCATTTACCTCTTTTCACGGAATGATTGCAAACTACTTCAGGTTGCATTTGCTGATAAGGTACTTTACGTTTTGTTGTAAACTAGGCTATAGTCATGTAACCAGTGTTACCAATATATAAAGATCACAGTCTCAATTCAAAAGTAATTGTTTAGTCATAAAAATGTAACATAGTACTCTGTAACTTTTTCATGTGTTCATATTTTTTTATCAAATGTTGGACATAAAAATAGTATGGTAATACTAATGGCCAAATGACCACGTTGATATGTGATGGACAAGGTCACAAAAAACGACTTTTGTACCCAGAACATTAAATTTGCCCATAAAAAATTAACAGTTCCCTGTAAGTTTTTTCTTTTTCTTCATTGAACTGCCCAGTGGGAGTATGACTTGTGAGAAAGTGTCAATTCTTACAGATGGCAGGAAGTATTCAGTATCTGTTTTATACGGGGAAAAATGAGTGGTCTGCATCTACCATAAAAAAAATTACAGTCATATATAACTTTAAATGTGGTGAAAATCACGTAAAAATAAAAAATTCAACCAACCATCCATCATTAAAATGTGCATGCTCTACACTTAATGACTGGTCATATATATATATGACAAGACCAATATTTGGATGGGGATAAAAAGGTAAAATACACTAAAAATTCAATTAAACTATCATTTTTCTATATTCTTGCACATAACTTGGTGTATGTAATCGTCTATAAAAGATAAACAACATATCAATTGATTTTAGTATTTCGAACTTGGACGTCTGCCCGGGGGCCCAGGGGGCCCAGGATGGGGGTTGTGTGTGGAGGGGAGGCGGGTAGGGAGGGGGAGTTTGTGGGGGTGGGGATTTGGGGTATATATTTTTTTGTTGATAATTATGTCTCAAATGAAACATTATGATGATGGGATTACACTGTATACATTTGTTTCCTCCTACGTCATTGTTGGGGCCTCAAGAAAGGGGCATCAGATACACAAATAATTCAATTATGGTGTCATTTTTTCATACTTTTGCACATTAATTGGTATAATAGTCGTCTATGAAAGAGATAAACAGCATGTCAAATGATTATTTAAAACTCGGAGACCGTCTTCCCTGGATTGGATGGGGTGGGTGAAGGGTAACAGGGGGTCATTTTTTTTAATTATGTCTCAAATGCACATTTTGATGAATGGATTACAGTGTATATACTGTGGGACTGGGTGTGTGTGTGTTGGGGGTTGGGTGTGTTAGGGTGGGTGGGTGGGTGTGGGGGAGGTAAATTCGGTCAAATATCTATTTTTCTTTGTCAGTAAAATGTAATGATTTTAGAAATATCAGTATAATTTTCTCCAGGGTCACCATGGGACTCTGGGATAGGGGTCAAAAGTTTGAATATACAAATACCCTAAACATTTTTTATTCATTTACAGTGTCATACATGTATTACAGAAAAGCATAAATAATACTATTTCTGATCTGAGTATCAAAGAACGCTCAAAACAATTACATTTAAAATGGATGCAGGGTTAAATGGAATTGACCTGTGTGAAGAAAACGTCGGTATTTTGAGATGGTGCGCCCTCGAATTTGTTCTAATATTATTTTGACTTTAAACCTGCTTGCATCAAATTAAATAAAATGTTGAGTTTTCATCTTATTCTATCACAGGTTTAAATATATTATTGGGGCAATATTATCAGCAGTTAATAATATGCAAAAATAATATTTTTATAATTAATATTAATGATTGAACAAATGCATTTTTTGAGAAAAACTAACTGGACGCCATAAGTTTCTCCTTTAAAAAATCGAGATTGCCGTGTGTCCTTTTAAAGAAACTAACTCGCCAAATAACGGCAAAGTTACACTATATAAATAAATACTGAAAAGGGGATCCCTTGAAAGCAAAAAAAAACAAACCACAAACAAGAGAGAAAAGTAGGCTAGTAGTCTTGGTTAATTTGAGTCTGTTCATTAGAGGCAATTTAAAATGCAAAAAACATTTACCAAAACTCTGTCCAGGTGTTCAGGTCATATAATAATGTATATGTGCCATTTAAAATACAGGTTTATTCATGGTTCTAAAAGTACCCTTGATTGAATATGTGCAGGATGAATTATGAGTTGGTGACTCTTAATTCAACGCTCCAGTTTTGGTCTTTTGTCTGGCTGGTTAAAGCCAGATAAATTTTATCTATAGATAAATTTAATATACCTAATCGTCAGTAAGTTCAGAAATGGTGTACATCTGTTGTAAAATATGCCTGTTGGGGGCAGGATGGGGACTTTAAAAACTACTGTTATTAAAAAGTTGATCATGTACGTCCTGATTTATTTATGGACTCAAATTAACAGTTGTTTGGTCTCATGAATAAATCGGGCTCAATATTCATGAATATTAATGATTTCTAGTGTATTATACTAATGAAAAGTTGTTTTAAAACATAGTTAGGATGCTGTCTGAAACAGTTTCAGAAATATTCAATTCATTAGACAATTACCCAATTAGTAAAAAAGTGTGGGGTAAATCTGCAATTTACCCGAAAGCTTATCTCAGGGCCTTCGAATATTATATTGCTTTGTTTTATGTGTTAGTGTGTGTAGTTTGTTTGAAACCATGTATCATGGAAAACATTATATGACCCTTATGCAACAAAAAGCATTATACATTTTGATTTTCTGCTTCAGGAATCCAGCTCTGTGTCACAGGTACAGATCAGCCCAAATGAAAAGTTTGTGGCATTTTCAAGGTAACTTAAATTTATGCTTTGTGTTAATCTTGATACAAATGTCTGAGATGTTGAGATATTCAGTAGGTGAAAAACGAAGGTTGTTACAGGTACTTTATCGTCAGGTTCTGGATTCGATTGGTTCTGGTGGGGTTTTGTTCTGGGTTTTTCAAACACACTCCCTCATTACCGTATTGTGTCAAGGTACTGTGAAACTATTGAGGGGATGTAAAGGCATCACTGCTCTGTGATATCCTTCTGAGGGGATGTAAAGGCATCACTGCTCTGTGCCATCCTTCTGAGGGGATGTAAAGCCTTCACTGCTCTGTGCCATCCTTCTGAGGTGATGTAAAGCTGTCACTCCTCTGTGCCATCCTTCTGAGGCGATGTAAAGTCATCACTGCTCTGTGCCATCCTTCTGAGGGGATGTAAAGCCATCACTGCTCTGTGCCATCCTTCTGAGGGGATGTAAAGCCATCACTGCCCTGTGCCATCCTTCTGAGGTGATGTAAAGCCATCACTGCTCTGTGCCATCCTTCTGAGGGGATATAAAGCTGTCACTCCTCTGTGCCGTCCTTCTAAGGGGATGTAAAGCTGTCACTGCTCTGTGCCATCCTTCTGAGGTGATGTAAAGCTGTCACTCCTCTGTGCCATCCTTCTGAGGGGATGTAAAGCTGTCACTTCTCTGTGCCATCCTTCTAAGGGGATGTAAAGCTGTCACCCCTCTGTGCCATCCTTCTGAGGGGATGTAAAGCTGTCACTCCTCTGTGCCATCCTTCTGAGGTGATGTAAAGTTGTCACTCCTCTGTGCCATCCTTCTAAGGGGATGTAAAGCTGTCACCCCTCTGTGCCATCCTTCTAAGGGGATGTAAAGCTGTCACCCCTCTGTGCCATCCTTCTGAGGTGATGTAAAGTTGTCACTCCTCTGTGCCATCCTTCTGAGGGGATGTACAATACAAAGACATGGCATTTTGATAATTCTTTCTGCTTTTTACAGGTTTTTCAGAGCCCTTTTAAATAAATCATGTTTGAAAATAGTGCATCAACCCCTTTAATTTCTGATTAGTCAAACTGTTTTGATGACATCATACGGAAGTTATGAATTTGATCTTTTTTATAATATTCCTCATTTGAATTGACATTCTCATCTGAGTTTTAACCCTCAATGACAACTTCGATTGCACATGTTCCCTGTGTACATTTGTATATACACACTATTTTTCTGAGCGCATACAATTTAATATTATGCTTTTTTTCTGCACCGACTGAGATCAGGTGATTGGCCAATGCTAAGGACTTGGCTAATGATAAAATGTTTACTTATAAGACTATGTAAAATTGTCTCTATGACAATTGTTGTAACCGGACTGGAACAATCACAAGGTAAAATCGGTTTAAACTTGGGACTCATTGAAGCCAGCTCTTTGACAAGAAATCAGAAAAAACAATTACAAACCTAACTAGAACCTATCTATTTACATACACCCCAACTGGTCACGTCCTTAATGATGGATATTTGACATCTGCAAATGTCGACAGCACAGTCATAATAGAATATAAGCAAAGCTTATAAGGCCATCCTTAAAAATGTAGTTGTATGCTGTTTCCCGACACAGGATTTTATAAGTGGGTAGGTAGGTAGGTGAATTTTTTTTTTTGCCAAAGACAGTAAAAATCTTAAGAAATGAAAGAAAAACATACTAAAGATAGTAAGAAAAAAAATAATTATATGTTAAAGAATTGCTATAAACAGTTTTTTCTTGGGTAGGTAGGTAAACAGCAAACCAACACTTTTATATAACCTCATACAATGACTAACCAACCTCTCCACCAGTGGAAACGTAAAATTACAAAGTAAAATCATTGGGAATTACAACTCTGAACCCATTGCAGGTGAAGTGGCGGTACTATTGTCTACTGGTCACCAAAAAAAGCTAGCCGTAGGCATGGTAGGAGGAGAAAGTTATGACATGTTTAAAAGCTCTTTACATGCACCACCCACTGAGTTCTTCTACCATTTATTTTTTGGTTCTCATCTACGGGTTTTGGAGACTAAAACAAGTATTTAAAGCTGGCACACATGGTTCATTGGATTATTCAGTATTATTCACTGAAGTTTAATTGATATTACATTAAGGACGTTGATCTATTTTACTCGTTCTTTTTCAGCTCTGGATCTGTCCATGTGCTAGATATAAAATTGGAGTCAAGGTCAAAACCTGAAACTCTTCGCTCAGTCTCTGACCTTGGTGGTGCCATGGTAACAACCTTGCTCTGGGATCAAACAAGTGCGAAGTTATACATGGGTGATGACCTGGGGAAGGTGACCATGATTCACGTACATTCCAGCAAGGTAATTACAAGAAAATTGGCTATGAGTTATAACAGTTTATTTGTTAACAGTTGTAACAGAAAAGTTATGAAAGAAAAACAAGGGATCATCTAATTTACATCCCCAGCTGACAGATAATGCTAAGGAATTCAGTGTCCTGCCCATGGACAAACCAAAGAACCTAAGTGGTGCTGCAGAGGCTCCAAACCCATGGTCTCAGGATTCATAGTATACCATGCTATCCACTGTTGAGTCATGACCGCTTCATCTTTTATTTGTGATCAGTTTGAACTAGTAAGAATATTGTCATATTTAGGCCAAGAACTTGTTCAGTGTCCCTCCTAGTACAGTAATATTATTGTCATATGTATGTCATATTTAGGCCAAGAACTTGTTCAGTGTCCCTCCTAGTACAGTAATACTATTGTCATATGTATGCCATATTTAGGCCAAGAACTTGTTCAGTGTCCCTCCTAGTACAGTAATATTATTGTCATATGTATGTTTAGGCCAAGAACTTGTTCAGTGCCCCTCCTAGTACAGTAATAACATTGTCATATGTATGCCATATTTAGGCCAAGAACTTGTTCAGTGCCCTTCCTAGTACAGTAATACTATTGTCATATGTTTGCCATATTTAGGCCAAGAACTTGTTCAGTGCCCCTCCTAGTACAGTAATACTATTGTCATATGTATGCCATATTTAGGCCAAGAACTTGTTCAGTGCCCCTCCTAGTACAGTAATACTATTGTCATATGTATGCCATATGTAGGCCAAGAACTTGTTCAGTGCCCCTCCTAGTACAGTGATAATATTGTCATATGTATGCCATATTTAGGCCAAGAAGTTGTTCAGTGCCCCTCCTAGTACAGTAATACTATTGTCATATGTATGCCATATTTAGGCCAAGAACTTGTTCAGTGCCCCTCCTAATTGTCATATGTATGCCATATTTAGGCCAAGAACTTGTTCAGTGCCCCTCCTAGTACAGTAATACTATTGTCATATGTATGCTATATTTAGGCCAAGAACTTGTTCAGTGCCCCTCCTAGTATAGTAATAATATTGTCATATGTATGCTATATTTAGGCCAAGAACTTGTTCAGTGCCCCTCCTAGTACATTTATACTAATGTCATATGTATGCTATATTAAGGCCAAGAACTTGTTCAGTGCCCTTCCTAGTATAGTAATACTATTGTCATATGTATGCTATATTTAGGTCAAGAACTTGTTCATTGCCCCTCCTAGTATAGTAATACTATTTCATATGTATGCCATATTTAGGCCAAGAACTTGTTCAGTGCTCCTCATGAAGTGATCATGAAGCTGGATTCTGCCATTGTACAGATGGATAAAGCTGATGACAAACTATTGGTCTCCACGTTCACTCGCTGCTATCTTTGTGATACCGTAAAGTAAGAAATCTTGTTTTCATTATCTTGAGTTATAATTATTGTGTAAATAATATTGACTTTACCATGAAACTTTACTTTGCTGTGAAGTAACATTCCCAAGAAATTTGTCACCTGCCAATGTATCCTATCCAACTTCTTCACATACTGGGTACATCATTCACCATGAAAGAGCTTCGCCCAAAGCATCATTGCAGTTTGATAGACAGGATGACTGACTTATCCTGCACTCAAAGTTCTATTGTGTTTCACCATTGAAATCTTGTATTCATGCTTCAGTATCAGAAGAAGCATGACGTAATCAATATCAATTTTCGGCATCGACAGGTGGTACTACTGACTGTGGATAATCTACACTGCTGACATTGATGTGTTTATACTACCGTATTCGCCCCCTTTAAGCGCCCTTGCTCCTATCAGTGCCCCCTTCATGTTTTTCCATCTAAAATTCATTAACAGCCCCTATTTCAACAAAAAGCTACTAACCTACAGCAAAGTTTTAAGTGTTTCAGTCCTATCTGAAGGTCCCGAAAATCTCATTGTGCACGGAATTTCCAATCCTCCAGCCTCTTCACAGTGTCTGTATTTACCAGTTACAATGCACTTTAGAACTCAGCCATGTTTTAGAAAAAATGCTACAACTTTATTTATCTCCTGCAGAACATGTCCGACACGGTAATAAGAATCTTAAACACATAACAATTATGAGAATTAAAATGTGTACATTTTATTATACCAGTGCTTTCACAAAGTGAAGTGGGGACTATCAAGGAATCATGTTGTCCGTAACATCCCGTTGCGTCACACATTTTTGTCGCGTCGTATAACACATTTTTAGCTCTACTGATCAGAGATCAGCAGAGCTTATGCCGTGGTGCGGCGTCCGTCCGTCTGTCTGTCCGTCCGTCCGTCCGTCTGTCCGTTAACTTTTATTTGTAGCGACTACTCCTCTGAAACTACTGGATGGATATTCATAAAACTTTACAGAAATGTTGCCCATGAAGTCTAGTTGATCCTAGCAAAAATTCATGTTGATGTGAAATCCAAGATGGCCGCCAAAGCTAAAAATAGATTTTTTAAATTCAAGTTTGTAGCGACTACTTCTTGAAAACTATAAGTGATATTGATATGGGACTTTTTCTAAAATGATCAGCATGACATGATGTTGGTCCTTGTCGAAAATCGTTTTGATTTGACGTTAAACATGGCTGCCAGTGGCCGTCTTTGTTTACATAGAGTTATATAATGAAAACTTGTAGCGACTACTCCTCTGAAACTTCTTGACGGATTTTCATGAAACTTCACAGGAATGTTGCTCTTGATGTCTAAATGATCCTAGCAAAATTTCAGGTCGGCCGGAAATTCAAGATGGCCGCCATGGCTAAAAATAGATTTTTAAAAAATAAGTTTGTAGCCACTAATTCTTGAAAACTAGAAGTGATATTGATATGGGACTTTTTCTAAAATGATCAGCATTACATGATGTTGGTCCTTGTCAAAAATCATTTTGATTAGATGTTAAACATGGCTGTCAGTGGCCATCTTTGTTTACATAGAATTATATAATGAAAACTTGTAGCGACTACTCCTCTGAAACTACTTGACGGATTTTCATGAACTTCACAGGAATGTTGCTCTTGATGTCTAATTGATCCTAGCAAAATATCAGCTCGGCCGGAAATTCAAGATAGCCGCCACGGCTAAAAATAAATTTTCAAAAAACAAGTTTGTAGCGACTACTTCCTGAAATCAAAATCAATCAGTAGAGCTTCAAGGTCATTGACCTCTTGTTATTACTTGCATTCCTCAAACAGTTTTGAATAGGTTGTTCCCAAACTTCATATACACATAACAACTAATGACCGTATGTCTCTTTACATCACACATTGTTACCTAATTTATTACAGAATCATGGCCCTTTGTTTGACTGTTCGACTTAGAATGGGATGACACAGGGTAGTTTATAGTAATAAGAATCATAAACACATTTAACAGTTATATATGAGATTTAAAACCATGCTTTAAAAATGTGTACATTTTATTAGATTACATTTTTTAATAGTGGATTTGACTTGTTTGATGAGTTTATTTTTAAAATCCACTCATTTAAAGGTACTGTCGACAGTTTGAGAGAGTATTGATGGAAAATAAATGCTAAATATGGACTCACTGTATTGCTGTCCTATAATGTTAAACACATTGGAAAGCCAGAGACTCCGGTAACGTGTTATCAAGGAGATGGTGCATTTTAAAGGAGTTCATTTTTAAATTTGAAGATATTCAAAAAAAGTACTATCGTATTCAATTTAACTTTTTTTCCTACATCATGTACATGTAAAACTTTATTTTTAATATTGCTTGAAGTATATTTTAAGTGATATTAAGTTGATTTTAAATATATGAAGTAGTAAAATAATTTAGTTGCTCATTTTTCCAAGTTTGTCAAATTTCCTTGACTTATGAGTTTTACTATTTTTTCATTGTTTCCTTTAAGAACGTATATCCTGATGAAGGTCTTGGTAGACCGAAACTAGTAGATCAATAAAACTGTCATCACCATTCATTGTTAGTCGTGTGTCCTTCTATATATTATATTTATCATATTTAATAACTTGTTAAAAAACACCAAATATTATTGTTTTTAAATTTCAGACAGCAGTTTTCTCAAATTGGTAAAAAGTTGAGGTAAGTTCATATTGTTCCTGAACAAATGAATTATATAAATTATAAAGAAGTCAACCATAATGGAATTTTCAAGTTTAGGCGGGGATATGATTCTTTTAATGCTCACCATTCAAAAAAGTCCTGCCATTAAAAGCCCTGTTCTATATAGAAATAGATGGTAGTTTCTGCAGCAAATAACTGTAATAGTTGCAATTGACTTGTGTCTACAAGGGAATTACTCCAGAATTTCACTTTCTAGCATACATCTTAAAGTTTCCAAGAACAACATTTTAATGCTGTCAGAATGCTTTCTTTGGAAACTTTTCATTAGTCAGAAAAAGATAGCTTGATTTTGAAAATGACACCACCAACATTTATTTAACAGTGAATTGTACGTTTAAACGACTTTATGAAGAATAAGAGAGCTTATGTTGTAATTACTGTCTCGGCAGTGGTTTAAATGTATGTCTAAGTTTTACTGATCCAATCTTTATGAAACTTTGTACATATTTTGTTTTTATTAGATCAAAGGGCACAGTTAACTTCAACTTGATCTTAAAAACTTGTGTAAATATATGTAAAGATCCAAAGACATTGATTCATGCTGATCGCCAAGACCTGTTGGATATACTGTAATAGGTGTGTAGGGGCATCTAATGCCCTACAAAGTGGGATATAGTATAAGAGTCTTTATGGGTATCCGGTGAAGATTGGGAATTCCAACACAAGGTATAATTGTTTTTATCAGAACTGAGGCTTTAAACAGTTCTGCTGAGGGTTGGAATTTCCATGTCTGAATGGGACACCCATGATTGATCCTTTTACTTGCATGCCACTCATTGTGTGCATTAACACGCCAACTACTAAGCTTTTGCATGTTAGTTACACATTGCCGTCATGCAGCTGTTGGCGTTGTCAATGACATTGTTGATGTGCGTGACTTTTATCTTCCCGAGTGTAAGGTCAGGCTTACCAGCACTCATGTTAAACATGGACAGCCTTTTCTTGTATACCGGACAAGGAAATCCATCATTTTACCGGGGCTAGATATTTCCATCTCACCCTTGGGTCGAGATAAAAGTCAAGCGCGCACCAACATCCGGTATGCAGGAAAACGTGCAGAACGTTAGTAGCTGGCGGCATCAATGCACAACATGTCTATGATATGCAAGAAAAAGAATGTACCATGGGTATTCGGTTCAGAAAGTGAATTCCAACCCTCGGTATAAGTGTTTTAATCGGAACCTCGGCAGAGCATCGGTTCCGATAAAGACATTTATACTTCGGGTTGGAATTCCATATCTTCACCGGATACCTATGAAAGATTCTTATAATCCCATATACAAGTGTGATGTATACGGTTTGATGTTGAGCCAGCAGAGCCTCTCTCACCTTATATGCGACATGTGTAAACATTCATAAATGATTTTAAGAATTAATCAGAGTCGTCTCTGATCTGTTTACACTGTTCACAGCCCTTTTTACGATTCTGATATTTCATCTGGCTGTCTGTCTACAGACCCCAAAAAAGCCACACAGAAAACTTACCCCCCAAAAAGCCACACATAAAACTTACCCCCCAAATAGCCACACATAGAAATTATTGAAAAATGCTTTTAAAGAAGTCTCAGATTATATAGGAATGTACTTACCGTAATGCATAAACATTTTAGTAGATGATACTCACATTTTTAAGAGATTGTTTTATCATTTAACAACAATGTCTACTATTTTCAGAGACGGCTTTTATGGAGCATGTTTTCTTACTCAAGGCACAGCAGCTCCCATGATCTACAGTGCTCGGCCAGGGTCTAGAATCTGGGAGGTAAAATATGCAGAAATGATAACTAAATTATTTATTATCATGTTTATTAGTAGTGCAATAATGCAGTGAAAGATATTTTGAACGTCGTCTGTCACTTTAACCTGCAACCTAACCTTGGCCATCACTTGAGTTATATAGGAAAAGATTAAAAATTACATCTCTGAAACATTTTGATGAAACTTAAGCACAATGATATTTGGGACAGTCCCTCTCAGTTTTTTGTTTTTCGCGGCCGCCAGTCATCCAAGACGGCCGCCATGGCTAAAACTAGGTAAAATTTAAGTAAATTTCAAACGACATCTCCTCCGAAACCACTTATTGCATTCTTGTGAAATATCATAAACAAATTCCTTGGGATGGCCTCTATCAAGTTTGTGTTTTTCGTTATCGTCAAATAATCAAAATTGCCGCCACAGCGACCCAAAGTTTACATAGAGTTATATAGGAAAACGTTAAAAATTACATCTTCTCTGAAACCGCTTGAAGGATTTTGATGAAACTTAATCACAATGATCTTTGGGTTAGTCCCCCTCAGATTTGGGGCCTCCAGTCATCCATGATGGCCACCTTGGCTAAACTTAGGTCAAATTTAAGGACATTTATCAAACGACATATTACCACTTATTCAATTCTAGTTAAATATCATATGCATGTTCCTGTTGTTGGCCTCTATCAAGTTTGTGTTTTTCGTTGTCGTCAAATATTCAAAATGGCCGCCACGATAACACAAAGTTTACATAGAGTTATATATAGGAAACATGTTTCTTGGGTAGGCCTCTATCATGTTTATGTTTTTGAATCACATCATACAAGTAGAGCATCTACAGGCCCTCTTGGGCCTCTTGTTCATCTTATCTCGCTTAATGTTGTTACAATAAGTCTGACTTTCATTTCGACCGGTTATGCCCCCTTTCATAAAACTTTAACTTTCAGCCTAACCAAGCGCGTAAGTTACACGCTTGGTTAGGTTGAAAGTTAAAGTTTTATGAAGTAGAACTAGAAGGGTGTTCCATAGAATTATGCCATAACTTGCTAAAATAAGCACATGTCGAATGACACAAGTGTTCTGTGCAACAATCTTCTAGTTCTACTTCACTTGCATACCGTATTTCCCCTAATAGTAGCGCCCGGGCAATATGCATAGTGGGCGCTGTTATTATGGTTCAAATTTCAATATATTTCCCCCTCCTTGCCCGACCTCGTCCGTCGGATGGGGACGTAAACCGGGCGGTCCCGTGTATCGGTCTATCCTCCGAGCACGTTAAAGAATCATAGGAATCTATTCGATAATAAGAGTAGGGCAGGTTCCCGTTTTCCTATGTATCCTTCCCCTCTCTCTGGGGCGGCTCTAAATTACCTATACTGTGTTGATGAGCCGTTAAACAACATTCATAATTCATAATAATCCTTGCCCGACTGTTTCATTATAGAATTACTGTATGGCGCTCTTTTACTATGACACCAGTATTGACTAAATCTAAACCCGACTGTATACTGAGTATATCACTGTCATCACTCTGTATCTGTATGATACACATTTCCGTCGAACTTGACGATTACAACACTTGTTGGTTGCGTATGAATTAAATAATAATAAAAGATGAACTAAGTAGTAAATTGAAAGGAAGGAGATAAATAAAAGCGGTAATTTGTATTGATGATGATAACGCTTTAAGGTTTATGTCATAGACCATACCGGTGTCGTAGTAAAAAACTCCCGTAATCAAATCCATTAGCGGTAAACACGAAAAAATTGTGTTTTTTAAGAACTTTTAGATTTTTATAGAAGGTAATTATAAGGTTTCTTAAAACAGGTGGTGCGCTTCTATTAGGGAAGGCGCTACAATAGGGGAAACACGGGATTTGCAATCAATTATGTTAATTGTTAGAATAGTTCAAAGCAAATTGAGTTTTCATATTACTAATCATTAATTACATTGCACCAATAATATATTTAAAAATTGGTAGAATAATGTAAAACAGTATTAAAATCTTAAACTTTTATGTAGTTATATGCTTGCAGTTTTAAAGTCAAAATGGTACAGTATTAATTAATCCAGGTGCTAATTGTTCATGCTTGATATTAATCTCAAGACTGCCATGTGCGGTGAGTTTATTTGTTTGGTTAAATTTCAGGTTGATTTTGAAGGAAGTGTTCTAAACACGCACCAATTTAAACAACTGCTGGCTGTACCTCCACTGACAGCACTCAGACCAGACGGGTACGTATATTTATTTTTTCTTTACTAGCCAAGCAAAGAAAAAAGAAAATGTACTATACATTTTGTGAACCTTTATCAAGTTTATAATTGTCAAGATTTATAGAATGGTTGCTATGATGATGGAAAGTTTGCATGAAGTTATATATAGGAAAGGTAAACTAATTTATCTCTCTCACGCAGCTTGGCTGATTAAGCTGAAAATTACAAAAGTTTCTATGTTCATATCTTCCATTGTTTCAGATCGATACTTTTTGTTGAAGCGTGTCATCATGTGTCCGCATTATTGAGCATGGACCCACATTAGGGGCTAGAGGAGATAGAGAAAATAATTCCCAAGTCTCCGATTTTGAATACATTTGCACTCCTTGACACACGAGACCTATATCAGGTTGTGAAAAATAAGAAACTTTATTACATTTCTATGGGTGAAAGATTGGGATTTCTCAGTGAAAGAATATTTATAATCGCTAAATATTAATAACTGTCACGAACACAAAAATAACTAACTGCGACGTTGAGTTTTGACGTCAATAGCGTGTTGGTGACGTCGATGTCATCGGCCGATAACGCTAAATAAAGCGAATAATCTCTGGTTAAAATCATACATAATCTGATTAAAAAACGTAATAAATAGATTATTTAACTTTTGTGATCGATTATATGGAAATCCTTCACTCGATGGTAGGCATGTGTTGTTTTTTCTCCTCACTCCTCACTCCTCACTCGCTTAGGCTCGTTCGTGAAAAGAACCACATGTCTACCATCTCGTGAAGGATTTCCCTATAATCGATCCCAGCAGTTAAATAATCTCTATTTAATCTTCTACTTATTGTATATAACATCTTAAGACACATGAACACTGTAATTGCTGAATAGGAGTCAGTGGCGTAGCTGCCTTTAGGCACTGTAGGCATGTTTCTACTTACAGCCCATTTCACCGGTACTTTGTAAATCTCCGTAAAATGTTTGGAATTTCAGTTACATGGAACAATGTCACATGACTTCAAGAACTAATCAGATGCTGGTAGTCACAGAAGTATCAGCAATCACAAATTAACCAGTTTCAGTGTTTATATGTTGAGTTAAAGTATGCATATTCGATCGCTAAAAAACAGGAACCATTAGTGATATTCTATACAGAAACCATCTTGACTCATTCCTTGGAAACTAGATTGGATTTCAAGCCTACAAGAATGAGTTTTAAATTGTTTACATTGGAGCATGTGCGCGTATGTTGGAACCGGTGTTACGATAAAATATTCAATGTTACAATCCTGTTTTTGAACTGTATCAACAAACACGCTTCATTTCATATTTTTTTCTATAGTACCAAACACATTAATGACATATCTATCGATGCGTTCATGTTATAGTCTGACATTTAATATTGGGGAAAAACATACACATGATACCCATGATTATTTTTTTTGGGTGGGAGGGGCGGGGGAGTGGAGGGAGTTGCCTTTAGACCACCCTAGCCATCATGCCTACACATCAGCTGGTTGTGACAAATATGTCTGCAACTCTAATCTATGCTGGGTACCCAGTCTATATAACTGTGATACATGTCTGGTACCCAGACTACATCTGTAATATGTGTCTGGTACACAGTCTATAACTGTGATACATGTCTGGAACCCAGTCTACATCTGTAATCTGTGTCTGGTACCCAGTCTGCAACTCTAATCTGTATCTGGTACTAATCGAGGTGGAAATGTATTACAATACTATCTGTATCTCAAAACCAGATTGTGGAGACCATTTTTTTCATAGTTTTAGTTATATGTATGAGAATACATACGTGGGCAGCTTGTTTGATTTTGGTAAAGAATCTTATTGCCCATGTTCGAAATGGAATAAGAATCATTTCATTTGTCACTTACCTATTTAATAATTTATCTGTCATGTACTTCTTTAGTAACTATCCCTTACTGATGCTTGTTTTGTAACTATCCCTTACTGATGCTTGTTTTGTAACTATTACAGGCATTTTGAACCACAAGAAGATGATGGTAAATATCCTGGTCAGGTAGTTGCCTTCCCCAAGTTGAAGGTTTTAAGGTAATAATGATACTGATGGTGAGGATGATGGTAATAATGATCAGAATGAGAATGGAAAACACGGAGATGATGGATGATGAAATTGATAGTGAATATAATGGTGATTATGATGATGATGATGATGATGATGATGATGATGATGATGATGATGATGATGATGATGATGACAGTAAGAATGGAAAACATGAAGTTGAAGGTTTTGAGGTAATAATGATGAGGATGAGGACAGCGATTATGAATCATACGAGGATGATGAAATGTTTGGTGATTATAATGATGATGATGATGAGGATAGTAATGATCAGAATGATGATGATGACAGTGATAATGGAAAACATAAAGACGGGGATGATGGATGATGAAATTGAAAGTATATAATGGTGATGATAATGATGACAGTGAGAATGAAAAACTTGAAGATGGTGAAGTTGATAGTTAATTGTGATTATAATGATGATGTTGGTGATGTTGGTGATGATGATGATGATGATGATGATGATGATGATGATGATAAAGTGTTTTGACTGACAAGTACAGTAATGAGATAAAACTAGCACAGCAAGTTGAAGCACACCAAGATGTTTTATGGAAAAATACAGTTATTTATTTACATGTTTTGGTAACTATATACCTTCTGAATGTTTAAACCAAGTTATTTTGTGTATAAACAAAACAGACATAGTTTATTTAATACACAGAAGTTAAAGACTGGTAGAGAGGTTCATACAATTAGATAACTTACCGAGGCAGATCATAATTCCATTATAACGAATTTAAAAAAAGTATTAAGATTTTTTACAAGCTTTGACTTTCCTCACATATTCAACGCAACATATAGGCCAGATTTATTATTTACTATGTAGATTTCTGACAGACATATAATTTCTTAGAATGTTTTTGTTTCAGTAACAACTACCTGCTTAGTTGGACCAGCAAATCTCTGTATGTCCTTGACCCAATTAATGTCAAGGTCATCCTATGGTCCAATCAGTTTTCAGGTACGTACATCAAAACAGCAAGGCAGAAATATCAAAAATTAAGTTAAAATAATGTCTTTATTAAAATTCTCCAAAGGGTTGTGTCATCTGTTGTCATGGCTTAAACTGACTTTTGTGAACCAAGTGATATATTAAACATGAATAAAAAAACATAAAGTAAACATGTGTTAAACTGTTTTAAAGAACTTTACTATGTTTGAACCTCCGTCTTAACTTTGAAAACCATTTTCATTTTTTTTTTATAAATTATTAATTGTTTACCTAGTATTTAAGCATTTGAGTTAAATTGGATGACTGATTGAGAGGGTAGATGGAAGTAAGAGAGAAGGTGATTTATAGGGAGAAGGTTGGGAGTTTTAAAGAAAGGGATGGGAGAAGGGAAATTCTACTCCCTGTCTACAATATAATTAAATTATGGTAGTTTACATTATACATTTCAGGTATTCTGGATATCTGTTGCCTGAAGAATGAACTGTTTATCTTCCTCCAAACAATGCAGCTTCATTGTCTTTCAATATTTCCAGTTACTGCAGTAATCCCCCTTTGTTTAGCGGCTAAAAATACAGTAATGTCTGCCAATCTGTGTATTCATTATGCCAACACATTCCTCAACAAACATATAAGGAAGGGTTTTGGTATCGTAGACTTGCACAGGATATATGATAGTTTAGTTGATGAAAAACTAGACGATTTGGCAGAAAAATTACTCTTTGTGATAAAAAATGTTGAAAACAAAATGGCTGCCGAATCTGAGAATGATAGTTCAGACTCTAATAGGAGTAGATCAAGTAGTACTGTCAGTGCTTTGAGTACAACTGATGTTCTCACCAATGGCAACGTGATGAAAACAACGGAAACAATATATGTGGCAGACGGTGATAAGCTGGACACAGAAATCTTGATAACAAAACAGGCAATTATAGACAAATCAACAGGAGAAGAGAATGAAAAAGTGCAAACTGTGTTAACTGTAGAAACAGATAATTTAAGTGTTGAAATAAATAGTCTCCAGGTACCTCTATCTGAACAAAATGGAGAAGATTCTTTACACAGTCATGATACAAGCAAGTTAACAGACACTGAAAGGGAAGGAGTAAAACAGAGTGATGAAAACAGTGTTAGTTTTGATGAATGTCTGAAAGAAACTAATGCCATCAATATAGGCGAGTCTGTAGTAGACCTGAAAAATAAGGCAGTCGAGGAAACAAATGCAAATGTGAAGAAAGAATCTTTAGAAACTGAAACCCTACACAGTATTGAGGTATTAATAGACAGTGTAGAAACGGAAAATAGTGCTGTAAATAACCAAGATGTCTTAGCTTTAACAACACTGGATACAGACGGTACGCATGAAGACAATGCCAGTTCAACATGTGATGCAGATTTAGACAATCAAGACAATCGAGCAACTTGTTCTAGTCAAATAACTTTAAATATGCAACCAGAAGGACCTAACGCCATTCATTCTATTTTAAATGCTCAATGTGATATATTAATGGAAAAAACGAGTGAAAATAGTGACTGTGTATCCGAAGCTGCTGATAAACTTGGCAGTCAGAATGCTGGGATAACCGATATACCCAACATCATTGCTGATGATCACGTCTCTGTAGACCAAGCTGAAAAAGATTCAGACTTCAGTTCCGAAACTAGAGAAGATCCATATAACAGTAACAGTTTGAAGTCAGTGACATTGAAATTCAACTCTTTTGATATAGACCCCTCTGAAAACTTAGTCACTGAAACAAATCAGACAGAATCGGAACAAAGCATTCCAGTGGTAGCTGCCAACCTTAGAGTGAAACCACAAATGAACAGATCTGTGAGTCCAATACCCCTTCACATCACCAAGGCAATGAGAGAGGACCAATCAGATTTAAGTATCGACGATGATGACTTCATGTTTCATCAGTCGAAGGGTACAGGCTCCCGGAGACAGTCATTGACAAGTTTATCAAGCCTGTCAAGTGCTGAGGTGGTTATGGATCAACTTACCACTAATGGTAGGTGGTTGCAGCAATTATCATAAACTTAAAGGGATACACAGCAATCTTTTTTTTTTTTAAAAACTCGCAATTATGTTCTGTTAGTTTCTGCATAACTTGCATTTGTTCAATCATAATTATTAATTAGAAGAATGGTATAAAGAAAATTGAAGAAAATTGTTTTTGCATATTACTAACTGTTTTGATAGTATTGCACAAATAATGTAGTTAAACTTATCGTAGAAAAAAATTTGAAAACTGAAAGTCTTTTAAATTATATGCAAGCAGGTTTAAGGTCAACATGATACTGGATTAATAAATAGAGATGCTAATGTATCGAGATGCTGATAAAACTTAAAGATTGCCGTGTGTCCCTTTAATGAAAAATGGATAAATGATCAGTGAGATGTCCCTTTAATTAAAACTGGATAAATGATCAGTGAGGTGTCCCTTTAATTAAAACTGGATATATGATCAGTGAGGTGTCCCTTTAATGAAAACTGGATAAATGATCAGTGAGGTGTCCCGTTAATGAAAACTGGATAAATGATCAGTGAGGTGTCCCTTTAATGAAAACTGGATAAATGATCAGTGAGGTGTCCCTTTAATGAAAACTGGATAAATTATCAGTGAGGTGTCCCTTTAATGAAAACTGGATAAATGATCAGTGAGGTGTCCCTTTAATGAAAACTGGATAAATGATCAGTGAGGTGTCCCGTTAATGAAAACTGGATAAATGATCAGTGAGGTGTCCCGTTAATGAAAACTGGATAAATGATCAGTGAGGTGTCCCTTTAATGAAAACTGGATAAATGATCAGTGAGGTGTGCCTTTAATGAAAACGCAATAAATGATCAGTGAGATTGGAAGTATTTTGTGCGTACATGTTGTGAATATTTATCCAGTATGACTAAAGGGAAATATATTGTCTCAATATTTTGCTGTGGGTCCAGAAATAATTGTTGGGTTTTAAGTTTACTCATTGACGAAATGCATTGTTACACAAATTCAGATTTTGCTGCGGTAATTTGTTTTTTGCATAATTATTACTAATTTCTTCAATGGTATACTGATAACTTACATAATTATCAGTTATATTAATGGAATAAGTCTCAAAAGAAAAATGCGAAAACAATAGCAACATCTACATGTTTTACAGAAACGATAATTTTGCACTTTCAATGTAAAGGGAGGTAATTTTACAAATGGTAAACTTTGATTCCCTATGTCTTTATAATGGCAAGGAAATTGTCGATTGTTTTAGCATTTTTTATAACTTGAGACCCATAATAGTTATTTTGTAATGTTAAATCTTACTCTTTACCTTTGTATCTAGGATGTTTTAACTAAATGGGAGATAACTCTGGTACTTACATTGGAATACAAAGTAAGTGATAAAGAAGATCAACCTAAGTCATGCCGATGATTTAAAATACTTCAAAATATAAAATAACATTACATTTATTGAAGCTGGATGTGCATAAGGGCTTGCTAAACTTCTTTTTTTTTCAGATATTTTTAAACCAATGGTAGAATACTGAAGATAAACACTTCAAAGTTTATTACCTTTTATTCAATTATTTTATGCAAGCAGGTTCAAAGTGCAAAAGATACTATATAAACAAGATACTCTAGTATTTCATATTAAAACAAAAATCATTATATTACATGGTAAATTAACAATTAAGTAAGTCCTATCTACTCGTGACCAATTAATGTAGGTTAAAGTTGTGTAGGTGGAATGAAACGGTGGTGAGTCTTAACCCTTCACCCGCTAAGCACGACTATAATAGCCTTTACGTCCATTGTAAACCCAGTTCAGCCTGCGAGTAACTCGCAAGTAACCCTTTGTCACATAAATGGAATGGTCTTAATTCAAAGAAAGAACAGTCCATTATATATATGTAGGGGGTTACGGGTTAAAGATGGAACAATTTGGGAAGTCCCATAGTTTGATTTATGATTTATCGGAGGAATTCTGTTAGAAATATAAGCCTATATAGTAATACTATGTAAAGCTAAATGAAAAAAAATCCATAAATAAAAATTGAGTATTCAAGTCCAAAAAATACAATTTTCAATTCTTTAAAAAATTGATTACTGCCTATATCATATTTTTCCACATATATGCTATTGAAATGTAAAAAAACTATTGACTTAAAGACCTAGTGGACATATTTTTGTTCTGTCCCTCCACAGTGGTATCTTTATCAGAGAAGAGTGACCAGATTGCTGTACCCGTCAGGAGGAAATCAGCGCGGAAGAAAAAGAGAAAAGTCTCCCTAGAGGACTCCAGTGATAACACTAAGAAAGAAGGTATATATGATATAAATAAATACAATTGGGTTAAAGGGAATATTAGCATACGTTCAGACTTCATTATTGAGAGTTCTGAAACACTTGGAAAAGGGTGAAATAATTATCAAAATCGGGTGATAAACAAGAAAGATATGGCCCTTTGAAGTTTCTTCTGAAACGGATATGGGAGCTGGCATTTTGAAAACTGACAGTTTACTGATTTATAGAAACTAACATCAAAGCAGCTATATGGGCCATTCTCTGACAACCAAATTTGAAAGATGCATTATTTAACTTTTAATTAACTTTATTGTACTAATTCAATGTTTTGAAATTTCATTAGTTTAATATTTGATTTCATGATATTTCACTATTTGCACACAGTAATGTGCTTGACCTTTGCACAAATGACCTTGACCTTTCATGAGCATTAGCTTTTGTCTGTACCGTCACAGTATTTTTCTTCATCAAAAACGGATGTTTTCTTGTTTTTTAATATGAAAACGTTTATCGTATGGTAAAAAGGATACCATTCTTATTACATATCACGTTTTATTTCCCTAATTTTAATGAATGTTTAATTTTTACTTTTACAAAATGTGTAGCTACATTTTATTGGCGCTTTTTTTTTTATTGTTTGTCCTAGCTTATATTATTTTTTTCATCTATTAAAGTTATGTTTACATTCGAATAAAGATATATGTGCTCCTTTTGTGTGGATAAACTATTTCACAGACATTTTTATTCATTTTGTGAAAAAATAGCAAATCAGTGCATTGTTGCGGAAGTGACAATTTGTAACGGCAAAGACCTTCATGTGACGGTAAAGACAAAATGTGTGAAATATATTGTATATATAAACTTTTTAGGAAGAAAATAAACAAAGTGTAAGCTGCAGAGCATCTTTATTTCTATTTTGAATAGAAGTACAAACAGTTAAACAGAATGAACAACAACAGAAAATTATTCACCATTTTACCAAGTTCAAATCAAACTGTAAAAATTTAATTCTTGAAGAAAAAACATCTACTGCAGATATACTGCAGATATACTTCCATGGAATGACTACCTTTAAAAATACAATAGTGCATTTTGTTCACATATGGGGGCGTCCGTGGCCGAGTGGTTAGAGTCCCTGACTTGCAATCACCTGCCCCTCACCGCTATAGGTTCGATCCCTCAGGGGCCTATGAATCTTTATGTGAGGAAGCTATCCAGCTGGCTTGCGGAACGTCGGTGGTTCTACCCAGGTGCCCGCCCGTGCAAGAAAATTGCCCGGAGGGGCACCTGGGGTCTTCCTCCACCAGTAGAAGCTGGAAAGTCGCCATATGACCATAGCTGTTGGTGCGACTATAAAATCCAATTCAATTCAATTCAATTGTTCACATATGCGTAGGGAAACTGACATGTAACAAAAGATAGGTTAATCACACCATTGCTTACAGACATAGTCCAACTGTTATCAAGATGTGAACAATATTAATCATGTTCGCATAACAAGGTAAATATGAACATTATTAACTTTAAAAACATGGTAACATTTCATAACTAGTTTAAAGTCCCTGTCCACAAATAATTAACATTTCATTGTGAAAAGAAATCGCCTCTTTCTTTTCTTTTGACATATCGCTCTCTCTCTCTCTTTCTGGAGATACTGTTCATGGTTTGATGGATCTTTCAGCTGCCGCTAATGCCATGATCTGTACTTGACAAAAAAGATGATATTGTTTCTTTAATTTGAAGCTTTCTTGCATTCAGTGTATCAATTATCTCTCTATTTTTACTGTCTATTTTTTCTGAAAGTTTGGAATGCTAGTATTGTGAATAATATTTAACATACGTCTTTGCTCTAGTTCTGCGGAGCCCCGCAGGTGACATGCAGAATTATTTTTTTAAAGCGTTCGCACGCTCTAGTAGCCGTAAACTGATAGTGGCATTGTGTTCAAATGCAAGAACACTCAATATGTCTTTATAACTTTCATGTCCACCATGATGTATTAACTTAGCATAACGTTATACTCGTATCTACGAAGGCCGATTTGACTAACTTTTATTTCACTTCATAATTCCTAATTCGTAATTCCTAATTCTGAATGCCGAATTCTGAATTCCGAATTCCAGATTATGTAAATCTTTTAAATATTTGGGTATTTTACACTGGAAACCCCAGGGGTCATGGGTTCAAATCTCACAGGAGGTATATTTTTTTCTTGTTATGACCACCCATGAAAGGAAGGGGGGCATATAGTAGTCACACTGTCAGTCAGTCCGTCCGTCCGTCAGTGCGTTCGTCTGTACTATCTTGTCCTGTTTTTGAGACCGATACCTTCAAAACACTTTAAACTGTACTCAAGGGCTGACGCGTCCCTGCCGAAAAAGTGGTTTAAAGGAAACATTTCACGACGTACGGACGGACACTGGTCACCTTTTGTATCTCACTCCCAGCAATCAACGGCGGGGGCATAATAATTATCAATTTACTAATATAGTTATAATAGTTAACCAGACAGAATAAACCCCAAAACAGGAGCGTCGAATTAAGAGTACTCATAATTCATTTTAAGAACCCTTGAATGGGTATATTCATCAATATGTGACCTGAACAACTGGATAGTTTTGATAAGTGTACTTTTGCCGTTATTGGCGGGTTTGTTTCTTTAATACCATGATCTTTGTAATTATGTCACTATCTTTCTGTCGCACGCTCTGCTACAGTGTGCGAACCCTCTAGCTACAGTGTGCGAACGCAGTAGTAGAGTGTGCGAACGCTTTAAATTATTTTTTCTGCATGTCACCTGTGGGGCATGTCACCAGTCTCAATCTAAGCTAAGAAAATGGTTTAGTCTTCACCGTCACAGCATCGTCTTTACCGTCACTCACGTTCTGTGGCGGTGAAGACTGTGGCGCTGGAGACTTATTTTAGATAACACGTGATACTGATGTTGTTCGACCTTCAATGCAAATTTGATCATGAATATTCTGTTTACATATACTTTAAATACATACTGGAACAGTTGGAGTTTTAAGAAATGTGTTTCTATTTTCTGTTATACACCATACGGTAAAGACAACCAAAAAGGTATGGTTTTAGGAATAAAAACATTACCTGTCAATTTTCTGTCGCCATTGGAAATTCTTCTCGAAATAAAAAGGATATGACGTTCTGACAGCATGACGTCATCAGTGATGCCAGAATCTTCTTCTAGACTGGTTGCAGTTTCGAATACGGCTTAATCAAACATCGTCACGGTAGAGAATTTTTTTCCGTGGGGCATTTTTATTGTTTGTTTATATTCTTAAATTTCATTTTCAGTTGCGTATTGTGTTAGAACATTGCATACAGTATATAATTTATACCTTTACAAAGACAATTAACCTGAAAAATGTATTAGTTTTGGATTTGTGTATGTGTTTAGTTACACATTTCAACTTTTAATGACCCTTAATTGGGGCATTTTTCTTCACGAGCGTGACGGTAAAATGGTATATATATTTTTTTTAAAAAAAGGAGGTATTGTTAAGGTTTTATACATAATACTTTCATTTTAGAAGGAAAATAATACACTTTTCTTACTAAATCAATTTCAAAAACATATATGATATATGTACTTGCCGTAAAACACGTACTTAAAAATGTTACCGTCACAATTTGTCCTCTTTCATGACGGTAATTCTATTTTTATAATAATGCTAATTATATTTCAAAATTAAGGAATAATAAACTATTTTCAATATATATATTTAGGTTGTTATTAGACCTAATGCCATGGGCGAAAATCTATTTCAAACTTGCAAAAGCAAATAAATAAATCCACTGGGACAAGAAAAAACGTGAGAATCCAAGTTCCCAGAGAATGGCCCATATGAAAAATAAGTATACTAAAAACAGTCTATTAAATAATTTTAGAATTATTCTATATTTAGAATTTTATGATTCTTGGTTTCAAGAAACTCATTACTCATTGAGAGATACAAACAGTCTGTTTCTCACAGAAATTTAAATGCTCAGTCATGATCAGTTCTCAGAACACACTGAGTTACATCATAATGGCATGCGTGATGTCATAATACCAGGATGTGATGTCATAATACCAGAAAGTGATGTCATGATAGAAACTATGAATAAAGCATTGGTTCAGTGATACAAATTGGACCAATGAAACCTTACTAGTTAATTTAAAAATTACATTCTCAGAACACATTGAGGTTTTACTTGACATTGAGTAATGAGGTTCTTGAAATGCAGAAACACAAACTTCTAATAATAAAATAATTCTAAAATGATTTAATAGACTAAAGTGTAACTGTAATAATGCATTATATGATAAGCTAAAGTATTTGTATTAATTTGCAGTGATTGCTTTGTGTAAACAATACTTTTTCATATGCCATATGATTTTATGGTAATCTAGAGCTATGAAGTCATAGTTCTCAAAAGGGTGACCTCCATATATATCCATTTTAGAACAACCTTCAGATGATCATATCTCTTTGTTTATCATACGATTTTAGTAAAACATTTTAACCTTTACCAAGTTTTTAAGAGCTCTAAATAATAAACATTGTATTGTTGATTTTAAGCCTGTATTCCCTTTAATACACATGTCTGTCTGTCTGTCTGTCTGTCTGTCTCTCTCTCTCTCTCTCTCTCTCTCTCTCTCTCTTTTTACATTTTAGCTCATGTACATAATATGTTCAGTAATAAGGAGCTAATCTAATGAAAACACATTTATGTATATATATATTCATCTTGGTTTCATTGCTACAACAGAGAAAGAACAACTATTTCTAACTCTCCAAGTGCTGACCCTCATCCAGATAATTGTATTCCAAAACCCACATTCTCGTAGGCTGATCAGGGTTTACAATGTCTGGCTGCTGATCAAAACCCCACTACTGTCACATAAATAGAATGGTCTTAATTCAAAGAAAGAACAGTCCATTATTGTGTCGCCTTTTCAAAGAAAAAAGCAATACAGTGGGATCACTTTGTCGTCCATCAGTCCGACAGTCAGTCCGTCAGTCTGCCAGTCCGTAAACTTAACGTTGGCTATAACTTTCTCATTTCTTGATATTTCTCCATCAAACTTTCAATATTTACTCATCATGACAACATCGACATGACCATACTAAAATACAAAGGTCAAGGTCACACTGAAGGTCATATATATATCATGATAAAGTTACATAGGAAAATCTTTAAAAAATCTTCTCTGAAAGAAAAATGCCTTAAAGGCACACTGTCCTTAAGTAAGCAGATATTGAACATTACCAAATAACTGTCTGAATTTTATTCAGTGAAATGTATACATGAAAACATGAGCATAGACCCTAAGTAGTCGGTAGTAATACATTCGTGACTTTGGAAAAAAAAACAGTTTTTAATTATTATTTGTAAATAAAGTGGGACCCACAATATTTACCTTTTCTGCGATCACGTGACTGCCATTAGCACATTAGGTTTTGACCATAGTATGTATCGCATAATATGTATAGCCTGCTTAGCTCAGTCGGGAGCGATGTCGACAACTTCACGCTCACTATTATTATTGCGAGTGTAATTTTAGTTTGGGCTGCGAGTTCAAACGCATGGAACGGTTTTTCTTTTTTTTGTACTGCGATTGAATTCCGTCAAACAATTTTGCTTTTAATTAGTAGATATTCAATAATGTTTAGTGTGTAATGTTTGCGAACATAATTAGTGTGTGTTTTATAAGCTAAAAGTTACGGACATTGTCCCTTTAAAGTGGTGTATTATTAATTCAGCAAAAATGTACAGCTTTGTGCAAGTCTCTTCTACCTAACACAACTGAAATTTACACTTAGAACAGTCTTGAACCAGAATTGTTTTGCACCAAGTCCTTAATCTTGCACCAGAATAGTCTTGCACCAAGCCCATACTCTTGCACCAGAATAGTCTTGCGCAAAGTCCTTAATCTTGCACCAGAATAGTCTTGCACAAAGTCCTTAATCTTGCACCAGAATAGTCTTGCATCAAGCCCTTACTCTTGCACCAGAATAGCCTTGCGCCAAGCCCTCCGGAAACCCAACCTTTGTCTTTACACTCATGTCAGGTGAGCTTTTTGAGGCTCCCCAACTGCTTGATTATATCTTAATGCTGTTTATATCTCATTGTAACTTGACGACAAAAGCCCCAGATGGTGATGGCCCAAACTGTCATTCCTTATAATAGTTCCCAAAATGTAACAGTATACCATGATTTTGAGTTGAATGAGGGTTTAAAATATGACATTCATTTCCGTTATTGTCATTTTTGACAGTCAAACATATCTATATGGGAACTATTGTCTCCACTCTAGCGCCGTTGACAGGATGGTTTACCAGGATACCAACATGTACATAAGAAGAGTAAATTTTCGATCAGATCAGTGTATTGCATTTCAGATGGGCATAGTTTTGAATGTATTCCCAATTTAAATAAAAACAAATCAGCAAATCCCCCCCACCACACACATCCCGCCCCCTTCCCTCTTCTCAGTTCCTCGTTAAAATAAAATAAAATTCCCCCAACCTGGACATAATCTCTTCCTCCCCCCACCCTAAAAAAATACAACGAAAAACATTAGGGAACTCCCCCCACCTTTCCTCATACATTGTAAACTGAGTTTACCAAGCCAGCTTGAATACTCTGACATGAATGCAATTTGACATTGTTACTGTCATTGCAGAGTTCAGCCTATCATAACAGATGGACTGCGGTCTATTCACTCCATCTGATTCTTTGAAAATCACGCCAAGTTTCTGTCCATTGAGACTTATTTGTAGAACATTGCTTGAGCGATACCCACACACAAGTACATTGTCAGCGTTACCCAAGCATACTCCAGATGCGAATTCCAGTTCAGGAACTTTGACCGTCCAGAATACTGTCCCTTTTCTGTCTAGGCAGACCAGACCATTGTCCAGATCAGTGACGTACAATTTGTCACCATCGTCACTCACTGCAATATTTCTGGTCTGGGAGAACATCTTTACTCCATATTGGTCGGTTGAGTAAGTACGAAGCAGAGTTCCAGTTTTATTGTAAACATGTACACTGCGACCGTCTGCCACAAACAATTCACCATGACTGTAGGCGACTCCCCAACTTCCATTTTCAAGCTTTATTGATTTATTCAATGACTTCATTTTGTTTTGCACGGACACGAACAATATGGTGCCACCATCCAGGGCTACTGCGACTTCATTGACACTGATCATGCATACCCCAAAGGGACTTCCTGGCAGGTGGCAGTAGTCAACCACACTATAGGAGGAATCCAGCTGTTTCAAACACTTGTTGTTTATATCAGTCAAAATTATATTACCGTTTTCTAACCGACATGAGCCCCATATATCACAAGCTTGTTTGTCTGTTTTTATTTTGACATTTACATCTCTGCCATTGGCCACGGAACATAGACTAAGCACTTTGTTCACCTTGCCCTGAACTTGTTGCTCTGTTTGCCCTGTTTGCTCTGTTTGACCTTTGTTTTCTGATTTTTTCTTTTGATGGAGTTTGCCACCGACTTGACCACTGTTGGCATCTTCTTTGCTGTGTGGTTCTTCTTGGAATTGGCCGAGAGATTGCAGGTTGTTAAGAAAAGCTTCAATACTTGCATCAACGTTAAATATTATGACTTCTTTCTCTTTCGACTTTGACATTTCATCTCTTACTTTTTCAGCATCTTTAATCCTTTGTTGACCTATCTTAACATCGACAAATACTTGTGACTCATTTGCCTTGTCGGAGGTCTCCAGCACCTTCAGCATTGCCTCCATTAAAGCGATGATGTCGTCACACGTGTCTATATCGCCCTGTACTTTAGTGTTCCGCTTCTTGTGTTGTTTGTCCATGTCGTCAGTTGTAGCCCTCTCTAGTTTGTCCAGAATGCTGTTCATTTGTTTTCGAAATTCCTTAATGGTGGTCTGTACAGCATTTCTATCCTTGTTGATTCTGGCCTGGTCATTCTGTCGGGTCAATTTTAGTTTGATCATGTCATTCTTGATCTTCTCAAAGCTACTCTTCACTTTCTTGAATTCTTTACTTTTGATGATTCCCACAGCAATCTTAGGGATGTAGTCGATATTTTTACATAACCTGGAAATGTAATATTGCCTTATTTATTGGCTTAATTATTAATTTTTAATATTTAATTTTTTTGTTCGGATATTGTCACATTTTTATGTGAATCTCAAATAGTTAACTTCGGACAGTGTTACTATTTAGCATGAATAAGCAATTACAGTTTCGTACACATAAGTTTTTATTTGTTTTCATTGTAATAATAATAATAATAATAATAATAAAACAATTCATCCTTTCTAAACAGTGTATTAAATAATTTTAGAATTACTTTATCATGTTTATTATTAGAAGTTTGTGTTTCTGCATTTCAAGAATCTCATTACTCAATGTCAAGTAAAACGTCGATGTGTTCTGAGAATGTAATGAGTATTAAATTAACTGGTCCAATTTTTATCACTGAACCAATCGGAATGCTTCATTCATATTTTCATTTGGTTGTTTCTATCATGACATCACTTTCTGGTATTATGACATCACACCCTGGTATTATGACATCATGTCATTCTATTATGCTGCAGCTCTGAGTGTGTTCTCAGAACTGACTGAGCCTTTTAATTGCTGTGAGAGACAGATTTAGACTGTTTGTATCACTCATTGAGTAATTAGTTTCTTGAAACCAAGAATCACAAAATTCTAAAAATAAAATAATTCTAAAATGATTTAATAGACTGTTTCTAATGAACTGGAAACAAAGGGGACACTTCTTACCTATGACTGAGTGGCATACAGACGCTGCATCCAACTTGGTTATGTTTGTGGCAAAACAGTTCCAAGAGCTTCCCATCATGTACATCACACGTCGACGTTGTTGTGGACCTTACTTCCTGTGGCCCTTGTTTTCTCATTTCAGCTTGACCCAGCAGTTTGTCATGGTGATTGCTCATCCCCGGAAATTTGTTGTGAAAGTCGATACAAGTCACACAAAAATATTCTCCACATGCTGTACAATAATTCACTGCCTCCTTGTCCTTCTTCTCTCTAGCACAAGGTGTACAAACAAACTCAAAGGTTTCATCAGAAGCCAGGCTTATTGAGCCTGAAAACTTTCTCCCACTCACCGCCATTTTGAAGTTTATTGTAATTGTGCGGAGGTCTGCATAATAATGAAATACGTGGAATACAGTTGTTTCAGTTTCAGTTTAAAATATTCTATAAATAGAACAAAGCAGACGGTCAATCTATAAATAGTTCAAAGCAGACGACTTTTGTTCAAACTTCTTTAAATCCAGTTTAATTCAAATTGAAGAAATAAAATGTAATATGAGCTAAATGAAATATTAGGAAAAATATTCACATAAGCCTAGATTTACTTAAAATAAATGAAATTTCAAAATATTGTCTGATAATAGTTATAATGCACCTTTATATTTTTTGTCGATGTTTAAACAAGCCAATTTATAGAATTTCTTTTCAACGTTATGTTCATGTAATATCAAGTTTAAGTTCTGTTTCAGCAGGTTTATTCATATGTTAAATAATATTGAATAATGTTGAAAAAAGATTATTGAAATTAATGGCTCAGGGTTGTATAGTACACCCAATATCAAAGAAAAGTCAGCACATTCGGATTCAATACAATATAATGTGAAATGAAGTATGAACAGACATTTGTTTGAGAATATAAACTTTTTGAGTTAAAACTTTAATAAATGTTATGAAGTGGGTGTAACACAAAGGGTTTCAAATTACCTTTCAATTGGGTTGGATATTGTCAAAAGTGGCTGAGTGATTTCTGGTGACCTTATATATTGATCCAGTCAGTGGAAGTAATGGGTATTATGCTCACACATGTCATCTCAAATTAATAGTTACAATACTGATCATTTTAGTAAACACTTAAACTGCTACATATATATAATGGACCGTTCTTTCTTTGAATTAAGACCATTCCATTTATGTCACAAAGGGGTGTTTTGGGGAAATGATGGATCAGCAGCTGGACATTGTACGATGGACGCAAAGGCTATTATAGCTTAGCGGGTTAATGGTTAAGACTCCTCTTGACACTGAAAACAACATACAAAATACCCTTGTATTATAATAGAATTGATTTATAAATGTCATTTTTTTTTTTAATTCAGAACGATTTTAGCAGGAAATGTTTGCAGTTACAAAAATTATCATCATCTTTGTGAATTTCGGAATAGTACTGATAATTTATCATGATCAGTGGCAGCAGCAACAGCAGCAGTAGTCATCAAAATAGTAAATAAGTATTATTCAATTAACCCTTAGCCGCTAAGCACGTCTATAATAGCCTTAGCGTACATTGTAAACCCAGATTAGCCTGCGAGTAACTCGCAGGCTGATCAAGGTTTACAATGTCCATCTGCTGATCAGTCATTTTCCCCAAAACACACCTTTGTCACATAAATGAAATGGTCTTAATTCAAAGATAGAACAGGCCATTATATATACGAGGGGCATTCATTATATAATGCAACTATGGTCCTAAAATTTAATTATGGTCCATTGTTTTAGTTATTGATAAGAATTATGATAAAATGAACTTTCCCCCATTAATTTATCAAGTTTCAGATACTTCCATCCTCGAAAAAATTTGTTTTGAGGGCATTTTTTTAAGACATGTAAATGATACTGAACACGCCAAAAACGGAAAAAACTGTTTCGACTAAAAATCTGATTTCGACAGCCAATATGGACTTTTAGTACAGCTCCTTCGTGCAAAATATTGAACGAATTGTGCACTTTGGGTTAAAAGCATGACGAATTGTGCACTTTGGGTTAAAAGCATGAAACTTGGCACAGTTATAGATGACATCATATCAAACAGTTTTGGCTATAGGGCCAAGCAAAAAAAATACAATATGGCCAACAAATTCAAAATGGCCGCCAAAAGTCCTGAAAATTCACCTACTGACTTTAGAGATATATAATAACACTAAAAATCAATAAATATTGTCCAATTTAATGTAAACATCTTCACTATAATAGTACAATTCAATAATTATACACTTGATGCTCAAAATGTAAGTTTAATAGTAAAACGAATTAAAAGAAATGATAAAAAATATAATTTTCCAAGATAAAACCATATTTTTACGTTCATCGGGTAGTTTTTAATGCTATTTGTGGTATTTTCAAATGAATAAATACATCATAGATACATGTTGATGTAATAATCACTTATATTTTTCTCTCAGTTCAATTAATTAGTGAAATCTAATCCACTACCAATACCTAATTGGTAATTCTTACAACTGTGTAAATATTACTTTCAGTTTGGCAGATGGTTACAGCATTGTTTTAGTTTCTGAAAAAAATGTTAATATTACTCCAAAGCTTTTCATCTAATTGGTATGTATAAATGCTTGTGCTTTATAGCAAGAATCCTGATTAAATCTACTGTCATTTTAGTCTCTTATTTGTACATACTGATCATTGATTTAGGTAAACATTACTGACAAAAAACAGACAGCCTACAGGTGTCACAATACAACATACATGTACATGTACACTCTTTGTAGGGGTGTCACGATATCAGAAACCAATATCGCGATATATTGCAATATATATATTGCCTTAATCTTCTGCATGCATTTGTAAGCTATATTTCTTCTTATATGTACATGACAAGTATAAAATAAAAACAGTACATTTAAAACATTTTATAATGCTTAAGAATGCACAGCTTTTGACTAGAACAAGAACAAGAGAAACAAAACATAACTCATTTTGCATACTACAGTAGACACACAGCTTTTGACTAGAACAAGAACAAGAGAAACAAAACATAACTCATGTTGCATAGTACAGTAGACACACACACAGTCACATTAAGTGGTGTTCTTTTTAAGAAAGATTAGCTTGTCTCCAAGTGATGCAGAGAGGGTAGCTCTCTGAGCGGTAACAATGTCACCGTCTATCGAGAAAATCCTCTCAGATGGCACTGATGTTGCGGGGATACACAGTCGTCTTCTGACGAGATTTGTGAGAAGTTTCAAAATTACACGGGACAGATGGAAAGCGGTCCAGTAAATAGTTGATAATGTCCAAATAAAACAAATATACTCACCTAAGTTGCTTTAATATTTATGTTAATATTTCTGCGGTTCAATAAACCATTTGAAAGTACAAGTTTTAGATTTTTAATTGGTGTGCGTTCAATAATCGTGTATCAATCATCCCGTCTTTTAGTAGTCACGTGTTCGGGAATCCCCAGATTTAATTATCAATACTGCCAATCCCCCTCTAGGGCATGAATGAATTCATACGCGCACCTGCTTAGTTTTCCGAGTGTGCTATTTTGGGAGAGGAGAACACGACATAGCAAACGTCAAAACTTTGAAATGAATTACTTGATCAGACTATTTGTGGAAATATAAATATCAACTGACTATTGAAACTATCGATAGTTCTGCAGTACAGTACAGTATGTGGAATGCCAGTATGTATACATAAAATGGCTGGACGACGCAGCTTCGTGGAGTGGTACTAGTTTTTTTTTATTTCTCACTTTCAAATAAGCATGCAAAGAGTTAAAGCCGCGGAAATACGATGGATATAAAAGAAAACTCAACACACTTCATGAATATCGCGAAATACCGGTATGAACTTTTAATATCGCGATATTTTATCGCACGGGTGAATACCGCGATTTACCGGTATACACCCCTAACTCTTTGTGTGATTTTTTAATTGATATTGAATGAGTACTACAGTGCGAATCCTTTTCAGACCGAATATTACATGGATATGCAAGCTGACTCCCCGCTCCATCGATCCCACTCCTTTCACACAACTTTAAAGGGACGCACTGCAATCTTAAAACACGGGGAGACCTCTTAGATTTTCCACATAACTTGCATTATCGTGGTGGTTTGCCTGACTGGTTAAAGCGTTGATAATGTAGTTACATAGTTCAGATTCGCAACATATGTAAGTTACACATATACCTTATTGTTAGTAGGCTTAGAAATAAAGTACATTTGTTGTAAAAGTTCCCTGTTGTTGGCGGGATAGCGGTTTTAAAGGGACACATGGCAATCTTGATTTTTTTATACAAATTCATTCTTCGTGAGAAACATTAGTGAGTGGAACCAGGTGGAGGATAGTGTCGTCCGCGCAGATTGTCAACTGCTTGACTAAGCGCACCACCCGCGGCTAAGATACCAGTATTGGTCACTGCCGTCGTACCATACCAGGTACGGAAAACTCATGTTTCCACTCATGCTATATACGTTTCTCACTTCTCGATGAATTCGCCTATATTCTATTCACTCTTAACCAACAAATACCCTCTTTTTACTGGCAAGACGGTCGTGGTGGGAGTGGGGGGATGGGGGTGGAGGTGGGGACACACGTGAAACCTTCAAAGTAGGGCAAAAATTAAAAAGTATTTTGAGGTACTTGATAAGAACAAACAATGTTTGAAATAGTTCCAAAATCGAGCAAATCAAATCAAATTTATTTTATTGGTCTAAATCCCACGTAAACATAATATTACATGAAACACATATCGATACACTGGCGCGACGGTCGTGCGGATAAAAGAATATTATTACATACCTTACTATAAATAGTAATACATTTCAGGAGAAAAACAATGATTATCAGTCCTTTTTCGAAATCCATAAGAAGATTATTCGCACGACCGTCGTGCTGATAAGGAAAATAATCGGCCCGACAGTCGTCGTGATAGACATTCCCCAAAATTATATTACCGTTTTCTAACCGACATGAGCCCCATATATCACAAGCTTGTTTCTCTATTTGTCTGTTTTATTTTGACATTTACATCTCTGCCATTGGCCACGGAACATAGACTAAGCACTTTGTTCACCTTGCCCTGAACTTGCTGCTCTGTTTGCCCTGTTTGACCCTTCAACCTATAGCTTTGATCCTTCCTAATTTAAAGCATTAATTTTACAATGAAATCATCTAAAAAATTATGACAAAAAAATCAGTAACAGTATTCAACTTAGCGCATGGTCTCAAAACAAAAGGCATGTTGACAATATTAGCTTAATTTTGGGACAAGTGACTTTTGAAATTGGGGCAAGTGACATTTTGGGCAGGGCAAGTGGATTTTGAAAATCTACTTGCCCTGGGCAAGTGGATTTTCAAAATATTTCCAGACCCTTGCCACTCCTGCCTTGTTTTCTGATTTCTTCTGTTGACGGATTTTGTCACCGACTTGACCACTGTTCTCGTCTGCTTGGCTTTGTCATTCTTTTTGGAATTGGCCGAGAGATTGCAGGTTGTTAAGAAAAGCTTCAATACTTGCATCAACGTTAAATATGATGACTTCTTTCTCTTTCGACTTTGACATTTCATCTCTTACTTTTTCAGCATTTTTAATCCTTTGTTGACCTATCTTAACATCGACAAATACTTGTGACTCATTTGCCTTGTCGGAGGTCTCCAGCACCTTCAGCATTGCCTCCATTGAAGCGATGATGTCGTCACACGTGTCTATATCGCCCTGTACTATAGTGTTCAGCTTCTTGTGTTGTTTTTCCATGTCGTCAGTTGTAGCCCTCTCTAGTTTGTCCAGAATGCTGTTCATTTGTTTTCGAAATTCCTTAATGGTGGTCTGTACATCATTTCTATCCTTATTGATTCTGGCCAGGTCATTCTGTCGGGTCAATTTTAGTTTGGTCATGTCATTCTTGATCTTCTCAAAGCTACTCTTCACTTTCTTGAATTCTTTACTTTTGACGATTCCCTCAGCAATCTTAGGGATGTAGTCGATATTTTTACATAACCTGGAAATGTAATATTACCTTATTTATTAGCTAAATTATTAATTTTAAATATTTATTGTTTCTTGTTCGGATATCGTCACATTTTTACGTGAATCTCAAATAGTAAACTTTGGAACGTGTTACTATTTAGCATAAATAGGCAATAACAGTTCTTGTACACACAAGTTTTTATTTGTTTTAATTATAATAATAATAATAAAAACAATTCATTGTTTCTAAACGGTGTATTAAATCATTTTAGAATTATTTTATCATTAGTATTTTGTGTTTCTGCTACATTTCAAGAACCTCATTACTCATGTCAAGTAAAACCTCAATGTGTTCTGAGAATGTAATGAGTTTTAAATTAACTGGTCCAATTTTTATCACTGAATCAATCAGAATGCTTCATTCACATTTTTATTTGGTTGTTTCTATCATGACATCACTTTCTGGTATTATGACATCACACCCTGGTATTATGACATCACGTCATTCTATTATGATGCAACTCAGTGTGTTCTCAGAACTGACTGAGCCTTTTAATTGCTGTGAGAAACAGATTTAGACTGTATCACTCTTGAAACCAAGAATCACACTATTTTAAAAATAAAATCATTCTAAAATGATTTCATAGACTGTTTCTAATGAACTGGAAACAAGGGGAACCTAAATTCTTACCTGACTGAGTGGCATACAGACGCTGCATCCAACTTGGTTATGTTTGTGGCAAAACAGTTCCAAGAGCTTCCCATCATGTACATCGCATGTTGATGTTGGTGTGGACCTTACTTCCTGTACTTCCTGTGGCCCTTGTTCTCTCATTTCAGCTTGACCCAGCAGTTTGTCATGGTGATTGCTCATCCCCGGAAATTTGTTGTGAAAGTCGATACAAGTCACACAAAAATATTCTCCACATGCTGTACAATAATTCACTGCCTCCTTGTCCTTCTTCTCTCTAGCACAAGGTGTACAAACAAACTCAAAGATTTCATCAGAAGCCATGCTTATTGAGCCTGAAAACTTTCTACCACTCACCGCCATTTTGGAGATTATTGTAATTGTGCATTGGTCTGCATAATAATGAAATACGTGGAATACAGTTGTTTCAGTTTCAGTTTAAAATATTCTATAAATAGAACAAAGCAGACGGTCAATCAAGTAGACGACTTTCGTTCAAACTTCTTTAAATCCAGTTTAATTCAAATTGAAGAAATGAAATGTAGTATGAGCTAAATGAAATATTAGGAAAAATATTCACATAAGCCTAGATTTAATTAAAATAAATGAAATTTCAAAACATTGTCTGATAATATTTATAACGCACCTTTATATTTTTAGTTGATTTTTAAACAAGCCAATTTATAGAATATCTTTTCAATGTTATGTTCATGTAATATCAAGTTTAATTTCTGTTTCAGCAGGTTTATTCATATGTTAAACAATATTGCATAATGTTGAAAGAAGATTATGGAAATTAATGGCTCAGGGGTTAAAGAAGTATGAACAGACATTTGTTTGAGAATATAAACTTTTTGAGTTAAAACTTTAATAAATGTTATAAAGTGGGTGCAACACAAAGGGTTTCAAATTACCTTTCAGTTGTGTTGGATATTGTCAAAAGTGATTTCTGGTGACCTTATATATTGATCCAGTCGGTGGAAGTAATGGGTATTGTGCTCACACATGTCATGTCAAATTAATAGTTACAATACTGATCATTTTAGTTAACACTCAACCCGCTACATATATATAATGGACTGTTCAGAACTTCTTTCTTTGAATTAAGACCATTCCATTTATGTCACAAAGGGGTGTTTTGGGGAAATGATGGATCAGTTGCTGGACATTGTAAACCCAGATCAGCCTGCAAGTAACTCTTAGGCTGATCTGGGTTTACTTGCTGGCTGATCTGGGTTTACAATGGACGCAAACGCTATTATAGTTGTGGTTAGTGCAGTGTTCGACACTAACTTTTTGGACCTACTAGCCCCGGGGGCTAGTTGGTTTGGAATTTCACTAGCCCCCCCTTAATTTCTACTAGCCCTGCTACCAACGGTACCAGATCCTCATTGTATATTGATTTGACGGGGTTGGTTATAAAATAACAACACAAATCAGATTCAAAATGTGTGACATCGCTGACAGAACCCTCCGTCACAATAACCTGATCTCGTGGCAGTCTGCACCTCTGTTAAGAAAAGTAACATACTGTGATGATTATTATTTTAATTATTATAGTATTTCTGAACAATGTACATGAGAAACACTGAAGTTAGAAATTATTATGATAGACTTTTTTGTTTTTTGGCTGTTGGAGAAAGCCCCGAAAAATCGATCTATGTTTGCACCGTTTATAGCACGTTCATAATTCGCGGCGTTTTCCGACGGAAGCGGAAACAACTGCTGAAATCGTGGTCATAAAAACGCTTGAGAAAAGCTGTCTAGTTTATAAGGCGTAGTTACAAGCGTTTGTGTGATTCGGTATCGGGTTGGTATCACGCGGTAAACGAAAGCAAAAAGAAAACAAATGTCGTTTTACGCGGACTAAAAGAGCAGAAGTTTTAAGCGAGAATCTGCGGAACATTAATGATAAACAGTGCTTGAGATTTTATTTATATAATGCCAACGCAAATTGGGTACGTGTTTGTTCTATAATCTACTAGCCAATCGGGCTAGCTAGACGATCGTACGTGCTAGCCCGACGGTCACTTTTACTAGCCCCGGGCTATCGGGCTAGCGTTAGTGTCGAACACTGTAGTGGGTTAATTGTTAAGACTCTTCTTGACACTGAAAACAACAGACAAAATACCCTTGTATTATAATACAATTGATTTATAAATGTCATTCTTGTTAGCTCTACTGGCCGAAGGCCAGCAGAGCTTATGGGATGCCGAGTTGTCCGTCGTCCGTCCGTCGTCCGTCGTCCATTGTCCGTCGTCGGCGTTAAATTTTGGCTCGTTAAGACGATAGGGCCTTCATTTTTCATCCGATCTTTACCAAACTTTAACAGGTTGTTAATATAAATGAAAGCTCGGAAGAGTTTGAAAACCAGCCAGATCGGACAAGTAACAGCAGAGTTATGGCCCTTGATTTAGTTAAAAATCCTATATTGCTATATTTTGCCTTGTTAAGACGATAGGGCCTTCATTGTTCATCCTATCTTTACCAAACTTTACCACATTGTTAATATCAATGAAAGCTCGGACAAGTTCAAAAATCCAGATCGAACCAGTGACAGCAGAGTTATGGTCCTTGATTTAGTTAAAAATGCTATATTGTTATATTTTGCCTCGTTAAGGCGATAGGGCCTTCGTTTTTCATCCTATCTTTACCAAACTTTACCACATTGTTAATATTAATGAGAGCTCGGACAAGTTCGAAAACCAGCCATATCGGACTAGTAACAGCGGAGTTATGGCCCTTGATTTAGTTAAAAATGCTATATTTTGCATCGTTAAGACGATAGAGTCTTCATTGTTCATCCGATCTTTACCAATCTCTATTAGATTGTTAATGTTGTTGAAAGCTCAAACAAGTTTGAAAACCAGCCATATCGGACCAGTAACAGCGGAGTTATGGCCCTTGATTTAGTTAAAAATGCTATATTTTGCCTCGTTAAGACGATAGGGGCTTCATTGTTCATCCGATCTTTACTAAACTTTATCAGATTGTTAATATTAATGAACGCTCGGACAAGTTTGAAAACCAGCCATATCAGATAAGTAACAACTGAGTTATGGCCCTTGATTTAGTTAAAAATGCTATATTTTGCCTCGTTAAGACGATAGGGGGGCTTCATTGTTCATCCGATCTTTACCAAACTTTATCAGATTGTTAATGTCGTTGAAAGCTCAAACAAGTTCGAAAACCATTCATATCGGACAAGTAACAGCGGAGTTATGGCCCTTGATTTAGTTCAAAATGCTATATTTTGCCTCAAGACGATAGGGCTTTAATTTTTCATCCGATCTTTACCAAACTTTATCAGATTGTTAATGTCTATGAAAGCTTAGTCAAGTTTGAAAACCAGCCAGATCGAACCAGTAACAGCGGAGTTATGGCCCTTGATTTTGTTAAAAATGCTATAATTTGCCTCGTCATACGACAAGGTCTTCATTTTGCATCTGATCTTTGCCAAACTTTAGCAGATTTTATGACTTTCTTTTTTTATATTATTTTTATTTACTTTTTTATTGATTTTATTTTTTTTATCTTTTTTAATATTATTTTTATTTAGACTTTTTTTAGACTTTTATTTTGATAATTTTTTTTTTTAATTTTTTTAATTTTTATTTTTTATTTTCAATTATTTTATTTTTTATTTTATTTTTTTTATTTATTTTTTGGTCTATGTTGGACCAGTCGGACCAATAACAGAGGAGTTATGGATTGATTTAGTTAAAAATGCTATATTTTGCCTCATTAATATGGTAGGGCCTTCATTTTTCATCTGATCTTTACCAAACTTTACCAGATTCTTTAGTTGTGGCCCTTGATTTAGTTAAAAATCTGTTTTTTGCCAAAACTTTCAAAAAAACGTAAATGGCAGTCAATCGCTTCATTGATGTTATAAGAGCCGTGTTAGCCAGTAGAGCGTCCACAGGCCCTCTTGGGCCTCTTGTTTTAATTCAGAACGATTTTAGCAAGAAATGTTTGCAGTTACAATAAATATCATCATCTTTGTGAATTTCGGAATAGTACTGATAATTTATCATGATCAATGGCAGCAGCAACAGCAGCAGTAGTCATCAAAATAGTAAATAAGTATTATTCAATTAACCCTTAGCCGCTAAGCACGACTACAATAGCCTTAGCGTACATTGTAAACCCAGATTAGCCTGCGAGTAACTCGCAGGCTGATCAGTGTTTACAATGTCCATCTGCTAATCAGTCATTTTCCCCAAAACTCACCTTGCCGTGGACTATATCGATGTTTTGTATTGAAAACATCGTTTACGTAATATTTACACATACTTCTAGTTACAACAAAAATTTGAATAAATTACTTTGGTGCAAAAAAGCATTTTTTTGTGAATCCAACATTACAACCTATGCAAATTCATTAAACTTTCTGCCGCTTGTTAAGGCAGTGTATATGAATATGTCCCAAACAAACAGTCGTCATAGACTTATATCTTCACTGATTTTACTAAAATGTTCAGAAAGTGTCACTAAAGGTTCATTCTATAAGATCATTTTCAAATTTAGTGTGTAAACCTCACACAACGTGAATACGATGGCTAATGAATGCTCCTCATATATAGCAGGTTAATCACTTAGCTATTTTACTCCTCATATGTAGCAGGTTAATCACTTAGCTATTTTACTCCTCATATGTAGCAGGTTAATCACTTAGCTATTTTACTCCTCATATGTAGCAGGTTAATCACTTAGCTATTTTACTCCTCATATGTAGCAGGTTAATCACTTAGCTATTTTACTCCTCATATGTAGCAGGTTAATCACTTAGCTATTTTACTCCTCATATATAGCAGGTTAATCACTTAGCTATTTTACTCCTCATATGTAGCAGGTTAATCACTTAGCTATTTAACCAATCAAACCAATATGATACCTTCGACAAACAATAGCATGTGTATTACGGTATAATAAAACCTATTGTCAGTATATTCACGACATCATCAATAGGGTGGAGATAATCTATGTACTGGCAAAATGTTAATTGCTATAATGAATTATCAATACAATCACAAGAGTATCAGCAACAAAGAAATCAAATTCCATAATAATGTTTTCTTCTAAACTAAAATTAAATATGTACCTTGATATTAACAATGGCTATAATATACATTGACTGTAAAATGAAAATTAAACAAATGTAGTCACAACATCAGAAATATAATTCTAATAGTTTATATTTTTGGCTTAAGAGTTATTTCCCTTTATGTAAAGCCATTATTATGTCAACCCCTCAATGAAATACATGGGGATACGTATCGTTTTCTTGCTGTCTAGTCCATCCGTCCAGTGTGTCCGTCAATCCATCCGTCCATCTGTATGCATGTCACAAGTTTTGTCATGACTAGTTCTCTTGAACCCCTTGCCTGATTTAAACTAAACTTGGTAAGGATGAGTAGCACCAAGGCTAGTTGCTCATATTGCCATCGTGTTCCAGTCGAATAATGTTTGGCAGAGTTATGACACTTATATACAAACTTGATCTGGAATAGTTCTCCTGAACCCCTTGCCGGATCTGAACCCCTTGCTTGATTTCAACCAAACTTGGAAGGAATGATGAATACTAGCCTAATTGTGCATAATTATGTCTTGTTTTGGTCGAATGAATTTTGGCACAATTATGGCACTTTAAATGTTTCTAACACAAAAACTTTGTACATGCTGGTACTCCTAAATTCCTTGCCGGATTTCAACCAAACTTGGTAGGAATGATCCGTACCAAGCCTAGTTGAGTATATCATTGTCGGGTTCTGGTGTAATGATTTTTGGCAGAGTTATGGCACTTTAAAGGTTTCTGATACACAAACTATGTAGACTAGTTCTCCTGAATCCGTTGCTGGATTTTAACCAAACTTGGTGTGATTTGATCAACCTATTTGCACATTTGGTCATCGTGTTGTTGAATGATTTTTGGAGTTATAGTCCCGATTACAAATCATAGCATTATTATATAAGCACTGAATAGGACAGTGGGGAGAGACATATGTTTTTACTAAAAGCAACCTCTAGTTTTGAAATGAAATAAAGTGCATATAGAACTTTTATCTGGATTAACACTCACTGTCACAGCATGGAAAGACGTTTGTTTTCAAAATAATGTTGGGTTAACCATTTTATCCTTTTATCTGCAGGTAGAATAATGCGGTCACAAAGTCTGGGAGCTGTACCCATTTATGGTAGTAGGAAAGGTAAGGTTGTTTTAAATTGTGCAAGAAATAAAGTATGAAGTGTAACAACTTAATTTTCTATATATACATAGGGATGTGCTATATGTTTTAATATACCACTTTAGAAAACATGAACTAAACGGGCTAGGTGTCGGAGATAGTACAGAGAGGGAGGGGATGGCGTAGGTGGTGAGGGTGGGGGGAAATGAAGCATAGGTAACATAAGTAGGTTGTTGGGGACAGTTAAAATCAAGGTGACCAGAGATGAAGTGGATACTGGTGGGGAGGGGGGCGAGGGGTGGAGAGTCATCTGGGCATGTAGGTAGGTAACATAAGTAGGTTGTTGGGGACAATTAAAACGAGTAATAAAGGGGGCCATTGAAAGTCTTTGAGAGGAATCAGGACAGTGAGGGAATGTGCAGTTGATGGAGGGAATGGCAAAGGTGGTGGAGTGAGAAAACAGACCAAGAGCATAAATGGAAGGAGTAGAGGCACAAGCAAGGAATTGGGGAATATGGGAGATGGAAACATGAAGAGATAAGGATCGCCGTGCCAACATCTTTGGGATTAAGTGAAGATTCCATAAAAGTTATCAATGCAGCTTGTGTGACTTATAGTATTGAAGCAATTGTGAATTGTTCGTGAGTACAGTCTAACCTGTAGTGAAGACCACTAAAAGTACAGTCTAGCCTGTAGCGAACAACTACTAAAAGTACAGTCTAACCTGTAGTGAAAGACCACTAAAAGTACAGTCTAACCTGTAGCGAACGACTACTAAAAGTACAGTCTAACCTGTAGTGAAAGACCACTAAAAGTACAGTCTAACCTGTAGTGAACGACCACTAAAAGTACAGTCTAACCTGTAGTGAACGACCACTAAAAGTACAGTCTAACCTGTAGTGAACGACCACTAAAAGTACAGTCTAACCTGTAGTGAATGACCACTAAAAGTACAGTCTAACCTGTATTGAAAGACCACTTAAAGTACAGTCTAACCTGTAGTGAACGACCACTAAAAGTACAGTCTAACCTGTAGTGAAAGACCACTAAAAGTACAGTATAACCTGTAGTGAAAGACCACTTAAAGTACAGTCTAACCTGTAGTGAAAGACCACTAAAAGTACAGTCTAACCTGTAGTGAAAGACCACTAAAAGTACAGTCTAACCTGTAGTGAAAGACCACTAAAAGTACAGTCTAACCTGTAGTGAAAGACCACTAAAAGTACAGTCTAACCTGTAGTGAAAGACCACTAAAAGTACAGTCTAACCTGTAGTGAAAGACCACTAAAAGTACAGTCTAACCTGTAGTGAAAGACCACTAAAAGTACAGTCTAACCTTTAGTGAAAGACCACTAAAAGTACAGTCTAACCTGTAGTGAAAGACCACTAAAAGTACAGTCTAACCTGTATTGAAAGACCACTAAAAGTACAGTATAACCTGTAGTGAAAGACCACTTAAAGTACAGTCTAACCTGTAGTGAAAGACCACTAAAAGTACAGTCTAACCTGTAGTGAAAGACCACTAAAAGTACAGTCTAACCTGTAGTGAAAGACCACTTAAAGTACAGTCTAACCTGTAGTGAACGGCCACTAAAAGTACAGTCTAACCTGTAGTGAATGACCACTAAAAGTACAGTCTAACCTGTAGTGAAAGACCACTAAAAGTACAGTCTAACCTGTAGTGAAAGACCACTAAAAGTACAGTCTAACATGTAGTGAAAGACCACTAAAAGTGCAGTCTAACCTGTAGTGAACGACCACTAAAAGTGCAGTCTTACCTGTAGTGAAAGACCACTTAAAGTGCAGTCTAACCTGTAGTAAACGACCACTAAAAGTACAGTCTAACCTGTAGTGAACGACCACTAAAAGTACAGTCTAAACTGTAGTGAAAGACCACTAAAAGTACAGTCTAACCTGTAGTGAAAGACCACTAAAAGTACAGTCTAACCTGTAGTGAAAGACCACTAAAAGTGCAGTCTAACCTGTAGTGAACGACCACTGAAAGTGCAGTCTAACCTGTAGTGAAAGACCACTGAAAGTACAGTCTAACCTGTAGTGAACGGCCACTAAAAGTACAGTCTAACCTGTAGTGAATGACCACTAAAAGTACAGTCTAACCTGTAGTGAAAGACCACTAAAAGTACAGTCTAACCTGTAGTGAAAGACCACTAAAAGTACAGTCTAACATGTAGTGAAAGACCACTAAAAGTGCAGTCTAACCTGTAGTGAACGACCACTAAAAGTGCAGTCTTACCTGTAGTGAAAGACCACTTAAAGTACAGTCTAACCTGTAGTAAACGACCACTAAAAGTACAGTCTAACCTGTAGTGAACGACCACTAAAAGTACAGTCTAAACTGTAGTGAAAGACCACTAAAAGTACAGTCTAACCTGTAGTGAAAGACCACTAAAAGTACAGTCTAACCTGTAGTGAAAGACCACTAAAAGTACAGTCTTACCTGTAGTGAAAGACCACTAAAAGTACAGTCTAACCTTTAGTGAAAGACCACTAAAAGTACAGTCTAACCTGTAGTGAAAGACCACTAAAAGTACAGTCTAACCTGTAGTGAACGACCACTAAAAGTACAGTCTAACCTGTAGTGAACGACCACTAAAAGTACAGTCTAACCTGTAGTGAACGACCACTAAAAGTACAGTCTAGCCTGTAGTGAAAGACCACTAAAACTACAGTTTAAACTGTAGTGAAAGACCACTAAAAGTACAGTCTAACCTGTAGTGAAAGACCACTAAATGGAAGAGCAAAATTGGTCTCTTAACTCAGGTAGTCTTTTAATCCTGGTGCATTTTGATTTAAAACAATACTGATACTTAGAACAGAGATTATTTAATTGCTGAGTTCAAATATAAGGATTTCCTTATAACCAAATGCAGCATTTAAATAATCTATTTATTAAATTTTGATATTTAATTGGCATTTAGTTTTGTGACAAAAGGTCATGATTTTGAATGTAGTTCCAACCAAATAGCGCTGCGTGTATTCATGTACATGTATGATAACATGTACTTCGAATTCCTTTTAAGGCAAAGCAAAGTTATCCATATGCAAAACTACTATCACCTGTCACTACATTTAAAAACTTTAGTAAATTAATTGCTAAATTAAAAAAAGACAACAAATATTATGAACCTTTATATATATTTTTACTTTCCTTTTATAACTCTCTTTTTAAAAACAAACATTTATTCAGTACACTGGTACAGTTATTATTTTTCTATTATTCACTGTCTATACTTTATATGTCTTTTATATATTGCTTGTTGCATGTTGTTTTATCCTGTATAACCATACCGCACAAAGAAAAACATTGTTACTCAAACATCTAATGTCCTTGGGCAAGACACTTTCCCTTAGCCCCGTCCGTCGGATGGGGACGTAAACCGAGCGGTCCCGTGTATCGGTCTATCCTCCGAGCACGTTAAAGAACCATAGGAACCTATTCGATAATAAGAGTAGGGCAGGTTCCCGGATTTCTATGTATCCTTCCCCTCTCTCTGGGGCGGCTATAAATAACCTACACTGTGTTGATGAGCCGTTAAACAACATTCAATTCAATTCAATTCAGACATCTAACACAGCCTGGAGAGAGTACTGTGTGTGGGGCGTGTCCTTTAAAGGGACACATGGCAATCTTAATGTTTCTAAAACTCACGGCATCTCGTTTTTCTACATAACTTACATTTTTGTAATCATTAATATTAATTATTAGAGCTGTTCAGAGCAAATTGTGTTTGCATATTACTAACTGTTGATTACATTTCTCCAATAACATATATAACCATATAGAAAAATAACAAAGAAACTTTGGAAACTAAAAAAGTTATTTAATTATATGCAAGCTGTTTTAAAGTTAAAATGATATTGGATTAATACATCGAGACGCTAATTTTAAATTTCAGTAAAACTTCAAGATTGCCGTGAGTCCCTGTAACAGAAATATAATAATGCTTGCTTTCTTTTCCCTCATTTTTAAATCTCTACTATTCCAGATTCTTCCCTCTCTCCACATGGCTCCATCCACAATACCATAGATGAAGACTGTGTCTCAGTTTCTCTTGATGAGAATGGTTCTCAGTCAGCAGACAATAATAATGGTGCACAGTCTAATACTGAAGATAGTTTCCACATGTATGAAAAGGTAGTTATAAATTATATGAAATCTGATGTATTCAAGACGCAAGATAAAATGTATGTACCAATAATAATTAAGGACAAAATAATGTTAAATTGGCTGTTTTAACCTAACGTTGCACTTTGTTAACTACCTCTTGCATTTCCAAAATTGCAGCTACAGTTAACACACAAAATATACCCTTAAAGATGGGGTCCATGCTTACAATGGTTTTACCAAACTTTGACGAAATTAGTTAACACTCAAAATGCACTATTTGCATATCTGTTCTTCTGCCAGTCCATGTGTTTGTTTTTGTGTCTTGTCCATACATAACCCTCCGGAACTGCTGGAGAAATGGAATAAAACTTGATACATGTATGTATTATTAATAGCATGTGTTCTACGTCAAGGTCGCAAGTCAAAATCATTCTGTGCTCTTGTCTGATCCATTATTCATGAAACACTTGAGACAGTGGAATTCGGAATGATATGATTATCTATCATCATTAGGTAATTGCTGTACTCGAAATTGGGGTCATTTGTTCAAGGTCATGGTTCAAGGTCGTAACTTTATTTTTGTTCAGTTCATAACTCCTAAAATATTTGAGATTTTGGGAAGAAACTTGATGTTTATATGCATTATTAATAGATTCCATTTTGCCTATAAGAGTTGGGGTCCTGTGTTCAAGGTCAAGGATCCTGAGTCATGGTCATGCAAGGATGTGCAATTTTCTGGTCCATTCCTCTTGGAAATCTTGCTAAACTGTCTTCTTTGTTCAGTACTATTGAATGTCTGTAAATAGTGATAATGGCTATTCCATTAAAACTTACATGGGATCCCAGGAAAGCACTTTTGAAATGGACCATGATCGAAAATTGAGTTGAAAGAACCAAATTTCGGAAAATAAGGTTCACCCATAGATTTTTATTAAAATGCCTTCCGTGGTTCCCGGATATGTTTAATGGTATAGCCGTAATTATTTTCACACAAAGCTATATGAATTTGCTTGTTTTTAATTAAGTTTAAAGGAAGGTTTGGTGGTAGAGAACAGTAATGTTGCTTAATAGGAGTGACAACTCCACTTATTATTCAGAACTCTGAGGAGATCATGATTGCTTTCCGCTCACACCAATAGTAAAGAATATGGTGGCAGTGAAAAGCAACTCCTATATTTGTCATCTCTCAATGATAGGGGAGAATATTATGGTAGTTGAGAGTTTTGTGGCATTGAACAGTTAAACTTTAAGTCTTTGTTATTATTCTTTCTTCAGAATACTGAAATGGTCAGTATTGGTTCCTCTTTCACCAATAGTGGAGAATATAGTGGCAGTGGAGAGTTTGGTGGCAGTGAAAAGTTGAGTAGAAGCGGCAATAACTCACCATCGGAAAGTCACCTGGCAAGGTCATTGGAGCATATCAGAGATGGCAAGACAATCCAGACATCTTCTGCACCCAAAACTACCTTTCTACAACTGAAGGACAAGTGAGTGAGATTTAACGGTTGGAAAGACAGTCACTTGACTTTTAAACATACAACAGCTCTTTTCACTTTACTATGTTCGACCTCAAATTGGAAAACCACAAAACGCCGGAGTGGTAAGCAAAGCAGGCTGACAAGTGGTCAAGCCTTTCCGTGAAGATGCACATTGTATATGTTATCTAGTCAAAGGTCAAGGTCACTAGTCAAAGGTCAAGGTCACACTATTAATGAACTTGTTATTGAACATTGCTTCCATTCAAATGGTGTGCTTTATTTTTTTAGATCTTCATATAATACTTCATAAATATGTTCTCTTTAGTGTCTGAAAGACATATTTAAACTTCGGGGATCAGTTATTCAAATGTCAAACTGAAATTGAAATTATAAAGATTTTCCATATTAAAGTTAAACAATGGACTCATTTTTCTAAAAGTTTGCATTTCCTGTATGACAAAGGAGACCATAAAACTAGGGAAAAGAAAGATCATTATGTACTATTGGTCAAGATTTGAACCTAGATTTGTCCCCAAAAGACTACGGGAGATTTAAAAGCAAAATAAAAACTGGTTAAAGGTTTCTTAAGAATTGACTTTTGCATTGTGGGTGTTTAATTTATCGACACATTATTCTTTCAGCTTGGCCGAAGGAGTTGCAAGATGGACCAGATTTCTTGTTTGTAGGTTTACACCCAAACTACATTTAACAGAACATCAGCATGACCTCTTCAACTGTTAAATACCACAGGTCCCAGTTTTAAATATATAATGTCTTTACTTTCATGTGTACAGGATGCAGAATAAGGTGACATCCAAGACCAAGAATCTGATTAGAAATATCAAGGAGAAGAACCTGCTGACCAGAGCCAAAGAGTTTGCAGACAATTTTGCGCAGGTGACAAAAAAATCAACTTTATGTTTTATGAAACACATGAATGCACATCTAATAATTTCCATATTTCCAGTAACTAAAACGATAACACAGTATGTGATTAACAATCGATTGACATTATTGAAACAAGTTTTTAACCTTATGTGATTTACCTTCAGTTTCTAGCTTTCTCCCTATTATCAGGGCACGAAAATTCCACTCGTCCGCTCACCATGACGAGTGCTCCTTCATGCAAGACGATCGGTAGCGCGGCGGATTTGTAACCGGAGGCCCCAGGTTCAATCCTCCGTGGTGCCACTGAGTTCTGTCGGTGTGTTCTTGGGCAAGACACTTTCCCTTAGCCCCGTCCGTCGGAAGGGGACGTAAACCGGGCGGTCTCTATCCTCCGAGCATGTTAAAGAACCATAGGAATCTATTCGATAATAAGAGTAGGGCAGGTTCCTGGATTCCTATGTATCCCTCCCCTCTCTCTGGGGCGGCTCTAAATAACCTATACTGTGTTGATGAGCCGTTAAACAACATTCAATTCAATTCATGCAAGACGAGTAAAAATTAAGATAAAGTCTTTAACAATTTGTCTATTTGACCATTCAAATATTATGTAGGACGAGTAACTCAGAAATAGTTTTTTCTGCCCTGGTTGTCCATGGATCAAGTTCCCACATTCATCAGTCACACTCTCTGTTGTTTGCGGGGCTACATGTGCTTTTCTAAGAGGTGCAAATAATCTTTTCAGTTTTAATTGGCTCAAATCGTTGACAAATCAGAACTATGCATTCGTTTATATCATTAATAAATACTGAGGGCTATTCCATTAAAACATGTGGTATCCCAGGAAGGCACTGTTGAAATTGAACACCCACCCAATAAATAATCAAAATATAGAAAATAGGATTCACCCATAGATGATTATTAAATTGCTTTCCTGGGGTCCCGGGTATGCTTTAATGGAATAGCCCTGAAAAGTGGACCCCTTGGAAGCAACAAACACAAGAAAGAAAAGTAGCAGACTCGGCTTTATTGTCTGTTTATGAGAGGTAATATAAGTGCAACACCTCTCACGCCTCCTAGCACCGGCTTAAGTGATATTCTGCTTTAAAGCCACGAAGATTAGGCTTGATGATCCCAAAGAACCAGTAAGTAATAACACTACTGATTTGTAGTCGGGGCAACTTTTTATGGCCGCCACACAGCACTAAACAAACGATAGTGTGAATGTCAATACATACTGAAAAATGGATCCCTTGGAAGCAACAAACACAAACAAGAGATAAAAGTAGCAGACTCGGTTGTATTGAGTCTGTTCATGAAAGGTAATGTAAAGTGCACCACCTCTCACACATTTTGAGCTATTAATTTAATTGCTGCGGTTTCATTAGTTTTCGTAGGCATCAAATGGTTTGCTTTTTGTCTCGCTTTTTTTGAAGACTATAAGTGGACTTAAGTATGTTGATTTCCATTTTGAAAACATTTTTAGTTGCATTTAAGTTTATATTTATTTATATAAAGAATAATGTTTTTAAAGAAATGCCAAGGAACAGTGAAGTATAGATCAAATCTGGGACTAAGATAGTTATTAATGTATAACACAATAAAGTAGGCATATAATCCACAATGTGTTTCTGTTTCACATTCAGTATGCATAGGTACTGAAATATTCCCCATGATCTGTCCAGTGTAATAGTTGTTAATAAAATAGTTTGGTAACTTGAAATAAAATTAAGTTGTCGAGTTTTCTAGATCAAACATTTTCACTAACAGTTTAATGCTTGTGCACATTTCTTATAAACCAGAAACACATAGTGATGGTTTAACGTGTATTTGGGTTGACACCAATGGCTCTCTCAAATAGCCATTAGTCCTTTAAATGTGTACAGGTAAATAATACTTATCTGCGGCACAGGGGTGTGATTTACACTGAAGAATGACCTACGATATGTTGTTTTAATTTTATGTAAAACTAGCATATTTGTTTTTAGTTATTTGTATATTTAACAACAGAATAAGACAAAGAAAATCAACAAAATGCACCCCTCTTTCCCCACCCCCCAACCGCACCAAAAAAAAGAAGTTATTTGCTGTATTTGAGTTTTACTTGCTGTTTAATTCCATATCCTCTGATATATTATGGCGGTAATATATCTTTGTAGAGCACAGAACACATGCTTCCAACTGGGGAAGTTTTCTATGTGGATCCTCCAGAAATGAACACTGAGCATCTTGACGTTGACACTAAGGATGTCAAAATCAGCACCAAACCAGTTGGACCATTAGACGAGACAGATGGCATTACAAACAGTCTTGTAGACATCAGCAGACTACATGAAATCACTTTGCAGACATGTGAACATCTACAAGATGTTGATAACTTGATGAACCCAGAAGCAGTCTACAAAATACTGTCAGACTGGGTCACAGTTCTTAATCAAACTTTTCAACAGCTTCACTTGAGAAAATTTACACAGTCTGATGCAAAGAAAAATGTGAAAGATCATGATCTTGACACATGTATTTTAGAAGACCAGTCTGCAATAAAATTGAACGAAAACTCCACAGAAGTGGGTAGTGTAGAAGTTGGTAATGCTAATAAAGACGATTTATTAAGAAATACTTTTAAAGAAAGAATACAAACTGCAACTGAAGGTGTTTCTCAGGGTAACTGTAATTCTGGTACTGACATTTTACATGACCAAGGTTTTTGTCATGTCACTGATCTGCTCAATCTTCCACAGAATATCTTACAAGATGTCTCTGAACTCGCTCAAGCTTGCTTTGACCTTGGTTGCCATGGCAACATTCTGAAGTTCAGCAAATTAGGAACATGTGATTGCAATTGCAATAATAAAGAGCCTGGAAAAGATGGAGGTCATTCAGGTCAGTTACTCAACAATCAAGGTCAAGGTGAAATGTTTACTGTAGAAGGTCAACAGGAAAGGTCAGATGGTTGTGATAATTGTATGAGATGTAATGAAAAGCAAACTAACTGTGATATTTTTCAGCTACATAACAGTGAAACATTTACAAGTGATAGCTTTGCCCAAAGTGACCTGGACTTTAAAGGGTCAGGTGATGGTCATGAATCAGATGCAAAATGTATTAATACCATTGAGAAATCAGCAGAAACTGAAATAGAATCTATACAGAATCCAAGCAAAGTTAAAGCTGATGAAAAAGAAAAAGAACACGAACAAACAGCCTCAGAAGACAAGTATTCAAAGAAAGGTCAAACAGAGTTCGATGCCAGTACACAACCAAATTCAAGTAACTTGAACCACACCAATTTACCATATACCAAAGGAATCGGAGATGAACATTTTATAAATGGAACTGAAAGTGGTGTTGAAAATGGAAATTACCATGAAGATAAGTCGGATAATGACCAGGCATTGGGTTTCTTCATCAGATGTTACTTTCCTTACTTGTCACCTTCCAGTGTGAGAGAGCAAATACTGACTAATCACTGTAAAGATCGCTACCAAACTTGGTGTGCCCTTGTTGCTTGTCTTGAAGGTAAGACTTTTTAGTTTGGTTTTCTGTAAAGTAATACTGCAATTTGATTTATTCAAACATGCAACCAGTTTTAGCTCGACTGATTTAAGATCAGCAGAGCTTATACCGTGGTGCGTCGTCTGTCATCCGTCAGTCCGTCCGTCCGTTCGTAAACTTTTTTTGTGGGACTACTCCTCTGAAACTACATGACAGATTTTCATGAAACTTCACAGAAATGTTGCTCTTGATATCTAGTTGATACTAGCAAAAATTCAGGTCGGCTGGAAATTCAAGATGGCCACCACGGCTAAAAATAGATTTAAAAAAAAGCGATTTTGTGGTGACTACTTCTCAGAAACCATAAGTGATATTGATTTGAAACCTTTACCAAATACTGGCACGACATGTAGTTGGTCCTAACCAAAGCTAATTTTGATTGGATGTCAAACATGGCCGCCAGTTGCCATTTTTGTTTACATAGAGTTATATAGGAAAAACTTGTGACGACTACTCCTCTGAAACTACTTGATTGAAGTTCATGAAACTTGACAGGTATGTTGCTCTTGATGACTAGTTGATCCTAGCAAAAATTCAGGTAAGTAGAAAATTCAAGATGGCGACTATTTTTCAAAAAACGTAAGTGATATTGAATAGGAACCTTTACCAAAATGACTGATGCGACATGTACTTGGTGCTAACCAAGATTCATTTTGATTCGATGTCAGACATGGCCGCCAGCTTGATGAAATTTCATGAAACTTGAAAGGAATGTTGCTCTTGATGTCTAGTTGATCCTAGCAAAAATGCAGGTTGGTAGGAAATTAAGGTGGTCACCACTGCTAAAAATAAATTTAAAAGATGCGACTTTGTGGCGACTACTTCTTACAAACTGTAGTGATATTGAATTGGAACCTTTACCAAAATGACTGGCACGACATCTTGCAGGCTGATCAGGGTTTACACTGTCTGGGTGCTCAGTCATTTGACCGAAACACCCCTTTGTACTATAAATAGACTGGTCCAAATGCAAACAAATGACAGACCATTATACATTCATAGAGGGTAAAGATTAAGTTTCCTTTGTATTTTTGGCACTCAGAAAAAGACTGAAAACAAATTGTAGGATTTTAAGATTTTATTTTGATTCTGATTTTCCAATATAACCACTGAGACAAGAGCAAATCTACTTGTACTGGTGAGATAGTAACCTAATTCTCAGGAGAAATTGCATAACATGCCCTGTGACTTGGTCACACACCTGCTATATTTTTGAATACGGATCATTCCATTTATGTTACAAAAGGGTGATTTGGATCAATTACTGTTGAGCAGCAAATATATACTAAGGTTGATGTTGTAAGGGATTTAATTGAAATAGCTTTATAATTAAAATTTCTGGTAGCATTATGACATTTTTATAAGCTGGAAAAAGATATATTCTTTAGACTAGGATAAAATTAAATTAGATTATAATGTTGCATAGGTAATGTTTCATAATCAGTCAAAATATTTAGGAATATAAGAATGTTGCTCTTGATGTCTAGTTGGTCCTAAGTAAAAATCAGGTTGGCCTAAAATTCAAGATGGCCACCATGGCTAAAAAATATATTTCAAATACAATTTTGTGGCAACTACTTCTCTAAAACCATAAGTGGTATCAGTTTGGAACCTTTGGTAAAGGTACCAAACTGATACCACTAAGGGTAACAAACTGATACCAGTAATGGTTTTAGATGACTTTCAACTTGACAGGAATGTTGGTCTTGATGTCCAGTTAGTCCCAAGTAAAATCAGGTTGGCTGGAAATTCAAGATGGCTATCACAGCTTAAATACAAGTTTGTGGCAACTACTTCTCAAAAACCATAAGTGGTAATGATTTGGAACCTTTACTAAAATGACTGGCGTGACATGTAGTTGGTCCTAAACAAAATTCATTTCGATTCAATGTCAAACATAGCCACCAGTGACCATCGTTTTTTACATAGGGTGATATAGGAAAAGCTTCTGGCTACTACTTCTCTGAAAGTGTTGGTCTTATTTCCATAAAGCTTCACAGGTTCCCATGGCTGATCTGGCTATCAAAATCTATGAGTAGAGCTTCAAGGTCATTGACCTCTTGTTTTATATAGATTCTTTGCAGACAAAGCAGTTTCCTTTGCACATTTTAGGAAGGAATTTTTATAGTCATAAATATGCACATTTTTGCCTTAAGTTGGGGAAGATAGGAGTTTTTACAGGGTGACTTAAAAGGACTTCTTTAATCCATGCTGTATTGTTAATATTGTGTTTTAAACAGTAAAGCACTGTTACAAAAGTTGTATAGAAGATATGTCGGTATGACATAGACAATGGTACTGTCATCAATGACTTTGTTTATTTCAGCCTTAGCCGTGGATGTTGGAGGGAGGTATGGTATAGAAGATAGTTCTATCATCAACCATATATTGGACAATCAGGCACGCGTAGGTGGAGGGGCAACTCTGCTGGGACATATATCCAAGTATGTATACGTAGTACAAATGTTGGATCATATCTCTAAGTATGTTTGCCATAGATTATTGTTGAGGGCATGTATCTAAGTATGTTTACCATAACTTATATACATTACAGATTGTTTAAAACTTCCATCTCAACCCTGGTTAATGTTTGTGTTGACTGTTATCCACATATCAAGCCCTTGGATATCGTGTACATGTGCAGACTACACCAGGTTACCATGGAAATGGTGTTCAAACAGTACATGTTACAGATGTGTAACCATGCATCCAGAACACACAGGTAATTAGTAATTTATTATGCTTGTAGAAGTTAATTTATGCCACCTTATAACTTCAAAACCATAGGAACATTGACCTTGGTGAGAGGTGGAACCCTATTACTTTTAGTGTGAGTAGGTCAAAGGTCAAGGTTTCTATGACCACATGTGGTAATATGCATTCCGCCAGGTAAGTTCAAAAGCATAACACCTATTCTCATGAAACTTCATAGGTCCATTGCCCTTGGTCAGAGAAAAATCTCTGTTGCTTTTGGGTTCACTAGGTCATAAGTCAAGGTCACCATGACCTCGTATGGAATTATGCATTACATGCGATAACGTAAATGTAACACCTACACTCTTGAAACTTCGCAGATAAATTGCCCTTGGTAAGAGGAGGAACACTATTGCTTTTGGGGTCAAAGGTGAAATTAATCATGACATCATAATTATGGACATTCATGTATTTCAAGCAATAATTCCAGGAGTATAAGTCCTACTCATGAAACTTTATAGGCACAATTTCCTTGATAAGAAGAGGAACCCTATTGCTTTTGGAGTTAGTAGATCGAAGGTCAAGGTTACCATGACCCCATATGGACATAACATACGATAGCTCCAAGAGAATAACTCTCACACTCATTAAACATCATAGATACATTACCTTTCGTGAGAGGAGGAAGCCTATTGCATTTGGGGTCAGTAGGTCATCAAGGTCCCATTCACCTGACAATCACCAAATCCTGAGAAACACTTTCCCCACTGTTAACTGTTAGACCTACAATCTTGAATCTTTACAGAAATAGTACTCAAGTTACAAAATGACTCATATTAATTTTGGGGTTATTAGGTCAAAGGTTAAGGTAACTGAAAAACGACTTCTGTGCTGCACTGCTATACCTATAATCTTGAGCTTTATACCACTGGTATCCATTTGCAATAACAAACACTATTGATGTAATGGTTAGTAGGTCAAATGTTAAGGCCACTGAGACCAGCTGATGCAGGTAAAATGTTAAGGCTGCTGAGACCAGCTGATGTAAGGCTACTGAGACCAGCTGATGCAGGTCATATATTAAGGCCACTGAGACCAGCTGATGTAGGTCAAATGTTAGGGCCACTGACACCAGCTGATGTAGGTCAAATGTAAGGGCCACTGAGACCAGCTGATGTAGGTCAAATATTAAAGCCACTGAAACCAGCCGATGTAGGTCAAATATTAAAGCCACTGAAACCAGCTGATGTAGGTCAAATATTAAGGTCACTTAGACCAGCTGATGTAGGTCAAATAGTAAGGCCACTCAAACCAGCTAATATAGGTCAAATATTAAGGCTAATGTGATCAGCTGATCATAAAAATACTTTCCTGTCTCTTTATTCATGAACTATTTGACCAACAATCATGAAATAATGCTTTTGGTTAAGCAATAACCATATCAGTTTGTTGGCAGTAGGCTAAAATGAACAACAATGAAATGCTTTTTTTACATAAAAAATGTAACAAATGGGCATATGATGCCTTGTTAGGCTCTTGTTATTGTATACGAAACCTGTGTCAACAAACTATTATTGTTCATACATTCTTTTTCATGCTTTTCAATGAAGATTACAATTTACTGAATTTTAACATGTATTGTGTGCACCTGTGTATGGTTGTGCGTGGAATGCATGGTCCAGTGGTAGAGCGCCGAACTCCAGATCGAGAGGTCGTGGGTTTGATCCTCGCTGCGGCCACGTTATTTATCCTTGAGCAAGATAATTAATCCACATTGCTTAGTACTGGTTCTATCTACCCAGGAAGCCATCGAGAGTGATTAATCTAAGTTGCAAGAACTTGTATCGCAATCGATGTAAAATAAATATGTTTAAACTAAACTAAACTGGTGTATATAGTGCAACCTTTCATTTGTAGACGACTGATCCGAGAAAATTATCAGAATCATTTCACATTCACTGTAATTGGTTGTATTATTGTATAATTCACATCGATGATGCATATTTAATCATGTATCCACTTACAGGGCTGATATACTGGAAGACATGTGCAGACACCCAGAAGTTTGTCTACTCTCATTAAAAATGCTGCTGTCAGACAAGAATGACCTTGACACGGTTATAGATGCTAATGGTCATCCAAGGTGAATTTTAGTCATATTGCGTTGCAAAACCAGGCTTATGGTTTGGTGATTTCGGTCTGTCCATTCTTCCGTCTACGCGTTGTGGTGTTCATTTCTCGAAAATGGATTGTCCGAAAGCTTTGGAACTGGTACTCATGTTCATTGTCATTACTTACGGTTATGTGACAGGCACCATAACTCTGTCATGTATTTGTTCTGGAATAAGTCCCCTTGTTGACTTAGATTTTTCTGTTAAACTGTTTAAAGGGAAGTCGTATTCCAAATAACATTAAACCAAAAGCTTTTAAGCTTGGCATACATATTCATCATCATTACACAACCATATGTGACAAGCACCATAACTCTGTTATGCATTTTACCATAATTATCCCCCTTTTATACTTAGATTTTCTGTTAAATTTTTGATATATTACAAAAACTAATTGTCACAAAGCTTTGAAACTTGGCACAGAATTTCATCATCATCAACCTCATGTGACAAACACCATACCTCTGCTATGTATTATTCCAGAATTACCTGCTTTTCTACTTAGACATTTGATAACAAATTTGAATGTACAGTCAAATTCCAAAAACCTATTGACATAACTCTGTCATGCCTTTTACCAAAATAATAGCAATACTATTCATAATATTGATAAATCATCATCAAACTAAACGGACCAATCTGTGACCAGAATCTTTGACACAGTTCTACATACTGGTAGGTGATAAACTCGGTCTTTATCCTAGATGTTCAACCAAATTTACTGTTAAAATGAAGGTATTTACAGAGTGATTATTTTAAAACCCTGCATATGTCATGCACATTTATGCAAATTGATTCAATACATGTATCTTTGAAATTTGAATCTGGAAAATTATCATAATTTTATTCTGCCAAAGATTTTCATTTTTCTATAGAACATAAGGATAAAAACCGAGTAACACACATTTTATCACCCAGTGAAAATAAGGTAAAATCTCAACATTTCGGAATGAAACTTATGAATAGGTGCTTCTTGTTAATTAAAACAACTAGGCAAGCATTTTTCATGAAGGTACATTCAGGTTCTGTCAGCCTGTAATCATGTGGTTGTTTGCATAACAGGACATACGTGTGAAGCTGATTGCATGTAAAAAATTAATTTTAAATTAATGTGGAAAAAAAAAATGTGAAGAAACATATTTGATACAATATTCTTGTGAGCATTTTTTTTTTTCATAATTTTTTTTTCAAGGTATTGTCTGATTTTAAAACATCATTATGGATACATTTAATTTAAATTATGGTCTAACTTTTTATTCATGTAGAGATGGAGGATAACGTCCGAGTAAATTCCTTTAATTTCACCTGCTGAATATCTCAACATCTCGGAAATGTGTAACTAATGACAGGATGTGAAAGTTATGAATTGCAGTACAATATCACAAAGATGAATTAATTTTCAAAGTAGTGTAGGTCTATAAGCTATTCCATATCTGGCATTTTTACTTTGAATTAAATAGTAATATAATAATTAAAGCAAACCATTTAACAACATATATTCCAGGGTAATGAGTCACAGACATGAATGGAAGAACGCATCATTGATTGATCAAGTTCTGGCAAAAGCTTGTGATCATGTTGAGATTGAGAACATCCTGGATGTTTGTAAGAGATCCGGGTAACTACAATTGTATTAAATCTCCTTATTATTATCAAAAGCAGACGTCAGATAAACAAAGAAGATATGATCATTGGACGGTTCTTTTTTTGGAAAACTATGACATCTTAGGTCTCAGTCATATATGGAATATTTATAAATATGATAATTTACTGATATATAGGGAAAAAATAACAGCAGCTGTTTAAAAAAATAATTACATACTTAGTGAAACAATGTATTATATGACCAGCAGAGGATTTTGCATTCGTTTCCTTGAGCTGCTTCCACGGGTGGAGGAGTGACCGCAAGACCACGTAACCCTACCTCTGAAACCCTAACCCTAAATGCCACGAAAACGGCTGCCGCGTCGCCGTCCGTGCTTCAAACTGGCTGGAACCCGCAGGACAGACGCGCACCGGTGGCGTGCAGACATTGGCAGAGCTCTCTCTCTCAATATTTACATCATCAAGTATTCGCACGCGGTATTGCCCGGCAAGGTGGACAATAATCAAAACTGGACCGGCAATTTATATAGGAGATCATGTAATAAAACCTAATATGATGTGTTAACTGGACATAAAACCCCATTTCATCAACAACCTTTTTTGCTGAACTAAAGAAAATCATTTTTTTAATGCTCTCTCAAACATTTGACTGTATTATGATATGGAAGTACCTAGTTGCTGATTTGTTTTCTGTTTGTTGAGTAATCCCAGTTTGTGGGTCGCACAATAATGTTTGCATAGGTAGAGGCCTTTTCAGAGTTCTGGTCACACTGGGGATAAAATGCCAATTTTTTTAAAAAAATAATTTTGTAATCCAATCAGTTGATTTGCGTCTATAAAGTGGTGCATAATTAGTTGCAAATCAAGTCGTGACGTTAGGCCTTAAAAACGTGATATCATCTGATTTTTAGCTCTACTGGCCAAAGGCCAGGTGAGCTTATGCGATCATTTTTCATCCGTCTGTCTGTCCGTCTGTTAGCTGTTTTATAAATCTCCTCTGAAACCGCTTGAAGGATCTTGATGAAACTTCATCACAATGTTCCTTGGGAGGGCCACTCTCAGATTTTTTTTTGTCATGGCCGCCAGTCATCCAAGATGGCCGCTGTGGCTAAAACTAGGTCAAATTTAAGGAATTTTAAGGAATTTTCAAACGACATCTCCGACGAAACCACTTATTCCATTATTGTGAAATACCATAAATGCGTTCCTTGAGTTGGCCTCTATCAAGTTTGTGCTTTTCGTTATTGCGAATAATCACAATGGCTACATAGCGTTATATACGAAAAGGCTAAAAATGACATCTTCTTTAAAACCGCTTGAAGGATTTTGATGAAACTTCATTAAAATGATCTTTAGGATAATCCCCACTCAGATTTGTGTTTTTCGCGGCCACCAGTCATCCAAGATGGCCACCGTGGCTTAAATTAGGTCAAATTTAAGGAAATTTCAAACGACATCTCCTCCGATACCACTTATTTCATTGTTCTAAAATATCACAAACATGTTCCTTGGGTTGGCCTCTATCAAGTTTATGTTTTTCGTTATCGGCAAATAATCAAAAAGGTTAAAAATGACATCTTCTCTGAAACCTCTTGAAGGATTTTGATGAAACTTAATCACCATGATATTTGGGATAGTCCCTCTCAGATTTGTGTTTTTCACGGCCACCAGTCATCCAAGATGGCCGTCATGTCTAAAACTAAGTAAAATTTAAGGAAATTTCAAATGACATCTCCGAAACCACTTATTCCATTTTTGTGAAATATCATAAACATGTTCCTTGGGTTAGCCTCTATCAAGTTTGTGTTTTTCGTCATCGTCAAATAATCAAAATGGCCGCCACGGCCATAGAGTTTTAGAGGAAAAGGCTAAAAATGACATCTTCTCTGAAACCGCTTGAAGGATTTTGATGAAACTTCATTAGAATGATCTTTAGGATAGTCCCCCTCAGAATTGTGTTTTTGGGGCCTCCAGTCATCCATGATGGCCACCATAGCTAAACTTAGGTCAAATTTAAGGACATTTATCAAACGACATATTACCACTTATTTCATTCTAGTTAAATATCATATACATGCTCCTGTTGTTGGCCTCTATCAAGTTTGTGTTTTTTGTTATTGTCAAATATTCCAAATGGCCGCCACGATAACCCAGTGTTTACATAGAGTTATATATAGGAAACATGTTTCTTGGGATGGCCTCTATCATGTTTAAGTTTTTGAATCATATCATACAAGTAGAGCGTCTACAGGCCCACTTGGACCTCTTGTATTTCAATGCATTTACCAGTAAAACTGTCAAAATCAATAAAATGCATTAGAACGGGTTAACCAGTACTGAATCTATGACTTATGCAACAGTATATCGAGTCAGTCACACTGGTGTTAAACGGATCCATTAACACGTCACCATTAAGCAAAAGTTGCAACCATTCAAAGACTGATTTAGTGTTGCATAATCCAAATGTTTAATTCAGGTTACCTTATAGTTTTAACTTTTAGCTTCACTATTTCTCATTTTTTATATCCTAACGTGTAGCCTGCATTGTATTATTATCAATCGTTTTCAGATACTGGAATGGAGTTTTGAAGATTTTGAAGCATTTGAAACGTGACCGAGATCATGTAGACATTATCCTGTGGCTGGGAGATATAGAACTTATCAGTGGTCATCACAAGCTTGGTAATTAGCAAACTATACTAATTTAATGTTTAACTTGTTGTAAATGGTTACTATGTTTGAGTAGTGTGTCTTGCACAGTGAAAAGTAATGGTTCACTGTGAATCCTGTGGCAGTGAATAGTAATTGTCCACTGTGAATCCTGTGGCAGTGAATAGTAATGGTTCACTGTGAATCCTGTGGCAGTGAATAGTAATGGTCCACTGAATCCTGTGGCAGTGAATAGTAATGATCCACTGTGACTCCTGTGGAAGTGAATAGTGATGGGCCACTGTGAATCATGTGACAGTGAATAGTATTGGTCCACTGAATTCTGTGGCAGTGAATAGTAACTGTGAATCCTGTGGCAGTGAATAGTAATGATCCACTGTGAATACTGTGGCAGTAAATAGTAATGGTCCACTGTGACTCCTGTGGCAGTGAATAGTAATGGTCCACTGTGCATCATGTGACAGTGAATAGTAATGGTCCACTGTGAATCCTGTGGCTGTGAATAGTAATGGTTCACTGTGAATCCAGTGGCAGTTAATAGTAATGGTCCACTGTGACTCCTTTGGCAGTGAATAGTAATGGTTCACTGTGAATCCTGTGACAGTGAATAGTAAAGGTCCACTGAATTATGTGGCAGTGAATAGTAATGGTCCACTGAGAATCCTGTGGCAGTGAATAGTAATGGTCCACTGTGAATCCTGTGGCAGTGAATAGTAATGGTCCACTGACTCCTGTGGCAGTGAATAGTTATGGTCCACTGTGCATCCTGTGACAGTGAATAGTAATGGTCCACTGTGAATCCTGTGGCAATTAATAGTAATGGTCCACTGTGACTCCTTTGGCAGAGAATAGTAAAGGTTCACTGTGAATCCTGTGACAGTGAATAGTAAATGTCCACTGACTCCTGTGGCAGTGAAGAGTAATGGTTCATTGAGAATCCTGTGGCAGTGAATAGTAATAATCCACTGTGAATCCTGTGGCAGTGAATAGTAAAGGTCCACTGACTTCTGTGGCAGCGAATAGTAATGGTCCACTGTGAATCCTGTGTAGTGAATAGTAATGGTCCAATGTGAATCCTGTGGCAGTGGATAGTAATGGTCCACTGTGAATCATGTGGCAGTGAATAGTAATGGTCAACTGTGAATCCTGTGGCTTTGAATAGTAATGGTTCACTGTGCATCCTGTGACATAGAGTAGTAATGATTCACTTCTAATCCTGTGGCAGGGGTCTTCCATGGGCATTTCTTATCAAAGCATGTTTTTACTCTTTACTCTGTTTTATGACCAAATAACTACCATGCACTTTGTACACTGTTCTTGGACCAGATTAGCACCATGTATGGCTTGTGTCAATGTCTGTTATATTTGCATAAGGAGGAGCTGGTGGTAGACCATCCTACATAAGGGGTCCTCGGGTATTGGCACTTCCTCCATCTTAAGGCCACACCAGAAACAGTAACATGGCAGAGAAAAAACACACACAGATCATGACTGTTTATTAAGCTAATGTGCAATTCTATTGGTATTGTAGGTTGATTTAAATTGGGAAATATTTTTTAAAAGATAAAAAATACAAAGATGTAGGAAGCTTAGGAATGGTAAGAAACACCAGAATTATTTTCACCATTGCTACCTTCTCTATGATCTAGTCATGTTAGGCTAAGGAATATCTTGGGAACATTTGCTTAATATATTTTTCCTACTTTCAGGGTACCTACCAAATTCCAGCAAAGAGTGGGAGGATCTGATTGGTTCCTTTTATCATCTAACACAAACTGCAGAGTACCAGTCATCTCAAACTTCTGCTTCTGATTGGTCAAGTACAATCATGTGGACCAGTCTGGCAATTCTATTGGTTAGACATGTGGGTCCTGACACAGCTTTGTCCCTGCTTACAAAGTTTGAGGTACCAGATGGTGTCCTGTCCTCCGAATTTTATCAGACATGTGTTCTCTCTGGCATCGTTCAAAAACATCAAAGGTTCCTACTTATGTTACTTTCATTTTTTTTTTTTGTTTATTGAAAAAAAAAGTAAATAATGTGTAAGTGAAGGAGGAAAAAATCATTAAACTCTGTGGGTATTTAAACTCAAGACCCATTGCAGATGAAGTGAAGGTTTTATATTGTGTTTTCAGACACACCGACAGTTCTACTAAATTTCTCTGTCCTTTAATAAGATATTTGTCCTCCACTGACTGTCACACAACCCAGGTTCTAAATACATCAGCTCAGTAACCTCCATCATGAAATATCCTGTTCACACCAATGTAAACGGACAAGGAAAAGTAGGTAGTGGCAGCAGTGATTAGAATGCAGGATCCCTCACATTTGTAAACCAATCTATTTACATACACACCCACTGAGTTTTACTACAAGTGACTCCATCATTACAATGGAATTCAAGTAATTTATCATGCATATATGCACTTTTCTGCCTAATAAAGGGTGACCTAATAAATTTTGCTTTATTAGGCACTGACCAATAAAGCAAATCAATGCGGAATCTCTCGGCGTTTATTGTACGTAACGTTATCTGACGTCATGCACGTAACGTTGCCTGACGTCATTAAACAAACAAAAAACAACATCATTGCGGTGTCCTCGATAAGCGTAACATTCTTAGAAATAGGTAATAATAGAAATTCATACAGAAAATGTGGATAATCTACATGATAAATAGAATATTATGTCAATGCCTTTTACTATCAAGATTAGTAGGCTCAGCCTCGCCATTCTTCGTTTTCTAAGCCTCGCCTAATAAACTTAATAGTAAAAGACACTGACATAATATTCTTTATATACGTACCAAGAGCTGCGGAAAAATAAAAGATTTTCCAGGTGTGAAGTATTCCACCTTTTTCACATATAGCCTATGTTAAGAAATGAGTTGACCCTCTTATTTCTAATTTCAGTTTGGTGTTAACTCTTAAGATCTTTAGGTTAGAAAAAACATTATTTTACTTATGTCAGGAACTGCCAAAATGAAACCAAACAAAAACACTTGACAAAAGAACTGCCAATATGAAACCAAACAAAAACACTTGACAAACGAGTAATACAGGATAAAACCTACAATTAAGTTTTGTAACTTTGATTTCATGTTACTGACATCTTTAAACCTGTTGTATTCTGTTGATACTTTTCAGGTCTGTTCTCCACGCTATGTTGGAGAAGATAGACACGTATCTTTGGTCCCAGAGACCTGCCACATTGACACCACAGGTATGTGGGAGGGGTTGTGTCAAGAATTAAAATTAACATAGATTGTTGAAGAAACTAACCTGCCAAATAAAGGCAAAATTACACTACAAAAGTATTTATCAAATCTCTCTCAAGGTGTTCAGATCATATAATAATGTATATGATGTACCAATTAAAAGTAAAGGTTTATTCACAGGTTCTTAAAATATCCGTGATAGAATATGCGTAAAATGAATTATGAGTTGGTAACTCTTAGTTCAACGCTCCAGTTTTTGGGTTTGGTCTGGCTTGTTAAAGCCATTTATATTGTTTCTGTAGAGTTTGAATTCTCAAAATAAATAAGATATATATCTCATAGTCAGCAGGTTTAAAAACGGTGTACGCTGTTGTACAATTTGAAATCTGTTGATGGCGGGATAGGGACTTGAAGTTTACAGATATTTTAAAATCTTCATGTATTGACTGGTAACAAATCTTTACATTTCAGCTGCATTATCTGGTAGTGACAGAAAAGAGCCTCAAATCACAATCAGGGGAGAGAACCAGTAATGAGCAGGACATGGTTCAATCATTGGTATGGATATTATGCTCTCTGGTTATTCAACATTGTAAAAATATACTTGTAACAAATAAAACTGGATTATAATTGAGAAACATCTTCTGGAAGCTTGTATCACGTCAAGCGGACATGCCATATTGTAGGATGTCACAAAAGGATTTATACCTTCATAAGAATGCTTATAGAATATTACAGCACAGTATAGTAGCCTACCCATGTAGACGACACCATCACATGATATCCAAGTCCTATAATGTATGTAGTATAGGGATACAGGATCAGAAAATGCTAGTGGCGATACAGGTTATTATAGCACAGTATAGAAGCCTACCCATGTAGACGTCGACATCACATAATGTCCAAATGAAATGAAATAAAACACCATTCAACCATGTAATCTTTACAAAATCAACAATTATATAGCTTCAGTTGATAAAAAATTACATTTGCTATTCAGTTATTATTTTTGAAATGACATGAGATCTGAAATAAATGTTTTTCAGACCAATCAATTAAAGGACAACAAGTCTCCTACCCTGTACATAGAGGATTCGGAATGCCACTGGGGAGTGGAGACTAAATTCAATGTGTAAGTTATTTTTATATGCTCTTATTGTTTCATGTTAATTCTTTAAAGAGTCACATGGCAATCCTTATTCTGGAAATCCCCGCAGGTCTCTGTCAGACTAGTTTAATGTTTTACACGCGTCTTGTTAGCTTGCAGTATCTACAGACTCTGTAATCGATCTGTTGCATTTTATTTATTTCTTAGAGAAAGACAGTGTTGCTTTTAGAGTTCCAAACAAGGAAGAATAAATATAAGAGATTACAGTATATCATAGTTTGGTATTTCCACTGTGTAAAGATCTAAACACATAATAAATTGATTGATTACATGTATACCGCCCCAGGTTGTGCCCATGCTGTAACATTGCAGTCACTGAGCCCGTGTCACATGATGAACCAGGAGTTTTACTCTTCAGATGTGGTATGTTTTTATTATTATTCTGGCATATCTACATTTGTTTGGCCTGTATGCTCCTATAATTTTCGTGTCACCTGCGTAGCGTGGCAGACACTAAGGGATCACTTTATCCTGCAACGTAACCTTGGCCATAACTTGAAAAATATTTGAACTATGTTCATGAAACTTCACATACATCTTCATCTTAACCCAAGGAATGTTGTTACACATGTCCTTTTTGTGTCGCCTGCATAGTATGGCAGACACTTAGTATCACTTTGTCCGTCACACCGTCCGTCGTAGTTGTCCGTCACACTTGCACCTGCATCATAACCTTGGTCATAACTTGAAAAGTCTTTGACCTATGTTCATGAAAATTCACACACATTTTCATCTTAACCCAAGGAATGTTGTTACACATGTCCAATAACTCTGACTTTCATTTTGTCAGAGATATGCCCCTTTCCATAAAACATTTACTGCAACCTAACCAAGCTCATAACTTGCCATAACTTAAAAAGTATTTGACCTATGTTCATGAAACTATGCCCCTTTTCATATTAAACCTGCAGCCTAACCTAGCTCATTATTTGGCAAAATATTGACCTATGGTCATGAAACTTTATACAGTTCTTCCTCTGTATTCGACCTTTATAGTTAGATTAATTGTCATTACGTGGTCCGAGTATTAACTTTCATACCCCATCCAACCCCTTCTCCAAGAAGCGAAAACCGTATTGGCTGGGGTATGAAAGAAAACCTTAACTTTGGCTTAAAAAGTTTGCATATTGTAAAATTAAAACATTTAATATGATTTTTTAAACAGGTTATTACATTTTTTCAGTTTTTAAATGTTTTATTTTTAAAATATCCGTTATTAAATACTTAATGGGATTAAGGCGGGACCACGTACACGGCAGGCAACACAACTGTTCTGTGGAACACCCTTCTAGCTAGTACAACTGGAGCAAAGTTGATGGCGCCATCGCAAGTCCATGTTTTGCTATCTCAGGTTTGATGATGTTTTTAGTTGCCCTTGCTATCCAGGGCTGTCTCAGAAGGATCAGCTAAACTTTAAGTTCTTAAAACCTTCAAATTACTGTGATCCCATGGCCTCTAGGGCAAAAATTGAAAAACATGTTATATATACGATACATCTTGATATAGCATATTCTAAATGAAAACCTGTTAGTCCATAGTAGTAAGAGCATTTTATGCATTTTTAGCCTTTGACTCAGCCCCCAAGCATTAGCTTCACCTAGCGAATGTACTCAGTACAGTACCTAATTTTCAGTACTGTTACCCTTATGGTAACATAGGAAGATAGATTTACAATTAATTTCAGGATATACATAAAACCAAGATGTTACTAAAATATCATTTTGTCATGGCGTTATCGACCATCTGTCCTTTAAATTTTACCTGACAACTGATTGTGGGAATAAATTTCAAAGTATAAGGTCTACAACAACGAAGCTTTGTAAACATCATCAGCAGGTTCCAGTGAATACATTTGAAAAAGGCCCATAACTCTCTGTTTCATATTTGTTTAATTATCCCCGTTTGAAAAAAGGTTTAACCTGGAATTTAACGATGCCGACGAGGCGTATATGCCACGCTAGGCGGTGCTCTTATTCATCAAGCAGATATAATTAGAGTTATAGTTTAACATGTACCTCAGTTTTCTACCTATTAATCTTAGAAGTTTTCTGTACCATGTTTGCAACAAATACAACAAAACTGATTTGCACTCTGTACCCTGTATTAATTCCAACAGTTTTTGAAGACCTTCTGGTTATGGGAAGAAGCAACCAAATCAACTGATATGTTGAATAATGTCTATAACAGGTGATATGCTTTTCTACTACATTGAAAAATTTAATTTTTCAGGTCATGGTTTCCACAAGCTGTGTTTGCCGGACAGAGAGTGTGTTCTGTGTGATGTATACAATGGAGGTGCTGATATCCGTATTCCACCGCTAATTTAGAGTGAATATGGTGATCACGCTTGCCAGGAACAGTTCTGCTCCAGGCTGGATTTTGGAACAAACTGCTCTAGGCTGGATTTTGGAACAAACTGCTCCAGGCTTGATATTGGAACAAATCTGCTCCAGGCTTGATATTGGAACAAAACTGCCCCAGGCTTGATATTAAAACAAACCTGCTGCATCCTTGATATATAAAACTGTTCCAGGCTTGAAATTGGAACAAAACTGCTGCAGAGTTCATATTGGAACAAACCTGCTCCAGGCTTGATATTGGAACAAACCTGCTCCAGGCTTGATATTGGAACAAACCTGCTCCAGGCTTGATAGTGGAACAAACCTGCTCCAGGCTTGATATTAGAACAAACCTGCTCCAGACTTGATATTGGAACAAAACTTCTCCAGGCCTGATATTTGAGACCTGATATTAAATGTACTAAGTGTGGTCTATCAAATGGAGGTGCAGATATCGGTATGCTGCCCCTGATATAGTGTAATTGTGATCACTCTTCCAAGGATCAATACTGCTCCAGGCCTGATATTGATATGCCTGGTTGAAGATTTCTGTATTATACCCCTAATATAGTGTATATAATGTGATCACACAAACTGCTTCAGGCCTGATATTGAATGTATTATTCGTGATATACATATCCAGCCTTCAGTTTCACCCCTAATATACAAGTGTGTAGATGGTGCTCACACTTGCCAGAAACAATACTGCTGCAGGCCTGATATTGGAACAATACTGCTGCATGTCTGATATTGGAATAATACTGCTCCAGTCTTGATATTGGAACAATACTGCTGCAGGCCTGATATTGGAACAATACTGCTGCAGGCTTGATATTGGAACAATACTGCTGCATGCCTGATATTGGAACAATACTGATGCAGGCCTGTTATAGGAACAATAGTGCTGCAGGCCTGTTATAGGAACAATACTGCTGCAGACCTGATATTGGAACAATACTGCTGCAGGCCTGATATTGGAACAATACTGCTGCATGTCTGATATTGGAATAATACTGCTCCAGTCTTGATATTGGAACAATACTGCTGCAGGCCTGATATTGGAACAATACTGCTGCAGGCTTGATATTGGAACAATACTGCTGCATGCCTGATATTGGAACAATACTGATGCAGGCCTGTTATAGGAACAATAGTGCTGCAGGCCTGTTATAGGAACAATACTGCTGCAGACCTGATATTGGAACAATACTGCTGCAGGCCTGATATTGGAAGAATACTGTAGCAGGCCTGGTATTGGAACACTACTGCTGCAGGCCTGATATTGGAACAATACTGCTGCATGCCTGATATTGGAACAATACTGCTCCAGGCTTGATATTGGAACAATACTGCTGCAGGCCTGATATTGGAACAATACTGCTGCAGGCCTGATATTGAAACAATATTGCTCCAGGCCTGATATTGGAACAATACTGCTCCAGGCCTGATATTGAAACAATACTGCTCCAGGCCTGATATTGAAACAATACTGCTGCAGGCCTGATATTGGAACAATGCTGCTGCAGGCCTAATATTAGAACAATACTGCTGCAGGCCTGATATTGGAACAAAACTGCTCCAGGCCTGATATTGGAACAATACTGCTGCAGACCTGATATTGGAACAATACTGCTGCAGGCCTGATATTGGAACAATACTGCTGCAGACCTGATATTGGAACAATACTGCTGCAGGCCTGATATTGGAACAATACTGCTCCAGGCCTGATATTGGAACAATACTGCTGCAGACCTGATATTGGAACAATACTGCTCCAGGCCTGATATTGCATGTATTGTGTGTGCTATATCTAACTGAGATGCATATCTCCGTATTCAGTCTAAGTCTCTGCAGTTTGTGTGATCTGTAAATGATAGTGGTCCCCCTTTGTATGAAACTACTCCAGATACTAACTTGTGGCAGATTTGTAAACTATTTGCATGAAACACAATTAGTTTTTCAAAAAAATAAATATTTATTTCATACATATATAGCATGCAGACATATATAGATTATATGTTTTATCTTTAAGTGGTTTAATATAAGTAAATTTGTTACAGATTGAATAATTAGAGGTTAATGTATATAGGTGCTGCATTATTGCCTGCAGTAGCGGCTCAAGACCCATAAGACCCATCCTTTAGGAAAGGAACTCTATAAGCAACTGCTTTCGTTCCAATCCTTTTTTCACATTTTTTATTATGTAAATTTTCACCGATTGTATAAATATTGGAAATAAAATAAGTTTAAACCAAGACCCCTAAGGGTCCATCTGCCCAAAGGTGTTACAGACTGATATTGGTCGAGGGCCTTTATTGCAGGCAATAATGCATCACCTGTATTTGAATAATTTTATCATATGTATTGAGATATGTCTGTTTGTTTGTAGACTTCTATTTCCTTCTTATTTAGTTGACTGGCCAAAGGCCAGTAAGGCTATGCGAAAGTGCATTTACTATCGCTGTCTGTGATGGCGTACATTAGATGGTGACAAAACCACTTTGTTAGTTTTACTTAAATTTCAGGATGTTACTATAGATAGCGGTAGATAGAGAGTAGAAAACAATAGGTTGACATTAAAGATGGTCGCCATGACTAAAAAAAGCTAAAGCCTTAATAATCTTCTTCTCAAGAAATGGGGCAAAGAATAGGGCCACTGTAGATCCCTTTGGAAGGGTAGGCAGAGGGGTAGAATCCCCTCAAATTCATGTTCATTTTATCATTTTTTGTTCATGTTCATTAAAGGTCTTCATCATGATCCCTGCATTGTTTCAGGTGCTATCTCGCTCGTATCAAAAGAGCAGTGGCAGAAAAACAATAACGTGGCTCCAGCGTAAATGGAGTTTCTACGATAGAATTTGCAGCAACTCTGCAGTTCAGGGTGAGAAGGTTCTAGGCCCATTTTCCATATTTTATCTCGATGTACATGGAAGATGAGCCTGGCATGTTCATGCCTGTTTAGGCGCCATATAACGTTTTCATGTGTTGGTGCGCCTTAAAACCCCAATTCAATTCAATTCTTCTCAAGAACCGCACCATAGATTTTGACTATTCTTTTTTAGAATTGATTGCTCGGTACTAAACTTTCAATTTTATGTTTTTAAACTTCGTCAAAGACGGCTAAAAGGACAATAAAGTTTTGTGATGGCAATTCGTCCGTCCTTTTTCATCTGTCCAGTAACTTGTTGATGGTTAATGCTTTAGCACCTTCATGTTTCCTCTTATGGCCCTGTGTGGTTCCAGGGCAAGATTAGGGCCACTGCTTATCCAGACAGATGGATAAAATTTCCCTGAATTCATGTTCATTTTTTTTTCATTCATGCCATGTTCATTAAAGGTCTTCATCATCACCCCTGTATTGTTTCAACAGCTACTTGAGTGGTGGCAGAAAACAATGGTCATTGTACCAGAGAAAATTGGAATGTTTACAATAGAATTTGCATTAACTCTGCAGTTCTGCAGGTGAGAAGGTTCTAGGCCCATTCTGTATATTTGTATCTTGATGTAAATGGAGATTAGGCCTGGAATGTTCATTCCTGTTGGCGCCATATAACCTTTCTGAGTTGGTGTGTGGTAAAACTCAAGTTCAGTTCATTTTCCTCTTTTTATTGCCAATCCTGGCCAGCATTACGTGGTCTGAGTATTAACTTTCATACCACATCTAACCCTTCTCCAAGGAGCGAAAACGGGGTTGGCTGGGTTATGAAATAAAACCTTAATTTAAAAAGTTTGCATATTGTAAAATTAAAACATTTAATAGGTTATTTTAAACAGGTTATTGCATTTATTCAGTAAAAAATGTTTTTGAAACATGTTTATAGTCTAAATATCCGTTATAAAATCCTGCTAATATAAGCTCTTTCATCACTTAATGGAATTAAGGCGGGACCACGTAATGAGATTGTGAGTTTGAAAAGCATCTGGATCCAGTTGGTATAGCTAATTATTCAATGTTTAAGAGAATAGCTCAAATAAATGATGCAGTATTATAAAACCACCTTACACTCATTGCTTTACACAGTTAAATAATATAACACTTGTCGTATATTCTTAAAGGGACACACGGCAATCTTGATTACTTAAAAACTCACGGCGTCCCGTTAGTTTTTCTCTTCACTTGCATTTGTTCAAACATTAATAGTAATTGTTGGAATAGTTCAAAGCAAATTATTTTTACATATTACTAATTTTTTATAATAGTGCATCAATAATATGTTTAAAAATTTGGTGAAATGTTGAAGAAAATTGAAATCTCAATTTTGTATTTAATCATATGCAAGCAGTTTTAAAGTTAAAATGACGCAGGATAACTAAATTGAGGAGCAAATTTTAATGTTTGAATAAAACTCAAGATTGCCATGTGTCCCTTTAATATTTGATCTGCTAAGGCTTGTAAAATATAAAAATTGTTCAGCTTGTTTCATAATATGTCATATGAACCAAACACTCATGTAAGCGTGGTAAGATCATCTATGTATTGTTGGTGAAGATGATTTAAACAGTCTGTTTGTTACAAAGCATCAGAAAACATATATATTTATGCACATAAAGCAATCTTATAAAGTTTCTCTCCTTGGTATTTAAGAAATTTTATGCAATTGATGTTGGCGGTTTAAAATACAGTTTACCGTAACATCGAAATGGCTACTTTTTTTATACATATCTTATTTTGCTTCAAAGGAAAGAAAAAAATAACGCGATACAAACAGGTCTTAGAGAAAAGAAGAAAAAAAACGGGGTGTGGGGGAAGGGGTGTGTGGAAACAACAATATGGAACTCTTGGGTGACGAAGTGGAGAAGGGTAGATAATGTGTTATAGTTGACAACAAGCTGACACTCAACTAAAATTTCAGCTCCTCAATAGGGGAAGTAGTATGCTAAAAACGTTTACTTGCTAATAAAAATATATGCACAGCTTCAAATTTAGCCGCATTTGTTTGGCAAAGTTTTATCAACATTTTAAGTCATTAAATGTGTCAATGCTCAGGGAAAACAACAGAGCTAAAGAGATATACAGTATTTGTCAAAATGTTAAAATACGATGAATTGTTTCTTTTTTGTTATCGATAGTTTTTTTGCCAATTAATTTTGAATGCATTTCTGTTAATTACTAGCAGCTTTTGTCAGATAGGTTGTTTTTTGGTTGTTCCAACTGTTTGAAGTCTAAATGTTTTATTTAAATGGCTTAAAGCTATACCTTAGTCTAACTAGATAATTTAAAAGGGGATCAATAAGGAACAGGTGCAATGTAATTGTTTATGGTTGTGTAGAACATAGTGTTGTGTGGACCATATAAACAGACTCGGAGAGTCATCAAGGGAGACAGCAAAGGTGCACCCATTTGGCTCACCTCTGTTTATTATTGATTTTTTGATTCAGGTACAAAACCACTAATTATTTTCCCCATTGACACCAATGATAAAGTGTCACACATTAGTGATTTGCTGCAACTTCAACTCAAGTATGGATAATGCAGAAGTGTAATTTTCATACAGAAAACTAATTTTCCACTTGAAAAATCACCAGAAAAGGTGGGGTCACTAGACATGTAAGAACGTTTTTGTTTGTTTACTCAACAGGTCAAGGGTACAGCTGTTTTCAGTGATGGTTGCTCACAAAGTGTAAGCATAGAGTTGAAAGTTTGAAAATGTTGATCAGTGATCAGTAAAACATTAATATGCTTCTTATACATACAACCACAACATCGAACAGAAATGGGCAGTTTTCCCCTACTTATAATGCCCAGTTCCGTCAAAGAAGCGGGGATTACTTTTTATTATAGGAACTACATTCGACTACACCTCGGAGGTTTACATGTAATTATACACCACGGAGGTTTACATGTAATTAGTTGTGGTAAACCTTCAGTGATGTTCAATCTTGTAAGAAGCCAGCAAGTTGATTGGTACAACTGTTGTTTTCGTTCCGTCTTCCTTTAATGAGTTATTATCATGGAAATTAGGTGTTAGTTGATAAGTCACAGACTTGTTACATTCCGATTTTATTTTTGAATTGTGATATTTGTATTTTACAAAACATTATGTACATGTGTATACATTTGTATGAGTTAAATGTTTAACCAGATAATTTATAATTTAATTCTGTAATAAAGTATTTGTTATGTAAAACAGTGCAATACACTTAGAAATAAAACAACTATGAAGTTTTATGTGTTTTATTCCATTATCATAAAAATACATATTTTGAAAATTTAAACTCTGTAGACACAATAAATAGTACAGCTTTAACCAGTCAGACCAAACCCCAAAACTGGAGCATTGAATTTTTTCACATCATAGAATATATATTATAGTTTAATTAACATTTTTGTCGTGATACAGAAAATAATTCACTCGTGAGAAATATTCTTGCGATATAGAAACTCGTGCGAAAACGCACTCGTTTCTACATCGAAAGAATCTTCCTCACTCGGGAATTATTTCCCGTATCACTTCAACAATGTTAATTAAACTCTATATACTGGCTTTTATTCGGTACATATGCATTATTTTATGACCTGAACACCTGAATAGAGTTTTGATGAAAGTTTTTTAGTGCAATTTTGCTGTTGTTTGGTGGGTTAGTTTCTTTAAAGTTTTACATTAAACATGTATATCTTTAACATTGCTTATTTAAATTCATTCTAACAAAATCTGCTTTTAATAGTTAACCTAGGTGACATGGTTTACCTAAAGGTTTTTATTTAACAAAAAAACTGAAAAACTTGAATTACTTATAAATGGCAAACAATCAGTTATTACATTTCTTCAGAGAACACTGCTTTTTTAGCTCACCTATGCCAAAGGCTCGGAAGTGAGCTATCGGGTCACTCTTCATCGGTCTTCTGTCATCATCGTCTGACGTCGTTAACTTCAATGTTGACCAAACTTAACATTTATGACTCTTCGTTCAATATTTTTTAGCTCGCCTATTCGAAGATGGCCACCAAAGCTAAAAAATACAAGTTTGTAGCGACTACTTCTTGAAAACTATAAGTGATATTGATATGGGACGTTTTCTTAAATGATCAGCATGACGTGATGTTGGTCCTTGTCAAAAAAAAATTCATGGCCATCTTTGTTTTAACATAGTGTTATATAGTAAACACTTTTAGCGAGTACTCCTCTGAAACTACTTGGCGGATTTTCATGAAACTTTACGGGAATGTTGCTCTTGATGTCTAATTGATCCTTGCAAAATTTCAGGGCGGCCAGAAATTCAAGATGGCCGCCACAGCTAAAAATAGATTTTTAAAATACAAGTTTTTAGCGACTACTTCTTGAAAACTATAAGTGATATTGATATGGGACTTTTTCTAAAATGATCAGCATGACATGATGTTGATCCTACTCGAACATTATTTTGATTCGATGTTAAACGTGGCTGCCAGTGGCCATCTTTGTTTACATAGAGTTATATAGTAAAAACTTGTAGCGACTACTCCTCTGAAACTACTTGACGGATGTTCATGAAACTTCACAGGAATGTTGCTCTTGATGTCTAATTGATCCCAGATTTTTTTTAGGTTGGGCGGAAATTCAAGCTGGCCGCCATGGCTTAAAACAGATTTTTAAAAAAAACTGTAGCGACTACTTCTTGAAAACTGTAAGTGATATTGATATGGGACTTTTTCTAAAATGATCAGCATGACATGGTGTTCATCCTTGTCGAAAATTATTTTGATTCGACATTAAATATGGGTGCCAGTGGCCATCTTTGTTTACATAGAGTTTGTATAGTAAAAATTTGTAGCGACTACTCTGAAACTACTTGACAGATTTTCATGAAACTTCACAGCAATGTTGCTCTTGATGTCTAGTTGATCCTAGCACAATTTCAGGCTGGCCAGAAATTCAAGATGGCCACCTTGGCTAAACATAGATTTTTAAAAAATACAAGTTTGTAGCGACTACTTCTTGAAAACTATAAGTGATATTGATATGGGACGTTTTCTTAAATGATCAGCATGACGTGATGTTGGTCCTTGTCAATAAAAAATTCATGGCCATCTTTGTTTTAACATAGTGTTATATAGTAAACACTTTTAGCGAGTACTCCTCTGAAACTACTTGGCGGATTTTCATGAAACTTTACGGGAATGTTGCTCTTGATGTCTAATTGATCCTTGCAAAATTTCAGGGCGGCCAGAAATTCAAGATGGCCGCCACAGCTAAAAATAGATTTTTAAAATACAAGTTTTTAGCGACTACTTCTTGAAAACTATAAGTGATATTGATATGGGACTTTTTCTAAAATGATCAGCATGACATGGTGTTGATCCTACTCGAACATTATTTTGATTCGATGTTAAACGTGGCTGCCAGTGGCCATCTTTGTTTACATAGAGTTATATAGTAAAAACTTGTAGCGACTACTCCTCTGAAACTACTTGACGGATGTTCATGAAACTTCACAGGAATGTTGCTCTTGATGTCTAATTGATCCCAGATTTTTTTTAGGTTGGGCGGAAATTCAAGCTGGCCGCCATGGCTAAAAACAGATTTTTAAAAAAAAATGTAGCGACTACTTCTTGAAAACTGTATTGATATGGGACTTTTTCTAAAATGATCAGCATGACATGGTGTTCATCCTTGTAGAAAATTATTTTGATTCGACATTAAATATGGGTGCCAGTGGCCATCTTTGTTTACATAGAGTTTGTATAGTAAAAATTTGTAGCGACTACTCTGAAACTACTTGACGGATTTTCATGAAACTTCACAGGAATGTTGCTCTTGATGTCTAGTTGATCCTAGCACAATTTCAGGCTGGCCAGAAATTCAAGATGGCCACCTTGGCTAAACATAGATTTTTAAAAACAAGTTTGTAGCGACTACTTCTTGAAAACTGTAAGTGACATTGATATGGGACTTTTTCTGAAATGATCAGCATGACAAGATGTGATCCTTGTCGAAAATTATATTGATTCGACATTTAACATGGCTGCAAGTGACCATCTTTGTTTACCTAGCGTTATATAGTAAAAACTTTCAACTTGTAGCAACTACTCCTCTGAAACTACTTGACAGATTTTTATGAAACTTCACAGGAATGTTGATCTAGCTATCAAAATCGATCAGTAGAGCTTCAAGGTCATTGACCTCTTGTTATATTCATATAGACATGAACATCTATGTGTTATACGTATATTGCCTATTAATACTGCCTTGTTTGTTGGGGGAATATAACCTGGCGGGGATGTCTATTTACACTGCCCAGTTTTGTTGGGATGACAATAAGGTAAGAGAGATGTTTTGCGTCATAGAACTGGTTTACCGGTAAACACCCAGCGGCCTTCTTGCCACAGACCGTTCCAAGGCGGTAGTCCTATTGTCAACCCGTTTGTGTTTGTGATGTCACAGACCTTGCTTCCTATTACCATTGTCATTGTTGTTTATTTTAATGCGTGTTTTTGGTCGACTGTGTTCAGTGAAAGCTTCGTTTCCTGTTTGTCTTTTATACCTACTTGTATATGGAAAAACTTAGGAAATCTTCTCTGGACCCACAACAAACCACAAGACAAGGAACTCTCATATATTGCATGAAGCATAAGCTTATGGTCCTCTGCTAAATTTGTTCAAATGGTGACACTGGGGTAAAATTTGGCCCCGCCACAGGGGTCTCCTGATTTAAATAGACTTCTACAGGGAAACATCTTAATCTCAATATTAAATCTTCTCTGCAACTACAAGGCATACAGCTTTCATATATTGCATCTAGAATAAGCTTATACGAATTAACGTATATATAAACACACTACTGTATACTATATATATTCTATCAGTAAGTAAGTATACTTACTCCCTGATTTTATATAGGAACTGGTTAATTATATATAGCACTTGGGTAGACTGGTCAATACACAGTTTACATATATACAGTATACATAAATCACATGAACGAAACATGCAATCAACAACACTTTTAAACCGAATGTTAACTATCACAAAAACGTTCGAAAAAAAGAGTCGCATTATGCATGTAAATGAAGGAAATATAAACAAGGGGCATAACTACAGTAAAACAACAATGAATACACATATGTATAAAGTAGTATATGTTGGAGACATAACAACTGCAGGACAATAACAAGATGTAGCTCTATATATGTTAATAGGTATACATAGGTATATCTATGCCTCTGTATAAAACAACAATGATTACACAAGTGCAAAAATTATATGGTGCAGACATATCAACTACGGGGTTATAATAATTATAGATGTTCACGATATAAGTATATTACAGAGCATGAGTTTTGCACGTTTACGGGGAGATAATGCTAGAGTGTTAGCGAGTGCATTATCGTCCGTACACGTGCAAGACTCATGCTCTATTGTATTTATACCACAATAACTAACATATGCTGTGTATATCCTCGGGTACTACACGATGCATAGTATGTATTTAGGCTATTGTGGTATAACGACATATGCGGAATAAACACATAAATGAACTCACGCACATTCACACCATGACTGTAGATAAAAGCATACATGTGTGTATAATCCCAAATATAAATAAAAATAGACATAGACTGAGCTAAAACATAAGACATGTTAAACAATTACGAAGTCATATGCTATCCTCATTAGGTATATTTCATTACATAGACATGTTCAATAAGTATGCATGTTGTAAAACGGATATTTAAATGCTGACGAGCCATCACTGATTTAGCGATAAGTCAATATGAAAATCGTCATTATAGACGTAATACACTTATCTCATAAACAGACATTCAAGAGTAAAGTTACAGTTAAAAAGTTGCAGTTAACATACTCGAAAAGTAAATTAGGTTGGTTAAAATGCGAAGCTCGGAAAATAATAATATCTGGAATAGTAAAGTCATAGACGCATTATTCCGGCTCATGGGAAACACAAGACAATGGACAAGATACGAAATAGTCATATATAAAATATAACATAGAAGAGACGATAGTATAATATAAGACGCAATGAACATCTTATGTACTATGTAAATTATTCAGGTGTTGATTCTGTACTTTGTGTTGAACAAATAAGTACTTACAACTGGACAATGTTTTTCTAATATTAATCCTATGACCGCCAATAATTGGATCAACATGTCCTAATGACGTTTGAATGGTCATGAGAATTTCTCACCTTCGGCGTTTAATTCATGTCCCGAGTTAGCAGAGTAATTCGGTTACGCTCGCTCATAGACATCAAAAGAGACTCAATTGGACACAGAATGCGGCACAATAGTTCATAATTTATACGGGGAGATAGTCGCTGTCTATACATCGACTGAGTTACACGTACATTTTCAGCTCTGAAAATATTGTATAACTCGATCTTTATCTGTTTTCTTTGGTTAAATTGAAGGTTTTATAAGACAAACTAGACGGTATCCACCCGATCTGATCTTATATCTGGATTAAACCAGACTCTTAACGGCATTAAGCCGGAGAGTGCCTTTGAGTGTATTCTACAATACATACACTCATAAACATATAACTGTAAGACAATACAGACGGTATCAACCCGATTTGGTCTTACCCCTGAATACTCTCTATTCTCTTTGGTCAAAATTGAAGGCTGAATAAGACAACATAGACGGTATCAACCCGATCTGATCTTATTTCTGGACTCAACCAGACTCTTAACGGCATCACGCCGTAGAGTGCCTTTCAGTGTATTCTCCAATACATACACTCATAAACATTAACTGTAAGACAATATAGACGGTATCAACCCGATCTAGACTTACCCCTGAATACTTAAAGTATACTCATCTATACAAAAAGTGGAGACACCAAAAGAAATAGACACTATATGACACATATAGATTGCCTTACTTTACTAACGTAAATCGCTAGCTGAGGATTTGGAGATCCGTACTGTAGACATCGTATTCCCTCAGAACGGGATATCAGTTTGCATGTCAGTGCATACACGATCTTACTGTGTAACACACGATCGTACACGCTACATAGATGAGTAGTAATACACGATATAATGAATTACTCCGCTAAAGGGTATATCTCACTGCTAAAGGTACTATATAAACTTGGCAGATTACGGAATATAGCGTAATAACTGCCGAGAATAGGTGATATCCCTATATACCAGTACCACAGCGAGTGCCAATTGTGAACTAGACGGTCCGATATATTTTGAAATATTCAAAATAAGGGATTCTCCTACACAACATACTAAGACAATAAACATATTGTCATTGATAATACAAATAATTTAGGATTTCATTGCAACTGAAGAATACCTTTTTAGGTCGAAAGCGCTATTGCAAATCGGGATATTGTCTTCCCGAGTGAAATCATACAAGACACATAATACACACGTCTCTTAAATACCTCTAGGTATTTTGACTGTTTTTTTTTATTTTTAAAAGAAACAGCACTACAGAAGGCGTGTGCATTACTTCATAATATTATCAAATATTACGTTTATACGAATTAACGTATATATAAATTATGGCTCTAAGGTTTGGGGATTTGTAACAGCATTAAATATAGAACGAGTGCATACACAATTTTGCAAACGAGTATTACAGGTAAAACGATCAACACAAAACGATTTTAATTATGGCGAATTAGGAAGAACGAGTCTTGTAACGCAAAGATATATTAAAATAATTACGTTTTGGCTGAAAATATTGAACGTTAATGAAAATAAGTATATACGCCATGTTTACAATATGATGATAGTGGATGCTGATATATATCCAAATAAAAAGAATTGGGTAAAATTGTTAAAGAACTTGTTAGAATCAATTGGTTTTTATCATGCATGGTTATTTCAAGGGGTTGGCAATAAGGAATTGTTTTTATACTGTATAAACTGAACAAAGAATAAATGATAATTTCATTCAAAATTGGCATTCAAGGTTAGAGAATTCTAGAGGGCAATTTTTTATAAACTGATTGTTGATTATAATTTTGATCTTAAGCCATATCTAAAACTCGTAAACATACCAAAGTTTAGACAGGCAATGTCAAAGTTACGTGTGTCCTCTCATACCCTTGAAATAGAAAAAACAGTCAGTAAACCAATACATGAAAGAATATGCGTCGTCTGCAATACTCTTGAAGACGAATATCACTTTGTTATTGAATGTAGCATGTTTAATGAAATAAGAAACCATTACATAATTACATATTTTTTGGAAAAGACCTAACATGATCAAATTTTTAGAACTTTTCAAATGCGAAAACAAAAAGACACTGCAAAACCTTAACGTCTTTATATATAAAGCCTTTGAAATTAGAAAATCAATGGTATATAAATAATACATTTACAATAGCCGTTTTTGTTGTGTGTTTTTTTATGTTTTTCTAAAGTTACATGTGTATATTTGTTTATTACAAACTATGTATATACATTTGTGTACTAGTTAGAAGCTTTCCATTTATCACGTTAGTTAAATCTAATATTATATATAAATTAATATAAAAATGTACATGAACATATTAGCGATTCAATGTGATGGTTCAGTCACCTTCTCTGCATATTTTGCGGTCAAAGCAAAATATCAACAACATTAACTGCTAAAGTATTAATTGTTACCTTTTACATATGAATACTTTTCTGTTAATTATGTTTATTGTTGGAATAATGTTGGATATATATCTCACTAGCGCTGTCAAGTTTATATGTATTTGTTGTATCCTCACGGGTCTTATGACCCATTGGAATTATCTGAATAAACTATCTATAAACCCACTACTGTATACTATATATATATTCTATATAGGAACTGGTTAATTATATATATCAATTGGGTAGACTGGTCAATACACAGTTTACGACCAAAATATATAATATGCAACAAAACAGTAGCAAACGGAAAAAACGCTGGGGATGTGAAAAAAAAACCGTGGCTAGTGTATTAACTGGGCATGTCACTACCACGAGACAGTTTGAAACCGCTACTATGGTCAGACACCCGGAACCCCAATTTAAAACTTGAGATATTCAGACCAGTCTCCCCCACAAGGTACAAAATCAGCTCGGATCGGAGCCAGAGATAAAATCATGATACAGTTACACTCTCCCCAGGTAGCAGCCTTTTAATGACCCCTAACAAATTAACTGCAATAAAAGTAGCCAGTGCTAATGAGGAACAGTTGGCATCTCTGAGAGGCTCATTCTACAGCAGGACAGTAAGATTGAGTATAAATGGACACATCATGAAATAAAACAATGTACTTGATGAAAATTCAGTTTATTTATTTTATATATAGTGTTACTAGCACAGACTTATTTAATACAAATGGAAATTGTATCAGTTGCTTTAAAATGAGAAAAATATTGTATTACTTACTAATAGTATACAACAACTTAGATTGTATTTTTAATAATTGTATTTTACTGTCAAATCTTGGTAAAACTGGTTTTAAATTTTCTAAATCTCATTGTATGCATTTTTATCGTAAACATCATAAAGACCCTCATCTCACTCTGCATAGCTTAACAATAACAGCAGTGGCTGAGACGAATTTTCTTGGTCTTAGTTTTGATCGTAAATTAACTTTCATACCACAATTAAAGTAGCTATCCCGCCAACAACAACTATATTTCGTGTCCGCTCCATAGCACTTGAACATCTTGAGGGATTTTGAAATAAGTTGGCACAAAGGTTCACCATATCGAGACGATGTTCCAGCCACGTCCGTTCAAGGTCAAAAAAAGATTATATTTTTTCTCGATATAATTTTGCCGCCAACAATAACAACTCATTGAAACTTTACTCAGTGATGGGCATTGGGAGGCCACACATACTCAGAAAGTGTTATTGCGATCGGAGGATGGACGGCTGAGCTGGACTGGTTACCGCGATCGATTTATGTGAATTTACGGCCAACCGTACGTTGCAAGGGAAAAACGCGTTGAGTTTCTCTCGATAATTCTATTATACGAGGGTCATTCAATAAGTTCTGTCACTAACGCGTTTTAACAATTATGTGTTCGTTGTGAGTGTTAATGTTTGGTACCAAATGAAAGAGAGTTTCAATACCATTCCATTAATGGTAAAATAAATGCTGTATCTTTGGTGTGACGAAAGTTATGGAACATTTAATATACATCACTTATACATACTGAGGCATTTTCGTCCTGAGTTTTTTTCAGGTATGTTAACTGTTACTTTTTTAATTGCCTGTTTCTCTTGAAGTACTTGTCGAAGACCTTTGAAATTTCTCATACATTACCAGTTAAATCTGTGCATTACAAGATTCAGAATTTAAGCATGGTAGTTGAAAATTAATTTAATGATGAATGGACATTAAATGGAAGGGCAGTCTTCTGAAATAGCGTTTTTGGATGATCAATTTTTTCACTAAACATTGTGCAAAATTCTACAATAATGTGTTGAATATGAAATTTATACACTGAAGGACTAGGATTTGTAGAAAAACACGAAAACTTATTAATACTATGAGAATAATTACGACATTTAAAAGATATTATAACATTTCCGTAAACAAAATGAAGAAAATCAGTGTTATTTCCGCTAAAATTAAGGGATATGCATTCACTCATATCTGGTTTACAGCAAGACTTTTCCGAATTCTCGACAATCATTTTCATGGATTATAGGCGAATAACAACAGATGGCGTACACGAAAATTTAAAAGCATAGAATTATTCAAATAATTTTTACAACGTTTTGTAACAAGGACATTTTCAGAGATGCCAGTATCCAAAAGGTGTGGTAGGGGGAGGTAATTCAGGGGTATAAATAACCGGAATTTTTTCATTTTTGTTGTGGAATTTAAGAGAGCGAACCCAGTAGTACTATCAATACACTACTTTATCTCAGTGTAATATCCAGTTCAAAGGATATATGCCTAGTGACAGAACCTTTTGAAGCACCCTCGTATGTAAAGCCAGTGGCATAAAACTTTTCCAACATGTGCATATAGTCAGGGAGCATGTGTCCTGCTAGTTTCAGACGGATAGTTGCACGCACGGCTGAGATATGATGGTTAGATCGAACAATAGGGTATGGTACCCGAGGGGTTAGGGGTACCTTTTTGCAGTATAGCTATGCTGTTCGTAAGAGCAGCTCGTTGAAACTTAACCCAATGATGGGGCTTGAGTGGCCACATATACTCAGAACGTTTCATTGCAATCGGATAATGGACAGCTGAGCTAGGCTGGTTACCGCGATTGATTTATGTGAAAATACGGCCAACGGTAAAACGCATTGGTTTTCTCTCGATAATTCTATTATATGTAAAGCCAGTGGCATGAAACTTTTCTAACGTGTGCATATAGTCAGGGCTCATGTTTCCTGCTAGTTTCAGACGGATCGTTTTACGACCAGCTAAGTTAGGGCGGTTAGATCGAACAAAAGGGTATGGTTCCCGAGGGGGTAGGGATAGCTTTGCCATCCGTAATAGCAGTTCATTGAAACTTTATCCACTCATGGGTCTGGAGTGGCCACCTACTCAGAAATGTTTATTGCAATCGAATGATGGGCGACTGTGCTAGGCTTGTTACCGCGATCGTTTTGTGTGATAATACGGCCAACGGTACGTTGCACGGGCAAATCGCAATAATTCTATTATATGTAAAGCCAGTGGCATGAAACTTTTCTAACGTGTGCATATAGTCATGGCTCATGTTTTCTGCTAGTTTCAGATGGATCGTCGGTTAGATCGAACAATAGGGTATGGTTCCCGATTGGGTATGGATATGTTTTTTCGGTATAGCTTTGCCGTCCGTAAAAGCAGTTCGTTGAAACTTTACCCACTCATGGGTCTGGCTGGCATTCATACTCAGAATGTTTCATTGCAATCGAATGATGAGCGACTGAGCTAGGCTGGTTACCGCGATCGTTTTGTGTGAAAATACGGCCAACGGTACGTTGCATGGGCAAAACGCATTGGTTTTCTTTCGATAATTCTATTATATGTAGAGCAAGTGGCATGAAACTTTTCCAACCTGTGCATATAGTCAGGGCTCATGTATCCTGCTAGTTTCAGATGGATAGTTGAACGCACGGCTGAGATATGGTGGTTAGATCGAACAATAGGGTATGGTACCCGAGGGGTTAGGGGTACGTTTTTTCGGTATAGCTTTGCTGTACGTATGAGCAGCTCATTGAAACTTGACCCAATGATGGGGCATGAGTGGCCACGCTTTACTCAGAAAGTTTCATTGCAACCGGATGATGGTCAGTTTAGCTAGGCTGGTTACCGCGATTTATTTATATGAAAATACGGGCTACCGTACGTTGCTCGGATAAAACGCATTGGTTTTCCCTCGATAATTCTGTAATATGTATAGCCAGTGGCATGAAACCTTTCTAACGTGTGCATATAGTCAGTGCCCATGTTTCCTGCTAGTTTCAGACAGATCGTTGTACGAACAGCTCAGTTTTTCGGTTAGATCGAACAATAGGGTATGGTACCCGAGGGGTTAGGGGTACGGTATAGCTTTGTTGTACGTATTAGCAGCTCATTGATACTTGACCCAGTGATGGGGCTTGCGTGGCCACACATACTCAGAAAGTTTCATTGCAACCGGATGAGGGACAGCTGAGCTAGGTTGGTTACCGCGATTGATTTATATGAAAACACGGCCTACCGTACGTTGCACGGGTAAAACGCATTGGTTTTCTCTCAATAATTCTATTATATGTAAAGCCAGTGGCATGAAACCTTTGTAACGTGTGCATATAGTCAGGGCTCATGTTTCCTGCTAGATTCAGACGGATCGTTGTACGAACAGCTCAGTTAGGGCGGTTAGATCGAACAATAGGGTATGCTTTCCGATGGGGTATGGATATTTTTTTTCGGTATAGCTTTGCTGTCCGTAAAAGCAGTTCGTTGAAACTTTACCCACTCATGGGTCTGGCTGGCCACACATACTCAGAATGTTTCATTGCAATCGAATGATGGACGACTGAGCTAGGCTGGTTACCGCGATCGATTTGTGTGAAAATACGGCCAACGGTACGTTGCACGGGCACAACGCATTGGTTTTCTTTCGATAATTATATTACATGTAAAGCAAGTGGCATGAAACTTTCCAACCTGTGAATATAGTCAGGGCTCATGTTTACTGCTAATTTCAGACGGATTGTTAAGCGGACGGCTGAGCTATGGCGATTAGATAGAAAAATAGAGTATGGTACCAGATGGGTAGGGAAGGGCCGTAACTAATGTTTGGGAAGGGCCGTAACTAATGTTGTTAGAACTTGTGGCCCAACCCGTTTGCATATTATATGGCAATAAAATATGTTTAAATCGAGATGGGTAGGGATACGTTTTTTCTCTATAACATTGCAACCCGCAATAGCAGCACATTGAAACTTTACCCACTGATGGGTCATGAGTGACCACATATACTCGGAAAGTGTCATTGTGATCAAAGTACGGACAGTTGAGCTAGGGCGGTTGGATTGAATAATATGGTATGTTAGCAACGGGGTTGGATTACATGGGGAAGGGAAGGAAAATGAAAATTTTGAGGTATCTTTTCGATACAACTTTTTTTTAACAGTTGTTCATGTGCCGGGCAGGTTTTAAAACCCCTTTGAACATATACATAAGTGCTTGCAGGCCGCCTTCCTTTTCACCAGGATGCACCAGGTCATCGTCGTAGTGGCGGGGGTAGCGCAATTTTCTCATGACATTCACATATCGTGGACCTAATTCAGACTGTAGCTTTCTATTAAGTGCGCGCCGCTTCGATTCGAAAATGGCATTTGTTAATCCCGGTGCCCTGAACTTTCCCCTTTCCGCAATGCCTGCAACGAAGACCTTCTTCACCCCGCTCCATAGTAGCTCTCGTACCAGGTCCATTAAACGCTCGAAAATCTCTGATACAGGATTGACAGCGTCGATGTCGTTGCCGCCCACGTTCACCAAGACGTAGTCTGCTTGAAACGCCAGCAGCTCCTTCTTCTCTGCGATGTTCTCCGTTGATAAGGTCAACCAACTTTGTCCAAACATGCGTGTTTCTCCAGGCAAACCGATGTCGATGGTATACTTTGACAATCTCTTCACGTAGCTATCTCCATATAGTGCGTATCTAATCATGATGATAACTTGCAATGTTGTGAAGATCTCACCTTGACTGCCCTGACGCGGAATATCTTCAACGTCATAAAGTTCTAATAACCAGAAAATTGACACGCTAGAATTTACAGACATCACAACTTTGACTTAACAACAGGAAATGACATCTGGCTGGCACTATGGAGGCGTTGCTTTATGATTTCGCACCTCCATGGTTCCTGTGTATGTCGGAATATACGAAAAATGGCGCTATGGAGGAGTTGCTTTAAGTTTTCGCACCTCCATGGTTCCTGTGTATGTCGGAATATACGAAAAGTGACATGACATCTGACCCTATGCAGGAGTTCACACCTCCATTCAATCGCTGGCGATTGGATTGTTGAAACAAGTGGTGGGCGTTGATTAATTAGGAAATGGCATATATATTGTTTTTTTATTTTGATTACATTTATCACTTGATATCTGTGGAGTTAATCAGTTTAAGTTTCTGTTTAAACGGTTTAAATTGGAAGTTTAAATTAATTTGCTTTAAACGTGCTTTTCTTTTTCTTTGTTAACTTCTTAAAAAGTGTTTCGGATTATTCAGTGAGTAGTGTTATTGTCGGATACAGAAGAAGATGGCCGACAAGAACACGTAAGTACTGTAGTGTTAAGTGTTTTAAAACATTCAAACATTTAATTTAAACACTTCTCAAATAAATTAATGAAAATGTTTTGACATAGGTTAGAAAAAACCTTTTGACGAATAAACATATCCCTACCAACCTGGTAACATACTCGATTCTTCAATCTTACCGTCCGTGCAACGATCCGTCAGACATTTGCAGGAAACATGCGCCCTGACTATATGCACACGTTGGTAAATGGTCCTGCCGCTGCCTCTATACATAATATAATTAAATTATCGTCCTCCGTTGCATTGCAGTCTCAAATGCATTGTTTTTCTCTCGATAATTCTATTATATGTAAAGCCAGCGGCATGAAACTTTATCAACGTCTGCATATAGTCAGGGCGCGTATTTCCGACGAGTTTCAGATGGATTGTTGCACGGACGGCTGAACTATGGTAGTCAGATCCAAGAATAGGGTATGGTACCCGAGGGGGTAGGGGTACGTTTTGGGCTATAATTGTGCCGCCTTTATCAGCAGGTCGTTGAAGATTTACCCACTTATGGTTCTTGAGTGGCCACATATACTCAGAATGTTTCATTGCGATCGGAGGATGGACAACAGTGCTAGGCTGGGTAAAGCGATCAATTTGTGTGAAAACACAGCCAACCGTATTTTGCACGGGAAAAAATACATTGGTTTTCTCTCGATAATCTAATTGTATTTAAAGCCAGGGATATAAAACATTGGCAACGTCTGCATATAGTTTTGGGACATGTTTTCTGAGAGTTACAGACGAATTGCTGCACGTACGGTTGAGTTATGGTGGTTAGATTGAAGAATAGGGTATGTTACCCGTGGGTGGGTCGGGGGGGGGGGGTTGTAGGGGTAAAATATATATAACTTTGCCATCCTTTGTAGCAGCTCGTTGAAACATTACCCACTAATGGGTCTTGAGGGACCACACATACTCAGGTAGTTTCATTGCGATCGGAGGATTAACGGTTGAGCTGAGAAGCCCGAGCCTATCCATGCTTTTTAAATCGTGGTAAAACATGGAAGGGCTCGGGGTTCTAATCTTAGCTCAATCGTCCGTCTTTCGATCACAATGAAACTTTCTGAGTATGTGTGGCTACCCAGGACACATCAGTGGTTAACGTTTCAATGAACTGCTACTACGGGCGGGAAAGTTATAGCGAAAAAACGTAACCCTAACCCCTCGGGTACCATACCATTTCCTTCGATATAACCGCCATAGCTCAGCCGTCCGTGCAACGATCCGTCTGAAACTCGCAAGAAACATGCGCCCAGACGATATGCACCGGTTGGAAATGTTTTATTATGCTTTTTTTACATTTAATAGAATGATCGAGAGAAAACCAATGCATTTGATCCATGCAAAGTACGGTTGGTCGTATTTTCACATAAAACGATTTCGGTAACCAACCTAGCTCAGCCGTCCATCTCCCGATTGCAATAAAACTTTCGGAGTATGTGTGGCTATTCAAGACCCATTAGTAGGTAAGTCTCCAATGAGCTGCTATTACGGGCCGCAAAGTTATAGTGAAAAGAACGTACCCCTACCACTCGGGTACCATAACATATGCTTCGATATGATCGCCAAAGCTCAGCCGTCCGTACAACGATCCGTCTGAACTCGCAAGCAACATGCACCCAGAAGATGCTGGCGTTACATTTAATAGAATTATCGAGAGATAAATAATTCATTTTTTCACATAAATCTATAGCGGTAACCAATCTAGCTCAACCTTCCGTATCTCGATCGCAATAAAACTTTTAGAGTATGTGTGGCTATTCAAGACCCATCAGTGGGCAAAGTTTCAATGAGCTGCTGTTACGGGCAACAAAGTTATAGCGATAAAACCTACCCCTACCCCCTCGGGTACCATACCATAAACCTAGCTCAGCCATCCGTCCTCTGATTACAATAAAAGTTTCTGAGTATAGGTGGTCACTCAAGACCCATTAGTGGGCTACTTTTACACGAGATGATACTACGGGCGGCAAAGATATAGCGAACACAACGTATCCCTAACCCCTTGAGTACCATACCACCATATCATATTCTTCGATCTAACCGTCATAGCTCAACCGTCCGTGCAACGATTCGTCAGACATTTGCAGGAAACATGCGCCCTGACTATATGCACACGTTGGTAAAGTTTCATGCCGCTGGCTTTATACATAATAGAATTAAATTATCGTCCTCCGTTGCATTGCAGACTCATATGCATTGTTTTTCTCTCGATAATTCTTATATATGTAAAGCCAGCGACACGAAACTTTACCAACGTGTGCAAATAGTCAGGGCGCATATTTTCGACGAGTTTCAGACGGATCGTTGCACGGACGGCAGAACTATGGTGTCAGATCGAAGAATAGGGTATGGTACCCGAGGGGTAGGGGTACGTTTTTCGCTATAATTTTGCAGCCTATATCAGCAGGTCGTTGAAGCTTTACCCACTGATGGGTCTTGAGTGGCCACATATACTTAGAATGTTTCATTGCGATCGGAGGATGGACAACAGTGCTAGGCTGGGTAAAGCGAATAGGGTATGGTACCCGAGGGGGTAGGTAAGTTTTTTTATATAACTTTGCCATCCTTTGTAGCAGCTCGTTGAAACATTACCCACTGATGGGTCTTGAGGGATCACACTTACTCAGATAGACACTTACACTGAATTCCGATCGCAATGAAACTTACTGAATATATGTGGCCATACAAGACCCATACAGGGGTAAAGTTTTAACGATCTTCTGTCTTGGACGACAAAGTGATATCTAAAAAACGTATCATACCTTCAATCAAACCGCCATAATGTTACTCCTTATATGTGTGTGTTATCTTTCAAGGATCTTAAGGCGACTGAATGTAAGTGCATGTTATGTTTTGTTTACATAGCGCCGATTAATACAGGAAAAGCAGGAAAAGGTAAGAACTTTCCTAGTTTAGTGAGTAACCCTGAACTGGCACGTCCCTGGGGATCCCTAGTTTGCCCGCTGTGTTTGATTATACAGACAAAACTAAGTAATCACCTTAGGAAGGTATGCATGAAGAATGCTTCTGTAACAAGCATATCGAAAGTAGAGTACCAGGCCAAAGACGAGCTATATTTGAGAAGCATGTATGCGTACGTAGCAGCTGATGATCTTGCGAGTTTTTTCCCAGACCCGGACTACTATGCGACGGCTATGGACCTGCTCAAGCAATTGCACGTCACCGTTCGTGATGTTAAGACGCACCGCGAAGCCAATAACATACGCGACAAAAACCCACACTTCCCAGCTAAACAGGCATCCACAAGGCCTAAGGTTGTAAGGTCAACATCAGATCCCGTTTCTGACCTTCACCCTGCAGCGGCTGACGTTGTCAACGTTAATGCTCCAGTCGTTAAGTGCGTGGAGGCCCAAGGACATGGTGTCAGGCCTACTGCATCTTGTTCGGCATCGAGCGTACCACTGTACCCCGTTTTGGACGTGGCAGTCATTGATGTTCCTGTGGAGCAGGCATCTGATGTCGAGAGGCCGAACGTCACTGACGAAAGGTCGCCTCGATCTGATGCCGTACCCATGTATCTCAGTCGTGTGTCGAATTCGGCCCCCAAGCGGCCGATGTTACCACTGTACCCGTCGTTTGACGACGATATCGTAGTCAGTGATTGTCCTGCGGATGTCAGTGGTAGACCAGCCCAGCTTGCCACTTCACCACAATCAACAGACAGGAGCAGCCCGCTGTTCCCACGCGGCGGCGGCAAACGCTCACGGACTCGCCAGAGAGTGATGAAGGAGTCGCCAGAGAGTGATGATCAACGGGCAGAGTTGGAAGATGCGAGTCCCACTGCACAGACTCCATCTCGATCTTCCCCGCGCGGGAAAGCCGTCAAACGGCAGAGAATCATGGATGCGCAGAGCTCCGACGACGATGAGCCGTTGAGTGACCGCAAGCTGACTGAAGAAATCCGCAGGTCATGGCATTCGCGTCCTTTGAAGAAACGAGGTCAGAGTACACCAAAAGACGACGTGATCGCGTCGCTTGTTAAGGCGCAAAAGTGGCCCCACATAAAGGTGAAAGAAGAAGGCGGTGATAAGGGCAAGTGCATCATAGCGGTAAAGCCCATACCAGAGGGCATGGTAATCTGCGATTACCACGGTACACTTCTGGACGACGCCGAGGGAACAAAGCAATTCGAAGGCTATGTTGACGACACGAAGAACGCATACATGTTCACATTTGAGCACGGAGGCCAGTGCCATTGGATAGACAGCGTGCAGAAATGCAGCTGCCATTCCAGCTGGACGAAAGGGCGGTTCATGAATCACAACAGGAAAAGGCCCAACGTGAAGCCAAAGGTTGTAGAGGTACACGGTGTCCCGCATGTGTTTATGTTCGCAGTACGCGACATTCCCGCTTTTGAGCTGCTGGAATTTAACTATGGATGCTTCCGCGATCCGCAATCAAGCCATCAGCACTAGATGTAGTGTATAACACACAGCATGCCAACATTTCAACGCTTGCCAAAAGGCCGTCGATACCCCGATCGGCAGGCCCTTTTGCTACGGTAGTTACAGGCCAAGTTACCCAAATGCCGGTATACCGATCACGGGAGGAGCTTACACGCTCGCTGGGCTCGCTATGTACATTTCAACACACAATACATCAATCCTTCGTAGTATAGTGGTTAGGCGTGTGTAGGATTAGTTAGCAGTGTTTATCCTTTTCGTACTCGCTGGGCTGGCTATGTACATTTCAACACACAATACATCAATCCTCCGTAGTATAGTGGTTAGGCGTGGGTAGGTTTAAGTTAGCAGTGTTTATCCTTTTCGTATATCTAGACATATGACCGCCGCAACAGACAACATATCAGTGTACAGGCGAGACTTAACTTGAACGCTTGCCAAAAAGCCGTCGATATCCCGATCGGCAGGCCCTTTTGCTACGATAGTTACAGGCCAGGTTACCCAAATGCCGGTATACCGATCACGGGAGGAGCCTACACGCTCGCTGGGCTCGCTATGTACATTTCAACACACAATACATTAATCCTTCTTATGTATAGTGGTTAGGCGTGGGTAGGATAAGTTAGCAGTGTTTATCCTTTTCTTATATCTAGTCATATGACCGCCGCAACAGACAACATATCAGTGTACAGGCGAGACTTAACTTGAACTACGCTTGCCAAAAGGCCGTCGATACCCCGATCGGCTGGCAATTTTGCTGTGGTAGTTATGTTAACATTTGAATAACAGGCCAGGTTACCCAAATGCCGGTATACCGATCACGGGAGGAGCATACATGCTCGCTGGGCTCGCTATGTACATTTCAACACACAATACATCAATCCTTCTTATGTATAGTGGTTTGGAGTGGGTAGGTAGGATTAGTTAGCAGTGTTTATCCTTTTCGTATATCTAAACATATGACCACCGCAACAGACAACATATCAGTGTACAGGCGAGACTTAACTTGAACTACGCTTGCCAAAAGGCCGTCGATACCCCGATCGACAGGCATTTTGCTGCGATAGTTATGTTAACATTTGAATAACAGGCCAGGTTACCCAAATGCCGGTATACCGATCACGGGAGGAGCCTACACGCTCGCTGGGCTCGCTATGTACACTGTAACAGACGACACATCAATCCTTCTTATGTATAGTTGTTAGGCGTGGGTAGGTAGGATTAGTTAGCAGTGTTTATCCTTTTCGTATATCTAAACATATGACCGCCGCAACAGACAACATATCAGTGTACAGGCGAGACTTAACTTGAACTACGCTTGTCAAAAGGCCGTCGATACCCCGATCGGCAGGCATTTTTGCTGCGATAGTTATGTTAACATTTGAATAACAGGCCAGGTTACCCAAATGCCAGTATACCGATCACGGGAGGAGCCTACACGCTCGCTGGGCTCGCTTTGTACACTGTAACAGACAACACATCAATCCTTTGTAGGCATAGTGGTAAGGGCTTGGTTAGGATCAGTTAGGTATTGACAGGAAGAGTGCTTATCACCGTTCCTTAACGCAATCCAAGCCGCGTTTAAACCTTTTTGGTCCACTATATGAGGTGGGCTCCCCGTGCCGTGGACTGGAAACATCAGAGACGCAGGCTCTGCTTCTGTCTCTGATGGCCAACGACCTCATGCCCGTCAGAAAGCAGGTAATGCAGTCATGTAGTTTATTAAGTATAGCCAATGACTAACCTATGATCAGTACGGGTAGCCATCTGATTACAGGAACATAGTATTTACTCGCGACAGTCGCTAGCTTGAACAACATGGTGTCCTAAATGCTTATATTGTACAAAGTATAAAACACTCTCGATTAAACGTGTACTTTCCATAAATGCTATCAAAATATATATCGTTTGAGCCCAAGTACAATACTAGGCCACCGTTTTAAGTAATTCAACAATTTTCATACTACGTCTGTATATACAGAGCGCCATGTATAACAGCTACCCGTATATGGATTTTACATATAGTTCCTCTTACAATGAAGCGATCGGCTTACAAACGTGCACATATGTCAAGTACATGTCCCAGCAGGTAATTCATTCATGTAGTTTAGTTAGTATAGCTGGATGACTAACCTATGATCAGTAAGGGTAGCCTGATGATTACAGGAACATAGTATTTACTCGCGACAGTCGCTAGTCTGAACAACTTGGTGACCTTAATGCTTATATTGTACAAAGTATAAAACACTCATGTCATCAGCGGGCTACCCTTACTTATCATAGGTGGCGTGCGGTTTCACCGATCCATGACAAACAGCTCAGATGCATACAGGGACATGTACTTGACATATATGCACGTTTGTGCGCCGATCGCTTCATTGTAAGCTGAACTATATGTAGCTCACCTTACACTGAAGCTTGAAATATTTTAACCTAAAAAACGCCAGAGTTCACAATTAACTGAACTCGGGTATGTCCATACCGCCGAGCAGAAGTGCACAAGTAAACTGTCTCGAAGTAAACTGTGATGGGGAACATGGTTGTGGGCGCCGTTTGCTGGTTGGCTTAGGAATGGCTTAGGAATGACATCGTCTTCCTCCACAATTTCAAAATATAGATCGTCTATACTTGCCATACCTGAAACGAGACAAGACATTGTTTTAATATCACTGCTTCTCCTATTTCTTTTATCAAATAACAGAGATCCACTCAAACACCTCAACTATACTATAGCTCACATCAACGCTTTGTACGACTGCCATGTATTTTGAAAATGGTTCATGAAATTTGAAATTGGTTTTGACCAAGATTTTAAAAGAAAACGGGCAGATCTTTAGCCGCACGATGAACCCACACGGGTTAAACACTCCCTCCAGCATCTCCAAAGCATGTACAATACGTTTATAAACGTTTCAATGCACTCTGACCAAGTACCGATGCGATTCTAAACAAGAATCTCGATTTCAGATTCATGGAATCCGGGATTTCAGTTTCATGGAATCCGATGACATAGGATCCGATTTAAAAATTAAAGTCAACCTCAAGGTCTCACTTAGAGGTCGAAGGTCATAGTAAATATATTTCGTGTCCGCTCCATATCTATTGAACTGCATGAAGGATTTTAAAATAACTTGGCCCAAATGTTCACTATATCGAGACGACGTGCAGAGTGCAACTTTCAGCCAGGTTGGTTCATATGCATTACACTGACAATGTGTGCGTGTGTGGGTGTGGGTTTGTGGGTTGGGGGTGTGGGGGGATGAGAGTGCGATGATGGTCTTTATCTTGTTTGAAAATAGTGCATCAACCCCTTTAACGATGAATAACGCCTAATTGAAAGTTGTTATTTAGACGGGTACATTATTACATTTATTGGAAAAATTAGAGTGATATTTTCTACATTGTCATAACATTACGGTTTCACGTGCAGAGACTGGGCATAGAAATACGACAAATCATGGGTATGTTTAGTGTGGAACATAATACAACTGTTTGTAATGAAACGTTTACGTTATGTTATGTATAGACCTTTATAGTTATAGAAATTACAGTAGTAGAAATTATATTGGTGGCGCCTACATTGATAAAGTAAACGATTACATTTTTCAAGTTACTCAACAATTCCTATTCATTTTTTTGTTATGTAGCCTATTTGTAAGTTGATTTGTTTTGTAAATAAATAATAAAGGAATGCGTTTATTACACTGCCTAAATGCAACACTAATGTTAAATTATGCGCTGACAACAGTCTTTACAGCATTTTGTTTAGTCTGACTATAAAATACAAATGTCTATTCAATGTAGACGTAATGATACTGTAATTTATACTCAAATTACGCAATATTAGTTATTTCAAAACTTCCTTTTTTTAATGTCATTAATCATAAGTAAATACTCCACATGCAAGGTTAGTTTTGTATTATTAGGGCTGTTTTGAAAGCGTATGTTAATTGTTAGCTTGTTGCTTAAAAAGGAGAACTATATGCACTTCCTTGTCTGGCTTTTTAAATGAAAAAAAATGAAACTGTTTATCAGACTATTTAAGTATGTATTTAGGACATTACTTCTTCAAGCATATTATCGTGATATTCCACGCTGAAATCGAATGACAAATGACATTGACTGCCTAAACATTATGTTTTAGTTGAGCGCTTCAATGTTTGACGATTAATCATGGAAGTTTTGGAAGTAATTTTTTTTCTTCAAAATGACATTAGGCCAGATTGGCCCATGAGGCAACATATTTACTGTACACACATAGAGTCACATGACTGATGATCAATACATACATTCATCAAAATATAAACAATTAAATCCCATAGGGAATTTTGCATATTAAAACATATTATTTGGAACACTATTAGATAATATTTCTTGGAGAATATACATACAATAAATTAGTTTAAAATATAATTTAATTATTATATTAAAATTCATTACGTAATTTAAATGCTTCAATACTTAATTAAACGCAGTGATGTTACCCATGCTTTGATGAAACCAAACATGATATAATCCATAATTACTTAAAAGATCTCTGACTTTGTTGGCCTAATTTTGTGTGCGTGCATTTACACCAATATTACTTAACATATCTTCCTTCTTTAATCGTATATATTTTATATCCTCTGATAGTGTAATTTTAAACCAATATTTAAGATTCGAGAACACACGGCAACTTAGTGTCAACACATGTTACAAAACTGAGTGGTAACACGTTCAATACTGCAATAATGTTGGCATGGGCAAATCCCCATACTTCACAGCCATATGACAGAATGGGATACACAAGTTTATACATGCTTTGGAGTTAAGTCAATTCATTTGTATAAAAAAATTCAAGCTTAAATATGTTTGAACGCTTGTCCAGATAACAAAGCCCTGTTTTAGAAAATGAACCACCTGTAGTAAAGACAATACCTAGATATGCAAAACTATTAACAATATCAAGTATTTCACCCTTGAATATAAATTATGTATTTCTTAGCAGAATGCCACCTTTTCTAAAATACATTACTTTATTTTTGGCAGTGTTTACAACGAATTTCCATTTTTGGCTGTATTCATATCACAAATTAAGTCCTTTCTGCAAGTCTGCAGCAGCTTTTGTGAAAATTACAATATCATCGACATAAAGTAGCAAAGATGGTTTCATAAATGAAATATCAAAACCATATAAACATGTTACACAAAATTATGTTTCAAGATCTTATTTTTTTTTAAATTTTAATTATGCTTCAATATCTCCCCGTGTGGTTCCGGGGGCCCCATTTGTTTACGGGGCAAAGAATAGAGCCCGTTCGAGGGGAAGGTCGAGGGGTAGAACCCCCACATATTCATGTTCATTTTGTCATTTTTTGTTCATACTCATTAAAGGTCTTCATCATGACCCCTGCATTGTTTCAGGTGCCATCTCGCTCCTATCACAGTGGCAAAAAAACTATAACGTGGCTCCAGCGTAAATGGAGTGTCTACAATAGAATTTGCAGCAACTCTGCAGCTCAGGGTGAGAAGGTTCTAGGCCCGTTCTCCATATTTTATCTCGATGTACATAGAGGATGAGCCTGGCATGTTCATTCCTGTTAGGCGACATATAACATTTCATGTGTTGGTGCGCCTTTAAACCCCAATTCAATTCAAAATGCTTCAATATCATTTAATAACATTGGAAATGAAAAAGGAGATAAACATTCACCTTGACGAACGCCTTACACGTAACTTCACCCTTACCAAATGAGAAGGTTTGCTGCAAGGTTGCTGCAAGGTAGCAGCGAACTATTTTGCTCGCCAGAACAATTCTTAATTGTTCGCCAATGTTCGCCACTAGCGGTGATGTTCCCGCAAACACCATGGTAATCTTCGGCGAATTTGCCGCAAACTCGCAAAAATGTTATACATTCGCCAGAAAAATTTATTTATTTGGAACGTTCGCCATAATATCACCACAAACTTACTTGCAGTTTTTTTGTTCGCCACAACATTGCGACAAACTTTACCATTCCGATTTACTTTTTTATTGCACGCCGTAACATTGCCACGAACTCTTAAATTCAGATTTGCCGTTTCTTTATTCGCCATAAAACTTTTCCATTCTGATCTGCTTTATCTCCGTTCGCCAAAACTTCATCACAAAACTTAAACTTTATAAAGATTTTTGTTATTTCTTCTATGTTACTTACATGTATTACTCCAGTAAAATGCACTCAAGTAAAATGTGCATTTTATGTCAAAGGACCACTTGAAGTTATTTTGCTAAGTATAAAACTTTTAGTGAAATCTTATTTTTTCAGTCTGTAGCCCGGCGGATTTGTAACCGGAGGCCCCGGGTTCAATCCTCCGTGGTGCCACTGAGTTTCGTCGCTGTGTTCTTGGACAAGACACTTTCCCTTAGCCTCGTCCGTCGGATGGGGTCGTAAACCGGGCGGTCCCGTGTATTGGTCTATCCGAGCACGTTGAAGAATCATAGGATTCTATTCGATATAAGAGTAGGGCAGGTTCCCGGATTCCTATGTATCCTTCCCCTCTCTCTGGCCTGTACTGTGTTGATGAGCTGTTAAACAACATTCAATTCAATTCAATTATTTTTTCAGAAAAAGCCAAAATATGTATTATTGTGTTACAAGAACATTTTTAAGGGAGAATTGACCTATTCGAATATTCAAGAGTATGCATATGAACTATATATATTTGTAAATTTTAAGATATTTGCGACTTGAATCTGAAGTTTGTTTTGTCCTCGTGAGAACAAGATTTTAATAATAACGTCTCAAATATGGCTATGTTTGACGTTTTTCATAAAAGTCGCGTTGGACTCAATTGTCAACTTTTTTAGCATCACAGAGTGTTAGTTTAGTCACATACAATTATATTTTATATCGCACTGTTAGTCTTAACGAGACCTTTCATCTTATATATAAAATATATCATTTAAGATATTGTAAGGTGTGGCAAGGGATGGTCCTCCCCGACCCTTGCTCCACCAATTGACGGGGAGATTAAACGGGTCGTCAGAAGACGGCTCAAAAAAAAATAAATAAATAAATATATCATTTAAAATAGCCTGTAAACTATTATTTATAGAATTTCCTATGCCTTTCGCTGCATTTTTACCAAGAAATTTTAAGAAAAAACAATGTTAATGCCATTTATCTTTTATATGGCTCGATAAAAAACTGCACAATTTTAGCATTTTTTAGAGAATTTAATTTCCTATCGGAATTTAAAATAAAATTTGCTGGTCATCGGAATATTTGTTTCAGTATACTTCCTTTATTGACCCCAAACCCCTTTGAAAAAAACCCGTCTCTGTTGACGTCGTGTCATTACGAAGCCCCACGCATCTTCAAACAATTTCAAGTTTTACAACATTATGATAAATAGTTTGGTAACATAGCGAAATGGTGTTGCAAAACCCCAAATAATGTCGAGATCAGCGAGGTACCAAGCTAAGTGTCCCCCGTGAAGACATATTTTTGCATATTTATATGTTAAAGAAACTGACCGCGAAATAATGGCAAAATTACCCTACACAACCGTTTATCAAAACGCTATTCAGGTATTCAGGTCATATAATAATGTATATGTACCAATTAAAAGTATAGGTTTATTCACAGGTTCTTACAATAATTGTGTTATTGAATATGCGTAAATGAAGTATGACTTGGTAACTATTAGTTTGATGGTCCAATTTCGTTGTTTGGTATGGCTGGTTAAAACCATTTATATTGTGTCTATATTATAGAGTTGGGATTCAAAAATATGTAAGTTGTATATATATATATATGTCGGTGAAGTACATGAAGAATGTCCGCAAATAAGATTGGGTTTTATTGCTTAAAACATGTTACCAATGCATACATTATTAAACAACGAATAAGCAGCTAAACATTTACAAGAAACTGATATTAACATATGGACACATGCACGATAAAAACAATTTAAGAATTAAATACGTTTGATGCTCTATCCATTAACTTTCAGGTATCATCTTGACGTAAGTTGTGGTGTTTTGTTTCAGTAATACAGACATTATCAGAACAAAAATGTGTGCTCGTAAGATAGAATGATGACTGCAATAACCTTAAACATTCAGAAGATATTTGGGGATAATAACTGCAAACATCGGATTGCAAGTATGATGTAATTAAATCTTAACTTAGTAACATAGAGTTGCGTGACAGATATCATCTGACACAATGATAGGACGCTTTATGAAATGTTAAACCATCTGAAATATTTGGGAATGGCCCCTACATATATCTTCCCACCTGCATGTTATTGTATTACGCTACATGTTCAACAATAAACACACAACTAAGATATATATTCCCTTCAATATAGCAATGAGACAGAAGAACACAATACAATAGCAAATAATTTGAGGATTTGGGAAAAGTGTGTGTGTTAGTAAATGAGCCGACAGATGATTCTTGTCCGAGGTATTTTGCAAATGCCAGTTTGGTATTTAAATATGTGCATGCACTTACATAAACATTGTTTAAAAACATTTTCAAGTATAAGAAAGTATGGAAAGCTGTTTGGTTTTTAGCGGGGATCCCAAACGGCTTTCCATAAAGAAAGACAATTTAACAACACTGCTTAAAATCAAAATAATCTGCCTGTGTCATTACAGAGTCTACCATTCATAATATGAGATCAGCTTACTTGCAAAGTTTTAACAATTGCACTCCGTTACTGTTTGGACGTGTTTTATCTTGTGAAAAACTGGGTAAAGATTTGTCTTACATGTAAGGCCAGAAAAAAAATACCTGTGTTTCTGGTTACCCGACCGTCCCTATTTTTTGGCGCCGACCCTACAGTTTTTTTTCCAAAAAAAAAAAGTACGACAAAGATGGGTACGGAACGGTAATGTACGAATAGATTGAGTGCGAAACATGCGCTAGCGTCACCATCCAATGCTGGTTGTATATGCCTGACAGAATAATGCAACTATCAGTCACAGACAACCATTTAAATATAAACAAAGGATAGATGACTCTTTTCTTGAAGATGTTCAGTGTGCAGCCCTTCTGTAGTGTAAATCTCATTTTTGCTTTTCACTGAAAAAGCAGTTCCAGTACATCCTGGTGTTTCATCTCTGTTCTGGTCTGTTGTGGCTGGCGTGGGGCAGTCGGTAGCGCGGCGGATTTGTAACCGGAGGACCCGGGTTCAATCTTCCGTGGTGCCACTGAGTTCCGTCGGTGTGTTCTTGGGCAAGACACGTTCCCTTAGCCTCGTCCGTCGGATGGGGACGTAAACCGGGCGGTCCCGTGTATCGGTCTATCCTCCGAGCAAGTTAAAGAACCATAGGAATCTATTCGATAATAGGAGTAGGGCAGGTTCCCGGATTCCTATGTATCCTTCCCCTCTCTCTGGGGCGGCTCTAAATAGCATGTACTGTGTTGATGAGCCGTTAAACAACATTCAATTTCAATTTGGTCTTTTGTGTTCAATAATTCCAGTATAGGGTTCAAATCACTCGCTGTTGTTTAAGCCCCTCCTGTCAATTATGCCCCGACGAAGCTCCAGCTGTCAATTATGCCCCTAAATGGCGTTTCACAACAAAAGGGACGCAACACGTATATACTGCGATTTTATTGTGAAAACGCCATTTATAACAGATTAAGGGGAGGAAGTTTTGTATTGTAATCGTTTAGTTGAAGCACACGTCGATATTGAAAAAAACCCACATGCTATGGTGTTAGAGTTATAAAATAGATTAGATGTATATGTTTCTTATAGTTTGCCACTATCTACACGCAATTTCATTTATTATGTGCAATTCTGTTGACGAATAACCGATTACCACGTATATAGCTCTCCCTGCACACGGACCTATGACTTTACACACACCTCCTTCTGAGGATGGCATACTTTCATAGTAGGCTTACCAGAGGAAATCGAACCTGTGACGTCTGGGACGAGAGGCAAGTATGACCAAGTATGCTAACCACTCATCCACCACAACAATATGACTGGAAGAAATTGTTATTTTCAATAGGCAGGTTGAAGGAAATAAACATAAAAAAGACAACAAAAAAAGAAAAAGAAATCAGAAAAAACATTTTTTGTTATATTATATTTCTGTATAGAATAGACATGTATACAAACATCAAAACATATTTAAAAAAAAATAAAAACCGTACACCAAAAACAATCCTCCCCAAAATGCCTACCCCATAGTGGTCTCTTACATGGGGTATGATTGCTTTTGACTATGGTCTCTTACATGGTGTATGCTAGTTTTTGACTTTGGTCTCTTACACGGCGTCGAATTGTTTTTCACTATGGTCTCTTACATGGGGTAGGATTGTTACTGGTGTACAGTTTTTTATTTATTGATATGCTCTGATGTTGTGCTCTGCTGTTGTACATGTCTACTACAGTCTCTTACATGGGGTAGGAATTTTGGTGTACAGTTTTGCAATTATTTGATATGTTTTGATATTTGTGTACAAGTCTAGACAAAAACAAACAATCAGATTTTTTGATTTTTTTAAGATCTTTTTGTTTTTAAAGATTTGTTTAGGTCCAAACGCGTTCCTTCAACCTTTGTTTCAATACCGTTCTTCTATTTACAATTGATTGCAAATCGGGTCCTGATATGGTCTGGGATGTCGAGTTCTAAGGTGGATATAATATATCGGCATGGAATGTCTTCGATTCCTAGCACACATTCTATAATTCACAAAAAGCGGAGTATACATCTGTCATGATGCTATGCATAACGTTCACGCAATAACTTTCACGCACAGTGCCGTAACCAGACATAAACTGACACCGAGGCAAAGAAATATATATTGGGTGAGAAGTGGGTCGTGGGTCGGGGAGGGCAAGGGCGGATCCGGGGGGTATGGGTGCACCAGGCTAAAATCTGAAAAGTAATAATTATATGCATATAGTAAGCTTTTGTTGGTTGGGGTGTACAGGTGGTAGTGGGATGGGTCTAGGGGCGGGTCCAGTGCGGGCACCGGGAGCACCCCTACCTAAAATCTGAAACGAATGTACTTTGATTGTTCTTTGGTTGTTAGTTAGGTAGGCAGTGGGGTGGGGGCATGGGCGGATCCAGTTTGCATAAATCCATAAAATAAAGTCTTCTTACTTTAGAAAAAATCTGGGGAGCATGCACCCTCCTCAGGGGCGGATAAAGGATTTGACATTGGGGGTGGAGCGCAAGTTAAAAAAAACAAGTTATAACCAAAACACACGCACTCACGCACGCACTCAAGTTAAGGGGTGATGCGCAACTTTAAAAAACACTATTTACAGCCAACCCACAACCACTGCCCCCTCCCCCAAAAAACACAAACAACACTCAACAGCAACAACAACAAAAAGCACAAAGCACAAAACAACAACTATTTTTGTCACATAATGCGTACAAGTCACATATTGCATATTAAGTTTTGGCGCATTATATGAATAATCACATTCGCCTCCTATTTAAAAAATAATTAGGAAGTAGTAACGGCTTAGGAAATAAACAGTAGGCGAATGTGAGAATACATACAGGGGAGAAGCCATATAAATCAAATATATTAAGCCATTCTGTTATATTTCGTTAAATGATAGCAAGTGATAATGTCTAGGTGATGTGAGAGATATCCTGATAAGAGAAATACGATGTCTCTGTCATCTGTTAACTTTCATTTTGTTCCCCGTGAGGTTGCGGGGTAGACCCCCCCCCACTCCCCGCCACCACCACCCCCCACACACATTCATATTCATTTTGTCATTTTTTATCATGCCCATCATGACACCGCACGTGGAAACGTGGCTCCATCGTAAATGGATTGTCTATTATAGAATTTGTAATCTTCATATTTTATCTTGATGTAAATGGAGGATGAGCTTGGCGCGTTCGTTCCTGTTAGGCGCAATATAAACTTTCATGTGTTGTTGCTCCTTAACACACAAATCAATTCAATCAACTTTTTTAAACAGTAGTCGAATGTGAGTATGCATACAGGAGAGAAGCCATATAAGCTACATACATTAAGATATTAGGTGATGTGAGAGATGTTTCTATTGTCCTTTAATTTTCCGAATATGCCTAGTTACTGATTTGAGCAAAGTAGAAGTTACTAGTGCTAATTAACTGCTATACCAGCCGCAATTACGCATTAATCGTGGATATGAATGTGTATGCTCTTTTTTAATTCAAATTTCCTAAGCAGTTACTACTTTCTAATTAGAAGTAGAAGTTACTAGTGCCTAGGAATTAACTGAACTATTAGCCGATACATTGAATATACAGGAGAAATACCATATTATACCATTTAACGAAATAAAAGCTTAATATATGTGACTTATTTGGATTTTATCCTGCATGAATACACACATTCGCATACTGTTTAAAATAATTACGCTTAAAGGGTGTTAGAGACATCTCTCACATCGCCTAGACATTACCACTTATTATTTTTAAAAAAACAAAACTGTTTTTTAGCTTAATTATCACCTCTTCCTTCTATAATGTACCAGTCGGTTTATTTGCAAGAACACGATTTATTAATTACATGTGAATTGATGAATACTATTGGTATAGTATTTGTTACCTTATCAAACCATGTACAAATGCATAGGGAATCTGCATATTATATAAGAACAATGTTCGTGTGGGGTGTGGGTTGTGGGGGTTGCGGGGAGGGACATACTCTACCCACCCCTTTCAGATTAGGGGAGAGGTGATGGCCCCGCTGTTCCCAATTATAGATACTGCACACGGTCTAGTCTAATTATCATGGCAGCATCGTTTCCGAGGAAAGCTCCACGGGCATTTTGCCTCATTAACACAGAAATTCAAAGAGATATGTCATGAGCATATATAAGGTATGACTCTTCCTACATGGGACTGGTCTACGTGTTAACATTTCCTTCGAAGGATGGCATAAGATTCACAGTACATTGCCCGAATAATGAAAGGTCATTTGCCCAAAACCCTCACTCGGAAAAAAACATTGCTTGCAATTGTTAGAGTAAGCGAAATGACAAGTGTGCGTACACACTGGTGAGAAGCCGTTTAAGGTACAGTATCAGAGTTTATGAATATATCGTCCCTTTCGCGTATCAATCAATTCACCTTAGCAGTTTATTATGTCCCTCAGAACTGTACTGACGCTAGCTGTATTGATATTGTCCTTGAGGACAGTACTGAACCCAGAGAAGCTGGCAGGTGATATTTTCACAGAGATTAGTATTGACTGTATCCGTTTATTGTTTCGCTGAGGACGGTACTGACACACGATTTAAAAGAAACTTATTACATTAAAGCAGACCATTTCTAAAAATAAAAACATCCTTTAGCTTAAATACCACACATTTTTTCTGTCATTATAAAGTACCAGTAGCTTTATATGCAAGAACATGATGTCTTAGTACAATGTGACTTGATTAATACTTTTGGTATATTCTAGCAACGAAAATAGTAGCTCTTATGGTGCATACGTACAACAGAGTTATTGTGATGCCCTTTTAGAATAAGTAGGTATCAGGGTCGACCATATCAAGACAGGTTCATGAAGAGATCAAGCAAATGCATGCATAAACAGCCGCCATACAGCAATAGATTAAACGTTAACAACCAAGCGTGCATGCATAAAACTCACGAAAGAGAAGAATACCTCATCGATCTAGACATTTTCGTACGACTAGTTAATGTTTTTCAGTTGAATATCTCTGGAATTTTTACATTTCGACATATCTCGCGCTGACACGTATTCTGTGTTTGGAAACTTAAACGCGAACACAGCTAACTCAAATCGACAACGTTAACAGGCAAACGTCAGATATGTGAGTAGGTTGAGTTTTCAAGTACGAAACAAGACGAGGTGCGGGGAATATACTCTGCCCACCCATCTCAGGTTATGGGGAGAGGTGCTAGCCCACTGTTCTTTTTTTTTAAACTATACACATTCATTTCTGATTATCATGACAGCCGCTTTTGATGAATGACCGTTCACTATTCGGGCAAGGTACATGTACTGTGAAACTGCCATCCTTCATAGGGGATGTTAAGCCGTTGACCAGGCCTATGTGCAGGAAGGGCCACACCCTATATAATTATGCTCCTTACACATTTTGCTGTAATTCTGTGTTAATCAGTGACAACATGCCAGCAAAGCCTTCCTCGGAAACGAATTCACTTGGGGAAAAAACATTGCTTGCAAACAGGTAGTGTAAACGAAAAGACAAGTATGCATACACACTGGTGAGAAACCGTTTAAGGATGTGACTATATTGTCCCTTTGGTCTTTCAAGGAAGTGACCTAAGCAATTTATTTTGTCCTTCAAGACTTTAGTGACGCTAATTCTTGAAATTGTCCTTGAGGACAGTACAAAAGCCATGGAAGCCAGTAGGTGATATTTTCGTAGAGTTTAGTAGTACTGACTGTATTCGTTTTAGGACAGGACTAACGCTAGCCGGCGATATTGACCCTGAGGACAGTACTAACGCTAGCTGTTGATATTGCCTCTGAGGACAGTACTAACGCTAGCTGTTGACATTGCCCCTGAGGACAGGACTAACGCTACCTGTTGATATTGACTTGTGGACGGTACTAACTCTAGCTGTTGATAGTATCCCTATAAGACGCTGGCTGTTGATATTGTTCATGTGGATGTTAAAGACAATAGCTGTTGATATTGTAGTTCTACAGCTAGCGCTTGATAACGCCCCCGAGGACATTATTAACCATAACTGTTGGTATTACATTTAGGACAATACAAACGCTGGCTGTTGATATTGCCCTTGAGGACAATACCAACGCAGGCAGTTGATATTGCCTTTGAGGACAGTACTAACGCTAGCTGCTGATATTGCCTCTGAGGACGGTACTTACGGTAGCAGTTGATATTGCCTCTGGAAAGCGGTACTAACGCTATATGTTGAACTTGGCCCAGAAGACAGTATACAGCCTGTTGATGCAGTGGATAGCACGGGGGACTTTAAATTCAGAGGACCCTGGTTCAAGCCTCACCGGAGCTAGTGAATTTTGTCGGGTGTGTTCTCGGATTGGGACGTAAACCAGGCGATCCCGTGTATCGCTTGTTTTTTTCTCTCATCATGTTAAAGAAACATAGGTGTCTATTCGTCAGTAGGGCAGGTTCCTAAATGCCTATATAATATATCCACCTCCGCACCCCCCCACCGCACCGCCCCCACACGCACTCCCTCTCTCTCTTCATTGGCAATACACCTTCTGTTTTAGGTAATAATCATTTCACTTGCACTTACATGCGCAAAAGTAGGATTAATGCTTACTATCCTAGGTTAATTCCATACTCTAAATCAAGTACGGAGAACATCATAACCTATGTTTAGATACATATCCTAAGCAGGTGATATTGTAACAACTGCACCAATACTAACAAATAGTTGCCATGGTAAGTAGTTAGTACAGTAATCTGGGTATCAGCCTAAAGATATTTCTTCGTCGACGCCATGTGGTTCCCGGGCAAGAATATATCCAAGCTTATGGGTAAAATTTCCCCGAATTCATGTTAATTTTGTCATTTGTGTTCATTATTTTCATCATGAAACCTGTATTGTTTCAGGTGCTACTTCAGTGGTGGCATTGATCGTGGCTCCAGCGAAAAATTGAGTGTTTACTAGAGAATTTGCAGCAACTCTGAAGTTCTGCAGGCAAGAAGTTTTCTGGGCACATTGTGCACATTTTTATCTAGATATTAATGAAGAGTGAGCCGGGTCGAATGTTCATTCCTGTTGGCGCCATATAACATGTTTGTGTTGGTGCGCCGTAAAACCCCAATTCAAATCAATTCATCTTCGTCTATTCTTTTTTCAGTATCACAAAAATGGTTCGTGCAAATGCATAATAATATTACTATTTTTACGTGTCATATGCAGAATTCTTCATTGTGTTGTATATGGGTGGGGTAATTCAGGTGTAAAAATCCTTAAAATATGCATAAATTGTAATTAAAAAGTATAAAAATAACTTTTAAGATTTTGCGTTGCAATATGCAATGTTTAATTCATGTATGTATGTGTAATACATAATCCAAATGTGTAATCTTAATAAGTATTGCCATGACGCATACACCTAAAAAAGACTTTTGTTAAAAAAACCACGTTAAACCGCACATTTCCTTTATCTAGAATTCTTTGGACTATGTGTCGTCTGTGCAATATATGTGTGTATCAGAACATGTTAATACTATTTATGTTGCAGTTACTTTGAGGAAGGCTTATACTTCCAGTTTGGCATATGTCTCAACTTATCAGGCTTACTGAACACATATGTGCAATGCCATGAACATTGCTTAGTACTTCATTTCATCAATATATCATAACAATCCCTTATTCATATTATATTATTTAAATCATGTAGAAAGGTTGTAAATTACTGATTCTTACAAGTTTACACATATATTGTAAAACATATTAACTAAACTAAATGCATACAAATGTGTCAATAGTGGGTGGGGTAAATTGACTTCTAATTTGAAGCAAAATAGAGATTTTAAACTGAATTCAGTGCTAAAAAAGAGCTTATTTACGTTTTATGTAACTCAATGCATTGTAAACTTAAGCACATCTTTAAAAAGTACATCAATAATTATTCACACAAGCATGACATTCAAAAATGAACATCAAAAACGTATATGAAAGCGCTACAATGATAACCTATTAATGTTCGATTTTTTTTTTATATAAGCTACCTGTTCCAGATTGCTATCATGGAAAAATGTAATCTATATACATTGCTCTTTTCAAAAAGTGATGGTAGAATTTGTCCCTTGAGTTGGTAACAATATCGAAAATGTTGGGTCCTGGCTCATGGCCTATATATGCAAACATATATTGAAAATCAAAGGTAATATACCTCCCATGATCAGTGCTATACAAAGTGGTCTGTGGAACCGTATTTGAGCCAGACCGATCTACGCACACGTATCCCTCATTACGTGGTCCCGCCTTAATACCATTAAGCGATGGGGAAGCTTATATTAGCAGGATTTTATAACGGATATTTTTGACAATAAAACACGTTTAAAAACATGTTTTACTGAAATAACGCAATAACCTGTTTACAATTACCTATTAAATGTTTTAATTTTACAGTATACACTTTTTTAAAGCCAAAATTAAGGTTTTATTCCATACCCCAGCCAACCCCGCTTTCACTTCTTGGAGACGGGGTTAAATGGGTATGAAAGTTAATACTCGGACCGCGTAATGTAATTCGGTCGAATTAAGGACACGTGTCTAATTCATTGGAAAAAACATATTAGGGACACATGTGGTCAAAGTGCAGTGCATGCACTCACCAACCGTAATACGTACACAAATGAATAATTGTATTTGTGCTTTATAAATACACGAGTTGTTTAAGTATCACCAGAATGGTGGTATTCTATTTTAGGTAGCTACATAACTATCTAGATATTTTTAACGGTTTTTCTAGATAACTACAAAATATCTAGATGTCTATCAGAGGCCATATCAACAGCTAGAGTTAGTACTGTCCTCAGGGGCAATATCAACAGCTAGCATAAGAACTGACTTCTGGGAAAATATCAACAGCCAGCGTTTAAACATCCATATGGATATTATCGACATCTAGCGATAGTACTATGCTTAGGAGCAATATCAACAGCTGGCGTTAGTATTGTCCTCTGGGGCATTATAAACTGCTAGTTTTAGTACTGTCCTAAGGGGCAATATCAACAGCTAGCGATAGTACAGTCCTCAGGGGCCATATCAACAGCCAGCGATAACACTGTCATCAGGGGTCATATCAACAGCCAACGTTAGTACTGTCCTTAGGGGCAGTATCAACAGCTGGCGTAAGTAGTGTCCTCAGGGCCAATATCAACAGCTGTCGTTAGTACTGTCCTAATGGGCAATATCAACAGCTGGCGTAAGTAGTGTCCTCAGGGCCAATATCATCAGCTGACGTAAGAACTGACCTCATGGGAATATCAACAGCCAGCGTTTAAACATCCATAGGGATATTATCTAAATCTAGCGATAGTACTATCCTAAGGGGCAATATCAACAGCTAGCGTTAGTACTGTTCTCTGTGGCCATATCAACAGCTAGTTTTAGTACCGTCCATAGGGGCAGTATCAACAGCTATCGGTCAATATCAACAGCTGGCGTTTGAACCGTCCTTAGGGGCAATATCAGCAGTTGGCGTTAGTACTGTCCTTAGGGGCAATATCAACAGCTAGCGTTAGTACCATCTTAAGGGGCAATATCAACAGCTGCCGTTAGTACTGTCCTCAATGGCCATATCAACATCTAGGTTTAGTACTGTCCTCAGGGGCAATTTCAACAGCTAGGTTTAGTACTGTCCTCAGGGGCAATATCAGCAGCTAGCGATAGTACTGTCCTAAGGGTCAATATCAACAGCTGGTGTTAGTACTGTCCTCAGGGGCCATATCAACAGCTAGGTTTAATACTGTCCTCAGGGGCAATATCAACAGCTAGCGTTAGTACTATCTTAAGGGGCAATATCAGCGGCTTGTGTTAGTACTATCCTCAGGGGTCATATCAACAGCTAGGATTAGTACTGTCCTCAATATCAACAGCCTGCGTTAGTATGGTCCTCAGTGGCAATATCAACAGCAAGCGTTAGTACTGTCCTGAAGTGCTATACCAACAACTAACGTCAGTACTGTCCTCAGTGGCAATATCAACAGCTAGCGTAGGTACTCTCCTAAGGTGCATTATCAACAGCCTGCGTTAGTATGGTGTTCAGTGGCAATATCAACAACCAGCGTTAGTAATGTTCTGAAGTGCAATACCAACAACTACTGTCCTCAGTGGCAATATCAACAGCGAGCGTTAGTACTGTCCTAAGGTGAATTATCAACAGCTAGCGTTAATAATGTCCTCAGGGGCACTATCACACGCTAGTGTTCGAACTATCCTCAGGTGCAATATCAACAGCTAGTCAGTAACATGCACATGTATCAACAGCTAGCATATGTACTGTCCATATGGAAACAAACAGCTAGTGTCTTTAACATCCACATGTGCACTATCTGTTTTAACCACCATAGAGATACTATGATGAGCGTTAGTACTGTCTTCAGAGGCAAAATCAACGGGTAACATTAGTACTGTCCTCAAATACAATATCAACAGCTAGTGGTAGTACTGTCCTCCGAGGCAATATCAACAGCCAGCGTTAGTACTGCCGTCATTGGCAATATCAACAGTCAGCGTTAATACTGGCCTCGGGGGCAATATCAATACAGTGAGCGTTATTATTGTTCTAAGGGGAGTATCGACATCTAGCGTTAGTACTGCCTTCAGGGGAAATCTCAATATATATCGTTAGTATTTGCCTCATTGGCAATATCAACAGCCAGCGTTATTAGTGTCCTCAGGGGAAGTATAAACAGCAAGCGTTAGTACTGTTCTTAGGGGCAATATCAACAGCCACCGTTAGTACTGTCCTAAGGGGCCACATCAATATCCAGTGTGAGTAATGTCCACAGGGTCAAAATCAACAGCTATCGTTAGTACTGTTCTCAGGGGCAATATCAACAGCTAACGTTAGTACTGTCCAAAGGGGCAACATCAACAGCCAGCGTTAGTACTGTCCTAATGGGCAATATCAACAGCCAGCGTAAGTAATGTCCTCAGGGACAATATCAACAGCCTGCGTTAGTATTGTCCTCCGTGTCAAAATCAATAGCCAGAGTTAGTAATGTGCTCATGAGCAATATCAACAGGTAGCGTTAGTTTTGTCCTCATGGAAAATATCAACAGCTAGCTTTAACACTGTCCTCATTGGCAATATCAATAGCCACTTATATTACTGCCCTAAAGGGAAATATCAACAGGTAGCGTTTATACTGTCTTCTGGGCCAAGTTCAACATATAGCGTTAGTACCGCTTTCCAGAGGCAATATCAACTGCTACCGTAAGTACCGTCCTCAGAGGCAATATCAGCAGCTAGCGTTAGTATTGTCCTCAAAGGCAATACCAACTGCCTGCGTTGGTATTGTCCTCAAGGGCAATATCAACAGCCAGCGTTGAATTGTCCTAAGTGTAATACCAACAGTTATGGTTAGTAATGTCCTCGGGGGCGTTATCAAGCGCTAGCTGTAGAACTACAATATCAACAGCTATTGTCTTTAACATCCACATGAACAATATCAACAGCCAGCGTCTTATAGGGATACTATCAACAGCTAGAGTTAGTACCGTCCACAAGTCAATATCAACAGGTAGCGTTAGTCCTGCCCTCAGGGGCAATGTCAACAGCTAGCGTTAGTACTGTCCTCAGAGGCAATATCAACAGCTAGCGTTAGTACTGTCCTCAGGGTCAATATCGCCGGCTAGCGTTAGCCCTGTCCTAAAACGAATACAGTCAGTACTACTAAACTCTACGAAAATATCACCTACTGGCTTCCATGGCTTTTGTACTGTCCTCAAGGACAATTTCAAGAATTAGCGTCACTAAAGTCTTGAAGGACAAAATAAATTGCTTAGGTCACTTCCTTGAAAGACCAAAGGGACAATATCGTCAAATCCTTAAACGGTTTCTCACCAGTGTGTATGCATACTTGTCTTTTCGTTTACACTACCTGTTTGCAAGCAATGTTTTTTCCCCAAGTGAGTTCGTTTCCGAGGAAGGCTTTGCTGGCATGTTGTCACTGATTAACACAGAATTACAGCAAAATGTGTAAGGAGCATAATTATATAGGGTGTGGCCCTTCCTGCACATAGGCCTGGTCAACGGCTTAACATCCCCTTCGAAGGATAGCAGTTTCACAGTACATGTACCTTGCCCGAATAGTGAACGGTCATTCATCAAAAGCGGCTGTCATGATAATCAGAAATGAATGTGTATAGTTTAAAAAAAAAGAACAGTGGGCTAGCACCTCTCCCCATAACCTGAGATGGGTGGACAGAGTATATTCCCCGCACCTCGTCTTGTTTCGTACTTGAAAACTCAACCTACTCACATATCTGACGTTTGCCTGTTTACGTTGTCGATTTGTGTTAGCTGTGTTCGGGTTTAAGTTTCCAAACACAGAATACGTGTCAGCGCGAGATATGTCGAAATGTAAAAATTCCAGAGATATTCACCTGAAAAACATTAACTAGTCGTACGAAAATGTCTAGATCGATGAGGTATTCTTCTCTTTCGTGAGTTTTATGCATGCACGCTTGGTTGTTAACGTTTAATCTATTGCTGTATGGCGGCTGTTTATGCATGCATTTGCTTGATCTCTTCATGAACCTGTCTTGATATGGTCGACCCTGATACCTACTTATTCTAAAAGGGCATCACAGTAACTCTGTTGTACGTATGCACCATAAGAGCTACTATTTTCGTTGCTAGAATATACCAAAAGTATTAATCAAGTCACATTGTACTAAGACATCATGTTCTTGCATATAAAGCTACTGGTACTTTATAATGACAGAAAAAATGTGTGGTATTTAAGCTAAAGGATGTTTTTATTTTTAGAAATGGTCTGCTTTAATGTAATAAGTTTCTTTTAAATCGTGTGTCAGTACCGTCCTCAGCGAAACAATAAACGGATACAGTCAATACTAATCTCTGTGAAAATATCACCTGCCAGCTTCTCTGGGTTCAGTACTGTCCTCAAGGACAATATCAATACAGCTAGCGTCAGTACAGTTCTGAGGGACATAATAAACTGCTTAGGTGAATTGATTGATACGCGAAAGGGACGATATATTCATAAACTCTGATATTGTACCTTAAACGGCTTCTCACCAGTGTGTACGCACACTTGTCATTTCGCTTACTCTAACAATTGCAAGCAATGTTTTTTTCCGAGTGAGGGTTTTGGGCAAATGACCGTTCATTATTCGTACTGTGAATCTTATGCCATCCTTCGAAGGAAATGTTAAGACGTAGACCAGTCCCATGTAGGAAGAGTCATACCTTATATATGCTCATGACATATCTCTTTGAATTTCTGTGTTAATGAGGCAAAATGCCCGTGGAGCTTTCCTCGGAAACGATGCTGCCATGATAATTAGACTAGACCGTGTGCAGTATCTATAATTAGGAACAGCGGGGACAGCACCTCTCCCCTAATCTGAAAGGGGTGGGTAGAGTATGTCCCTCCCCGCAACCCCACAACCCACACCCCACACGGACATTGTTCTTATATAATATGCAGATTCCCTATGCATTTGTACATGGTTTGATAAGGTAACAAATACTATACCCCATAGTATTCATCAATTCACATGTAATTAATAAATCGTGTTCTTGCAAATAAACCGACTTTTACATTATAGAAGGAAGAGGTGATAATAAAGCTAAAAGACAGTTTTGTTTTTTTAAAAATAGTAAGTGGTAATGTCTAGGCGATGTCAGAGATGTCTCTAACACCCTTTAAGTGTAATTATTTTAAACAGTAGGCGAATGTGTGTATTCATGCAGGATAAAATCCAAATAAGTCACATATATTAAGTTTTTATTTCGTTAAATGGTATAATATGGTATTTCTCCTGTATACTCAATGTATCGGCTAATAGTTCAGTTAATTCCTAGGCACTAGTAACTTCTACTTCTAATTAGAAAGTAGTAACTGCTTAGGAAATTTGAATTAAAAAAGAGCATACACATTCATATCCACGAGTAATGCGTAATTGCGGCTGGTATAGCAGTTAATTAGCACTAGTAACTTCTACTTTGCTAAAATGAGTAACTAGGCATATTCGGAAAATTAAAGGACAATAGAAACATCTCTCACATCGCCTAATATCTTAATGTATGTAGCTTATATGGCGTCTCTCCTGTATGCATACTCCCATTCGACTACTGTTTAAAAAAGTTAATTGAATTGATTTGTGTTTTAAGGAGCAACAACACATGAAAGTTTATATGGCGCCTAACAGGAACGAACGCGCCAGGCTCATCCTCCATTTACATCAAGATAAAAATCTGAAGATTGGGCCTAGAACCTTCTTACCTGCAAAACTGCAGAATTGCTGCAAATTCTATAATAGACACTCCATTTACGATGGAGCCACGTTTCGACGTTTGCATACGCGGTTGCATGATGGGCATGATAAAAAATGACAAAATGAATATGAATGTGTGTGTGGGGTGGTGGTGGCGGGGGAGGGGGGGGGAGTCTACCCCGCAACCTCACGGGGAACAAAATGAAAGTTAACAGATGACAGAGACATCGTATTTCTCTTATCAGGATATCTCTCACATCACCTAGACATTATCACTTGCTATCATTTAACGAAATATAACAGAATGGCTTTATACATTTGATTTATATGGCTTCTCCCCTGTATGTATTCTCACATTCGCTTACTGTTTATTTCCTAAGCCGTTACTACTTCCTAATTATTTTTTAAATAGGAGGCGAATGTGATTATTCATATAATGCGCCAAAACTTAATATGCAATATGTGACTTGTACGCATTATGTGACAAAAATAGTTGTTGTTTTGTGCTTTGTGCTTTTTGTTGTTGTTAAGTGTTGTTTGTGTTTTTTTGGGGGGAGGGGGCAGTGGTTGTGGGTTGGCTGTAAATAGTGTTTTTTAAAGTTGCGCATCACCCCTTAACTTGAGTGCGTGCGTGAGTGCGTGTGTTTTGGTTATAACTTGTTTTTTTTTAACTTGCGCTCCACCCCCAATGTCAAATCCTTTATCCGCCCCTGAGGAGGGTGCATGCTCCCCAGATTTTTTCTAAAGTAAGAAGACTTTATTTTATGGATTTATGCAAACTGGATCCGCCCATTCCCCCACCCCACTGCCTAACTAACAACCAAAGAACAATCAAAGTACATACGTTTCAGATTTTATGTAGGGGTGCTCCCGGTGCCCGCACTGGACCCGCCCCTAGACCCATCCCACTACCACCTGTACACCCCAACCAACAAAAGCTTACTATATGCATATAATTATTACTTTTCAGATTTTAGCCTGGTGCACCCATACCCCCCGGATCCACCCTTTCCCTCCCCGACCCACGACCCACTTCTCACCCAATATATTTCTTTGCCTCGGTGTCAGTTTATGTCTGGTTACGGCACTGTGCGTGAAAGTTATTGCGTGAACGTTATGCATAGCATCATGACAGATGTATACTCCTCTTTTTGTGAATTAGAGAATGTGTGCTAGGAATCGAAGACATTCCATGCCGATATATTATATCCACCTTAGAACACGACATCCCAGACCATATCAGGACCCGATTTGCAATCAGTTGTAACTAGAAGAACGGTATTGAAACAAAGGTTGAAGGAACGCGTTTGGACCTAAACAAATCTTTAAAAACAAAAAGATCTTAAAAAAATCAGAAAATCTGATTGTTTGTTTTTGTCTAGACTTGTACACAAATATCAAAACATATCAAATAATTGCAAAACTGTACACCAAAATTCCTACTTCATGTAAGAGACTGTAGTAGACATGTACAACAGCAGAGCACAACATCAGAGCATATTAATAAATGAAAAACTGTACACCAAAAACAATCCTACCCCATGTGACCATAGTGAAAAACAATTCGACGCCGTGTAAGAGACCATAGTCAAAAACAAGCATACACCATGTAAGAGACCATAGTCAAAAGCAATCATACCCCATGTAAAAGACCACTATGGGGTAGGCATTTTGGGGAGGATTGTTTTTGGTGTAACTTTTTTCTTTTTTTTTAAATATGTTTTGATGTTTGTATACACGTCTATTCTATACAGAAATATAATATAACAAAAAAAGTTTTTTCTGATTTGTTTTTCTTTTTTGTTGTCTTTTTTATGTTTATTTCCTTCAACCTGTCTATTGAAAATAACAATTTCTTCCAGTCATATTGTTGTGGTGGATGAGTGGTTAGCATACTTGGTCATACTTGCCTCTCGTCCCAGACGTCACAGGTTCGATTTCCTCTGGTAAGCCTACTATGAAAGTATGCCATCCTCAGAAGGAGGTGTGTGTAAAGTCAAAGGTCCGTGTGCAGGGAGAGCTATACACGTGGTAATCGGTTATTCGTCAACAGAATTGCACATAATAAATGAAATTGTGTGTAGATAGTGGCAAAATATAAGAAACATATACATCTAATCTATTTTATAACTCTAACACCATAGCATGTGTTTTTTTCAATATCGACGTGTGCTTCAACTAAACGATTACAATACAAAACTTCCTCCCCTTAATCTGTTATAAATGGCGTTTTCACAATAAAATCGCAGTATATACGTGTTGCGTCCCTTTTGTTGTGAAACGCCATTTAGGGGCATAATTGACAGCTGGAGCTTCGGCGGGGCATTATTGACAGGAGGGGCTTCAACAACAGCGAATGATTTGAACCCCTCTCAATAATTATGTCATAAAACAAATACAAACAATTCTGGTTTTTAAATTCTATAATGAGGTCATTTTTTACCATACCACCGATATGACTTACAAATCACTATCTGAGTCAAATAAATGAGAACCAGACCGTCCGCCATATTTTAAACGATAGGACACCAACCTGTATGGGCACAATAGAATCTGGACTTATGATTGTGTTTAGTGTAATGTATCTATCTACAGTCTATAGTGCTGCCACACTGGAATACCACATCGTAGTACACGCAGGTGTGTGTGTGTTTTGTGGGTCGGTCGGTGTGTGTGTGTGGAGGGGGGGGGGGGGGGGGGGGGGGGGGGGGGGGGGAGGTATTTTAAATGAACAAATCTAGGGGGTGAGGACCCAGCCAGCAATCCTATATCTAGCCTTCATCGGCCCCATATTTATTTTATATAGGACCAGTATCGCAAACGATATCGGCCTGAGATCGGCGTGCCCATCGGCTTCAAGTCGGACTGATATCTTGTCGACTACACATCGGTCCAATATCGGTTAGATATCGTTTTAGTTTACTATCCATCATCGGTCAGACATCGGTTAGACATCCTTTTAGTTTACTATGATATCCATCATCGGTCCAATATCGGTTAGTTATCTATCCAATATGTATCCGATATAGTTTCGACCCGAAGTGGGCCCATTATGACAGATAAACATCAAATTCGTTCTATTGTCACCATGCAGCTAGCACAGTATGTAGCTAGAGCATTGGATTACCAATCCAAAATACATGTATATGTTTCGCAACATACGAGGTTATCGGGCGTTTAACTGCGTCCGATTTTTTTATCAAATCAATTTAATGAATACTCACTACCTTATATATATCTTTTTTTAGGTGCTTATCTCAATTAGCTCGACTGGAAAAATATTCATTAGCAATAAATAAAACTCTTGTGAATGTAGGTAGCATCATTTTGCAATGTAAAAAACGACATTTGCGAGGAATATCTGTTCACATTAACAATAAATGGACAATATTCAAAATGTCATTACCTCCATTTAAGGATTTATGGCGGCGTGTTATATCGGACCGACAGCGGCGGGATATATGGTATCAACTGATACAAACTACGTCGGCCTGACGTTGGCCCGAGATATAATAACAGACATTAGAAGAAATGTGCTATATTCATTCAGATTACTGCATTGAACAATCAATTTAGCATGCCATAAAAAATGGAAAATATTGAATTAGTCCGCTCTACATCGGCCCGATGTCGGCATATCCAACATTTAGCCGACATCTGACCGATATCTTTTCAGCAAATCATAAAAAAAAAACACAAACCCAGTTATCAAGCCTATATCGGACCGATATGTTTCCTATATACAGATAACCAGGATCCGTCTATATCACTGTATATGAGTCCCTGAGATAACGGATAGACATCCGGCCTTGCCGTTCTGTTACTGATATCGGTAACAGAGCGGCAGTCTGCATAACGGTCATGCTGGCTGGGGAGTGGTGGGGTGGCTTGTAGTCTAAGACTTTCCAGGAAGGGGTGGTCTGTCTGAGGAAACTTTTCTTCCTTTTTTTTCAGGGTGGGGGAGGGGGGGGGGGGGGGTGGGGGCGGATATTTTGTATATTATTCTAGGGGGTAGTCTGAAGAAACGCTTTCCGTTCGCGGCGAAGATGGTTTGTCCATAAATAATTAATCATTTAAACTTGCTCAACATAAACTCACAAAAGTGTTCGTACGAAGTGAAAGCAATTATAATCGATTTGTCCACAATTAGTCATTTAAACTAGCTCAACATCAACTCACAAAAGTGTTAGTACAAAGTAAAAGCAATCAGAGTCTTCAAGAAATTACATGAGTTGTCACTAGTCGTCTGCAAATAATGTCAATATTTACTACTGTTACGTCACTGATTTTAACACGCGCTAATTTGCATAATCTTGAAAGTTTCCGGCCAAGACGATTTAATGTTCAAATCGGGTGTTTACAAATAAAACGTGTATCAATTTATTCACTCACATATGCTGCTAGTGTTGTTTTAACATTGTGCGCTATGCAATTATGGACATGTTCAGCATATTCCTGCATTTGTTGTCATTCTGAAATTTCCCACGGAAACCACATATTTTCTAGAAAGCCTTAGTTTCGCATTTGAACTCTTTATATATTCTGCTGCACATATTCTATAGGACTTTATCAAGGAGTCGGAGAGCCTTTCAAATTATTTCTGAAACTCTACTCTAACCAGTCATAACGGAAACGTTGCACAGGAAACTGTTTAAAAGAAAACAAATCAGAATTAGTCGTAAACGCCCGTCTTCATCAACTTCGCCGACGCCATCCGAGTCTTCATCAACTTCGCCGACGCCATTCCAGTCTTCATCAACTTCGCCGACGCCATCCGAGTCTTCATCAACTTCGCCGACGTCATCCGAGTCTTCATCAACTTCGCCGACGCCATTCCAGTCTTCATCAACTTCGCCGACACAAAGTGGTGGTGCCGACGAAATGCCAATATTTCACGGTTACGTGTTAGAAAAACTAGATTTCTCTGAAGCTTATGATATTAAATACGCCGTTACATTATTCCCTAAAGAAACATGTCAATGTCAATCTACCGATACTTGTTACCATATCTTAGCCGCCAAAAAAAGTATAAGAATGCATACATTAAACGAACAAAAGCAAAAGAAATTAATACGTTTGATGAGATATAAAAACCGCCCACGTTCCCAAAAAAGATTAGGTCAAAAAAGGCCTAAGCCCTCTGATTATGAAGTTATTCCAGCACCGGATTCTAAATTAGCTACCATTTTAGAAGAAGATACCACTTTTGAAAATATCACTCCGAAATCAATGAAAATGTCATCTACAAAAAAGAATTCTAACAAAAAAATTGATAATGTAAATACGGACAATTTTGTTGGACCCGTTTCTTCAACGCCAAATAATTCATCCAAAATAGTTAATGTCACAACGACAAAAAGTAAACGTAAAATTGCCATTTCAACTGTAAAAAAGAACCAATCTCCAAATAAAACTACTCTTATTGACGATGGAGAAATATCGCTTAATTTTGGGGTTGATTTTTCAACACCAATAAAAACAGAAACATGTAAGAATACTAGCTCTAAAAAACGAAAAGAGTCACCTTTAGAAAATATTTCAATATAGAATAAGAGACGGACGACGACTGGTGGTTAAGAGAGTTAGATCTAAAATTATCGGATAAACACGAAATTACAAATTACAAATTTTGATTGGTTAAATGATAAGCATATGACAGCCGTTAATTCAATTTTGAAAAAAGATTTCCCTCATATAAATGGCCTAGAAGCTACAACTAACACTCCGTTCTTTATTGACGATGCAAATAAATGGAACATACAAAAAAAATTTAATCGGCACGTAGCACCCGCTTGCCAAATACATTTTAATGGATCAAATCATTGGATCATGAGTTTTAAAACAGTTCCAGACAGAGATTTTGTTTATTATATTGATAGTTTAGGAGAACGCCTTAAAGATATCAAGTTAAATTTAAAAATTCAGTTATCACAAATATATGCGTCTTCAACTTATAAGTTTATCGACATAAAAATTCCTAGGGTTCAACAACAGCCAAATTCCTATGATTGCGGTTTATTCGCGATCGCGAATCTAGTAGAGTTTTGTCACTTTCCACTTTCCTTTAACTTTAGAATTATTTATAATATATCTGCAATGCGTCCTCATTTAATTGAGTGTCTGGAAACGGGACGCATAACAACTTTCCCAAAAGAACCAATACGTGGAAGAAATTTAAGTCTGTCCTGTTTTAACCCAAAGGTAATAAATATACAGTTATGGTGCCATTGTAGACAGCCTGATTTCATTGACGACCTTATTTCATGTCAAAATAAAAAATGTAAACAATGGTATCATACACAATGTGTCTCCCAAAATAAGTTAGAATACTGGACCTGTCCGTCTTGTCTCTATAAAAAAAAACTATAGTTTAATTATAATCATTCGAATTACAGTTACGTTAGCTATACGGTATTATTATCCGTGTACTACATACACATACTTTTATATATAATGTTATCTTTATTCTATTGTGTGAATGTATAGCTACCTATATGAAGACTGTCTATATTTTACAATTTTGAGTTTAAATAATGTGTTGTTTTACATACTGATAATATCTATGTAGATCTATCTAGTTTTCTTGAATCTATAGTGTACTGTTTCTCACGACGTGCAGAAATAACGCTTCACCTGTAATTTCTACGGCTTTCCTTACACGAAATACGGGTGTTGGAAATGAAGCAATAAAACATTTATTTTCTGTTTTATTTCCATTTGTATTATTGTTATGTGTTAATAATACCATATATTATGAAATAAAACAATCAATTATGAATTATTAAGGCATTGTTATCCTTTAACTGTCTCCGAAACTGAACCGGGAATTGCCAAAACCAGTCAAATTATCGTGAAAAACACCAATATTCAACACTTAATTAAACTACTTTCTTTTTTTCTCTCAACATTTTCTTTAGTGATTATGGAAAAATGAATACATATATAAGACATATATATCATTAAAACATCTGAAACATCAACACACTCATCACATTTGCCACCCCTTTTCAACCGGGTTTTAACCGGGAAGTAACCGGGAAATCGACCAGGGAATAGTATCACCCTAAAAACATGGCCGCCTCCATGGTGCACTGCGCGTCCGTTTTGGCTATTAGTATTGGAAAATGCAGCCATGGGACAGAGCAGAAGTTATGAAAAACATTAATCATGACATGCTGCCAGCAGATTTGTTCTTCCAGTACCACACAGTCTCTGGAAAATTATAAAATTCAATCGTATGTAAACTCATAATGGCAGAAAATATGTGTTTTCAATTTATTTTATTCAAAACATACAAGTTAAGAAGATATCTGAATCTGAATCTGAATCTATACGATGTAGGGCCTGTTACGGCATAAACACATCGGAAGAGAGGCTGTTGCTGTTAGTAGCACTTTACGATAGCTGATTTGAAGCTCTCCAATGATGGCGTGCAAACGAAACTGTCTTCAAGATGGTTCCAATCAATAACTGTCTTTGAAAAGAATGAGTTTTTATATTGTTCGTTCTTGCACTGTATTGTTTTGAAACACTTTGAATTATTTAGCACCTGATTGTCTATAATGTTATTAGCTTGAAAGTCACTGAAAGCTTTTGCTTTAATTAATACGGCGTTAAGGTCTTTCAGGAATAAGACGAGTCGGTTCATCTTCCTTCTGTCTTGGAGCGACGGTAGCTTCAGGCCCTTTCCAATCTGTTTATGTCCTTCTTATAATAGGGATCCCAGACGGTGGCGCTATATTCCAGCGTCGATCGCACCAGTGCCAGGTATGCTGATCTTCTGCATGAATTAGGGCAGTGTTTTAGGGTGCGCTTCATGAACCAGAGGGATGAGTTGGCCTTCTTGATCGTCTTTGTTATTTGCGCATCCCATTTCAGATCTTCCGATATGGTTACTCCGAGGTAGGGGCTTTCTTTAACTTGTTGGAGGATCTGATTATTTAGGGAGTAGAAGTTAGAAGATTTCGAGTTAATGCTCATGATATAACACTTCTTGGCATTAAACTGCATGCCCCAGTTGTGAGCCCAATCTTCTAACGCCTTCAAGTCGTCTTGGAGTATAAGATGGTCCTTTCTGGTTTCTATGACTCTGTAGAGGAGGTTGTTTACATTCTCTCCTTGCAAAATCACTACAAATTAACTACTTGACAAAGTTAAAGATACCTTTAACATCGTCCAAACCACATGGGCAAAAAAAAAAGAAAAAAAAAGAAAAGAAAACATTTACCGACCTACCTACCCTAATTTTTTTCGCTGAGTAACCAGAAACACAGGTATTTTTTTTCTGGCCTAATCATCTGGAAGTGGCAGTACATCATTATTTTTCATAGATTCAAATGTAACGAAATCGGATTCAGTAGCTGTTCTGGCATTAAAATCTCCACGCAAAATAATGTTTGTATAATGCGAGAATAACAAAATGCCTGCCTATGAGCATGTGCTTTTGAGCCACTTATTTACGGTGAAACAAAGCATACTTTTGTTATATTTCTTGTTATGGAGTACGTTTTATTATAACGATTGTAAATATAAACATATACTATTAGCTACATACAGTCCTAGAAACATCTCATATCGACCACAAGAACATTTCAAACGAACCCTAAATGATAGCAAAACTGTACAAAGGGAAATCAAGGTTATGTGCGTTTTTATCAATCAACTTCAAACTGTAAAGGTGATTAAAGAAAAAACATCACCGATTTTCTTTGTATATGGTTCTTACATCCAGAAATTATTTGGACAGTTAGACAATTATGAACTAAGTATAAAAAAATGTAACAATACCGAACTTTGGTAGAATGTATAATGTCTAGTTTATGCTTATCTACGACAATCTCAGCGTCGGATTATAAGCCTCTGTCCGAGAGAATTACACTGAAGCTAAGTCAAATGGTTTGTCAAGGATTCATGAGGTGTTTCTTGACAGGTGCCCCTATTCCTTTATAAGACAGTGTTTCAGTTTGGTCGTAGTGGCGATTCTAGAATCTGAGCATATTCCAGACTTTGACAGATGGAGCATCATAAAGATGATGTCAAGGTTATTGACCTTAACTGTACAGAGGCTTGTCCGTGAACATATTGCATGCGTTCAACTTTTAGGCATACCTGAGTATGTTCGCAAGGTTGCACTGTATGTCGCGCATAATGACACGGTCATGAAAGTACGGAAAAAAAAGTGTGGCTAGTTATACTGCGCTTTATTGGCCTGATCTAGAACATGAACCAGCAACATCAATTTTGAAACTATAATCAGAACATGTATTCAAATAGCACAATGAAAACTATTCATATATACAGAATACACATACATTAGAGCCAGTATTTCTTTAAATTCGATCCGATTTAGAATAAAGTCCAAATAATTTTGGCAAGTGTCCCTTAATCAAAATTGTCAAGTGTCCCTTTAATAACATTTTTCAAGTGTCCTTTTAATCCAATTTTATTTTAAGTCTTTTCTGGTTTAATTATTCACAATAGTCCAAATAATCCAATGTCACTTTTTAGTATCAATGAGCACAATAACAGTAAATACGGAACCAACTACTAAACTACTATCAACCCCTAAATGGCCGTATTTGTACTGTCATAGGACAGCATAGAAGCTTAAAAAGATAAACGCAGGTGAAATGCAGCATTCAAGGACAAAAGTCAACCAAAAGCACGAAACAAACAACAATTGCAAAGCTGAATAAAAAGCAAGATATGACATCACAATCATAAAAAGGTTGACAATAGAGCTACAGCCTTGGATCATTGCTATTTAAATAACCTTGATGACAGAAGCAAATAAACATCATGTGATGTAAACATCTTATTTACCCATCCAGAAACTTCTATATGTTACTAAGTTTAAATGAATGGCATTGGATGACACAAATAAATGTCAACATCATCATCACAAACACTCATAGGCAACATCCTGTTCATCCGGGGTACTATAAGGCTCAACACAAAAGCTATTGTAAATAAGCACGATATGGAATGCCGAGTTGTCCGTCGTCCGTCTGTCGTCCGTCCGTCCGTCGTTAAATTTTGTCTCGTTAAGACGTTAGAGCCTTCATTTTTCATCTGATCTTTTACCAAACTTTACTAGATTGTTAATGTCAATGACAGCTCGTAAATTTCGAAACCAGCTAAATCGGACCAGTAACAGCGGAGTTATGGCCCTTGATTTTAGTTAAAAATGCTATATTTTGCCTCGTTAAAACGATAGGACCTCCATTTTTCATCCGATCTTTACCAAACTTTACCAGATTGTTAGTGTCAATAAAAGCTCCTATAAGTTTGAAAACCAACCAATCGGACCAGTAACAGACCCTTGATTTAGTTACAAATGCTATATTTGCCTCGTTAAGACGATAGGGCCTTCATTTTTCATCTGATCTTTACCAAACTTGACCAGATTGTTTTACTTTTTTTCCTTCTTTTCTTCTTTTTATATTTCTTTATTTTTTTAAATTTTTAAATTTTTTATTTTATATTTATATACGTATATATTTTTTATTTTTTATTTTTTTTATTTTTATTATCTCTACTGGCCAAGTTCGAAAACCAGCCAGATCGGACCAGTAATGGCGGAGTTATGGCTCTTGATTTAGTTAAAAATGCTATATTTTGCCTCTTTAAGACGATAGTCACTCGCTTCATTGATGTTATAAGAGCCATATTAGCCAGTAGAGCGTCCACAGGCCCTCTAGGGCCTCTTTTTTCTTTTGTTGTAGTATTGATGTATGTGTAACTTGTTGTAAAATATTTTTTCTTCAGCAATTATTTGCAATGTTTAGTTTCACGAGTTGGGATTTGAGACATTCGGATAGTTCCGATGCATGGATTTAATACATTTGAATCTTTACGACTGTCGCTCTTATTAGTGCTTACGTGGTAATGGATTTATTTATATTATGTTATATCCCAGTGCATTGACCCCATAACACACTGACATATACATTTACCCAGATCATGTTGTGAAGGACTATACATTTGTAGGAGATGTAGTACTATATCAGAATATTGATCACTGGTTTTGTGTCAATATTTTGCACTTCAGTTCATTATTTTTTATTTCAGATTCTTTATAATAAGAATTTAATTATTTAGATAGTAATCCCATTTCAATTTTGAATGGAAATTTCAGGAGCCATTACCCAAGCCGGGGAATGTGTAACTGATGACCATTGGCGTAGCTCTGCATATGCCCTGTAGGCCCGGGTGTGACAGTGCTTTTTGTCCGCACGGCGCTTTTTGTCCGCGGCGCTTTATGTCCGCACAAAATTTGAAAAACTGACGCTTTTTGTCCGCGTGGCGCTTTTTGTCCGCAGAAAAAAAAAAATGATGCCTTTTGTCCGCATGGCGCTTTTTGTCCGCAGACAATTTGAAAAAGTGACGCTTTTTGTCCGCGCGGCGCTTTTTGTCCGCACAAAATTTGAAAAAGTGACGCTTTTTGTCCGCGCGGCGCTTTTTGTCCGCAGAAAAAAATGAAAAATGATGCTTTTTGTCCGCATGGCGCTTTTTGTCCGCACAAAATTTGAAAAAGTGACGCTTTTTGTCCGCGCGGCGCTTTTTGTCCGCACAAAATTTGAAAAAGTAACGCTTTTTGTCCGTGAGACGCTTGTAGCACTTGATAAAACTTCTTGTCAAGACTTGACCTGCCAATGTCCATAATACATATTGCGAGCCTATTGTATTTGGAGGGGGTGGGGGGGGGGGGGGGGGGGGGGGGGGCGACATTTTGTATAGGTAACTGTAAATGGTAACTGTAAATCACAGTTAGCCATACATTTTCATGAGCAAAGTGTGATATTCGACTTTTTTTCAGATAATGAGGCCCACCCGATAAAGCATTTGTGACCAGTACTAATAATAAGACATTAAAGAAATGGCCCTTGATTTAGTTCAAAATGCTATAGTTTGCCTTGTTAAGACGACGGGGCCTTCATTTTTCATTCGATCTTTACCAGATTGTTAATAATAGTTGTTTGTGATGACAACCCTTGACATAAGAGCCATTTAAGCAAGTAGAGCAACCACAGGCCCTCTTGGGCCTCTTGTTATAATGTTTATGTTAATACATTTGCCGACTTCTCAGTCTTATCACGCATTACACCTACAACTTCAATTCATGTTAATGTTAAAACTTTTACATGAGAGGTTAGTTGATTTGCCAAGGCGATGCAACACACAATTAAATTGTAGTTCATGAAAGTCCCACTATTTGTTGTGTTACAGACAAACATCTGAACCGCTTACTTCTTAAAATGTACAAGTATATTAATCTATTTTATACGTGGCAAGTTAATGTGATAATGTAAAACCTAGAGTCGAACGAAATCGCTCGAAATAGCATAGCTGGAGACATAGGTGTTTGTGACACTTAATCATGAACAATTAAGTTTATTAAAATGTATACATATTTCTAAGTAAACAGAATTTAATATAATAGCTTGTTTTGCAAGTTCAGTATTGCATACGTTCGTTGATTTTTTTATTACAATCTCATAGAATAACGCTACTTATTTCTTGGTTTATTTGTATGAAGTACATCTATATATATGTAAAGTTAAGGAGAGAATATTCGTTAGGTGTGTCTGTTCGTTCGATCTTCTGTATGTTCATCCCAAATTGATGCATTTCGTTCAAATGGTGACACTTACGCGCCTCACCAGACGGTGACAGTTTTATATAGAATTGTGTATAATCATTAATTCTTAAATAGTAACGTCTGAAGGTACGGCAGTCAGAGTTATACTACTTAGCTTGTATTATAAGCTTATGTACTTTACCAAATTTGTTTCGTGTTTGATGAATTGAACATTTGAATTTTCCGCAGGGGCACCAGTTTAAAATAAAGTCTATTAAAAAAGATTATATTCTTTTCGATAGGATTGTCGATGAAATTGACGCAACTGATTATATTCCAGATAACCCTTTAGAGCGATTCTCACAAGACAGTGTTTCAAACGCCCAAGGGGTTAAATTTCTCGATTTGTGTAAAAGCTAACGGACGCTTAGGTTTTGATTGTGGTGTGGGCGCATTTACATACGTGAATCGGAACGCATGTAGCGTTATTGATTATTTGTAATGGAAAGAAATAGATTTTCCGCTTGTTAACAATTTTAAAATCGGCAATTTCACAGAATTCAGCGATCATGCACCTTTTCGTTCACTGTAAATACTATGAATCGTACAGTTAATAATAATCCGTGTGATCGCGAATACAACTCATGTAAATGGAATGAGGCGAATAAAGAATTATTCCGTAATAGGGTAATTGGCAAGTTACCGGTATTCACATCAATTGTAAATGATATGAATATTCGTGATAAAGATAGTATTAATAACGTAGTGTCGAGTTTTACCAATTTAATGACAGAGGCTGGTGACCTCTTGTTTGTAAAACAGAGAACGGTTAAGAATGGGTTTCAGTCTGTAAACTCGGACTCAAACAAATGGTTTGATGATGATTGTCGCCAGGCTAAGCAGTTATACAAAGAGGCGTTATTTTTGTTTAGTACAAATAAATCAAATTTAAATAGAACTTCGCTTTCTGATAAAAAAGCGAGCTATAAAGCAATAATAAAGAAAAAAAGACGTGCATATAAATATAGACAAATGAAAGAACTGGAACAGATGCTACATTCAAAACCACGCGATTTTTGGAAACTGTTTAATAGAAAAAAGCAAAACAATACCGATATCACCCTAGATGAGTTTCATACATATTTTAAAGACTTATTTAAGGACATAAAAAACGCGAAAAATGACGAAGCTGAATCTTTTAACAATAACCATAATTTTGATGATAATTATCCTATTTTTAATGAATTAGACATGCCTATAACTATTCGGAAGTAGAGGCAGCGATTAAGTCGCTACGCAAAATAAAGCCGCCGCCGGCGACAATATATTGGACGAATACTTTATATCAACCTGTGATATATTGGCGGGGCATATAACTGATATTTTCAATGCGATTTTTGATTCTGGAGTTTTTCCAGAAAAGTGGACGAAAGGATATATGATAGCATTACATAAAAAGGGAAATACACTTGAATATCGCAAATAATTACAGAGGCATAACCTTGGTCAGTAGTATGGGCAAACTGTTTTCAAGCATCTTAAATAAACGTATCGATAAATGGTGTGACGATAATAATACAATATCCGATGCTCAGTTTGGATTTAGAAAAGGTTATCAATTTTAGCAAATACATCTCAGAAGCTTTCTCTTTAAGACGTACCATGATAAATAACTTATAATCTCGTTCATCCTCACTATAATACAATTGTTCTATTGTACCGTATTAGATTTAGATTCCTATATATATATTTTTATTTTTTTTCTCCATGATATATCTCCTTTTTTTTCTTCTTTTTCATATTAATTCATAAATTAATGAACCTGTACTAATCTTGTTATTGTGGTCAAATTATATTTGTAAAATGTATGTTTATATGATGAAAAACTATGTAATAGTTTGTCAATAATTTTTTTTCTTCTTTCTTCTTCTATTAAAAAAACGCTTTCAAATCGCCTTCTGAACTTACGGACAAAAGTAAGACGGTTATTTAAAGAGATTTAGGGTCATTACTCCTTCTTTTTGTTATGTTAGTACAACATACTGTGTTATGTCTCTCATAATATTGTATCATTAATTTAACTTTTTTTCTTATTTTAATTCTTTGTTTAAATAGATATCATATATTTTAATGGGAATATATTTTAATGGGAATCAGAATGGCCAAGTTGTTTAAATCGTTTTTAACAAAGTTACCATGAAAATGGAATTACAATGATGTAACAGACTTTTATTGTAATTATGTTCTTGGGCAAGACGCTTTCCCTTAGCCTCGTCCGTCGGATGGGGACGTAAACCGGGCGGTCCCGTGTATCGGTCTATCCTCCGAGCACGTAAAAGAAACAGGAATCTATTCGATAATAAGAGTAGGGCAGGTTCCCGGATTCCTACGTATCCTTCCACTCTCTCTGGGGCGGCTCTAAATAACCTATACTGTGTTGATGAGCCGTTAAACAACATTCAATTCAATTGAACTACTTCATGATACCTGTTACATATCGTTGTTGTATTAGTGTCAGGAATTTTTACATTTCTTTGCCCCGTGTGGTTCCCGGGTGCCCCCGTTTGGTCACGGGGCAAAGAATAGGGCGCTGCAGATCCCTTTGGAGGGGTAGGCAGATGGGTAGAATCCCCCCAAATTCATGTTCATTTTATCATTTTTTGTTCATGTTCATTAAAGGTCTTCATCATGATCCCTGCATTGTTTCAGGTGCTATCTCGCTCGCATCAAAAAAGCAGTGGCAGAAAAACAATAACGTGGCTCCAGCGTAAATGGAGTTTCTACGATAGAATTTGCAGCAACTCTGCAGTTCAGAGTGAGAAGGTTCTAGGCCCATTTTCCATATTTTATCTCGATGTACATGGAAGATGAGCCTGGCATGTTCATGCCTTTTAGGCGCCATATAACCTTTTCGTGTGTTGGTGTTCCTTAAAACCCCAATTCAATTCAATTACATTTCTTTACTCAATGTACATTTGTTATCATTTTCCGCTTTGACGTGACGTAAATTTTCTATGCGTTTCGTTTCCACCAGAATACAATTTTATTTGCTACATACATTTACAGAATTATTCAATTACTTTACTCATGTAAAATTTGAGTAAATACAATCTTACCCCTTTCGTAACATTCTAACTCTAGAACTTAAAAAAAAATTAACCGGACATCCGTCAAATACTTGTTGTGATACGACGTCTATTTGACTTCACTTCTTGGGCGGAAAATTAAGTTTTTGAAATGAGAACTTATCTTTTTGATTTCTTGCATCGGCCAAATTGGTTACATATTACCTCACATTTGTGTGAGGTTATCTACTGTTAAATAAAAAATAAATAGGGCTCATGTTCTAAATTTAAATTGAATGATATATTTGTTTTCGTTTTCGCATAAGTATGAATGATTTGTATGAACATTGAACATAGATCATTGCGAATATTCGGCATTGACGTGAACATCGAGTGACTGGTCATAACATTTCGAGTATATGCGATTGATACTGCTTCTCGCCCAAGAGTGTAGAATAAATCGCACAAGAGAGAAAAAAATCTATACATGTTTTGTACCATAGCCATTCAAAATCATTAGAGCGATGGTACACATGTTATATATGTAATTGCACATTTAGTTGTTTACAATATAAATTTAAAACAAGGCATAAATGTGTCGCTTGAACCAACAAATAACTACACATTCCGGACACATGAATAAAAACTTCCGACGTTTTAGTTAACTTTTATTATTTATTTTAATTTTAATAGTTGATGTCGGTCACTAGAAACATAACTTATTTAGAGAAAAGTAATCTCTTACTACAGGTATAGCCCCAATACGTGACAATGCATGGAAATAAGGTAATTTTGCAAAGGAATGGTCAAGTTTAACTTTGTAAATTTTGGGATAATATTATTTTATAATCTTTTCAAATTATATTCATTTTCGATTTAAAATTACAATGTTTCGATAACATTTGTCTCGTTAAGACAATAGGCCTTCGTTTTTCATTTAATCTTTACCAAACTTACCAGAGTGTTAATATCAATGCAAGTTCGAACAAGTTCGAAAACCAGTATGATCGGACTAGTAACAGCCAGGGTATGGCCCTTGAATAAGTTAAACATGTTATAGTTTACCTTGTTTAAATATTAGGGCTTTCTTTTCTTTTTTATCTGATTTTTACCAAACTTGAACAGATTGTTATTAGAAATAAAAGCTCAGAGAAGCTAAAAAAGCAGTCAGATCGGAACAGTAACTGGTCATGGCCCTTGAATTAGTTAAAATGCTCTATGTTGCCTCTTTTAGACAAATCATATTTTTTCATTGCCAAAATGTAGAGATTTTACTTTATTTTCATTAGGTGATAAAATTTATATTACTCGGTTTTTATCCTTAAATTCTGTAGTAAAATAAAAATCATTGACCGAGTAAGAAAGATAATAATTTTCAAGATTCCATTTTGAGTGGTAAATATATCGAATCAATTTACATGAACATGCATTAAATATGCAGGGTTTTTTAAATAGTCACACTGTAAATACCTTAATTTTAACAGTAAACTTGGTTGAACTGCAAGGATAAAGATCGAGTTTATCACCTACCAGAAGTTAGAGGTCTCAGGTTTCCTGTCACTGATTGGTCAGTTTATTTTGATGATGCATTATGCATTATCAAAATTATGAATAGGGCCTTTATGTTTCATCCGATCTTTACCAAACTCTACCAGATTGTTCATGTCAATAAAAGCTTGAACAGTTTCGAAACCAGCAGTTCGGACTAGTACTAGGGGAGTAATGGCCCTTTATTTCGTTAAAAATGCTACATTTTGCCTCGTTTAAACGGTAGGGACTTATTTTTTTATCTGATTTTTACCAATCTTTTTCACATTGCTAAAGATTAATAAATGCTTGGACATGTTTAAAAAACAGCCTGATAGGAATAGAACAATAACAGCAGAGTCATGCCCTGGATTTAGATAAAATGCTATTTTTCAACGAAACTTTACAGTGTTGATCATCATATCATCGTCGTGTTCCAGTTTACATATTTTTGATGAGTATTGGCTCTTAGAGACCGCTTGTCAGGGATGATCAGTACCAAACCTAGTTGCGTATATCATCACCATGCTTCAGTTGAACGATATTGAAAGAGTTATGGCCCCTTATACATAAACTTTATCTTTAGCCAGTAGAGCCTCCACAGACCCTATTGGGCCTATTATCTTAATGCGAGCAATATACAGTGTTCATAGTAAGGTTTTTAGCTCTACTGGCAAAACGCCAGGAGAGCTTGTTGTCCGTCGTCCGTCTGTCTGTCTGTCTGTTAACTTTTGCCATTATGAACACTCTAGGGGCTTCATTATTAATCGGATCTAACAAAACTTTGCCATAGTTGTAATATCAAGGAAATCTCCGACAAGTTCGAAATCCAGTCTGATCGGAATAATTTCACCGGAGTTATGGCCTTGTTTTGTTGAAAATATGCCATATTAAGCCTTATGAACACGTCTAGCACCTTCTTTATTATTTGAGTCTTTACCAGAACTTGGTTAGATTATTAATATTAACGAAAGCTGGACAAGTTTGAACCGCAGTTATGGCCTATGTTTTTTCTGAAAAATGCTATTCTTGCCTTGTGAACACTCTAGGGTTCAATATTAAACGGATCTTAATGAAACTTTGCCAGTGTTGCATAAGTTTGAAAACCAGCGAGATCGGAACTGATTTCACCGGAGTTATGGCTCTTGTTTTTCTGAAAATGCCATATTTAGCCTTGTGAACACTCTAGCACCTTTATTTATTATTTGATCTTTACTAAACATGCACAGATTGTTCATTTTAATAAAAGCTCGGACAAGTTCGAAAACCATCCAAATCGGGTCAGTAACACCGGAGTTTTGGCCTTTGTTTTTCTGAAAAATGCAATTTTCCACCTTGTGAACACTCTAGGGCCTTTAATATTAATCGGATCTAAACGAAACTCTGTCAGTGTCTCTATGAAAGCTGAGACGAGTTCGATAACCAGCGAGATCGGAATAATTTAACCTGATTTATGGCCGCTGAAACATATTAAGCCTTGTGAATACCCTAGTTATGACTAGGCAAGAGAATATATTTTTTTAGAGTCTCATCCGGATTTTAAAAAAATGTGGCGGGTGGGCACTTTTTATTTTTCGATCAGACGAAGGCTCAAATATACAGGAGCGCTGTGGTCTAGTGGTAGAGCATTGGACCCATGATCCAAATGTCGTGGGTTCGATTCCCGTCATTGCCATATGCGTTGTGTATGGCAAGACACTTTATCTGCATTGCTTAGTACTGGTTCTACCCAGGAAGACATCGACAGTGATTCAAATAAGTTCATAGAGCTTTCGTTACAATCGATGTAAAATAAATGTTTAAATATACAGGCAAAAAGGCCTCATTTTACGATCTTTTACAAGACCGTTCATGATTTTATTTCCGAGATGCCAATACAATTTTGGGAGGTCAGACTCTATTTTTTGTCTCTAGCCTAAGTTGTGGACTGGACACAAAGTACTACTATCACAGTGTATATAAGGGCGTTGACCCCTTTAGTATGACCTTAACCTTTTACCAAAAGACCTGGGTGTTGCGCGTTTAGGACATTTGTGTGAAAATATTGTACCCCCAGAAAACGAAGTTTTTTTGCGTTTTTTTGTTGGGGGTGGGGATATAGGAGTCACTGTACGGTCGGTTGGTCTGTTGCACAGTACTACTAATAAAGGCGACCATTCACTTGGCGCGATTGACGTGCGTACGACGCGAAACGCGCAAGGCCTTACGCGTGTCATACGCGTGAGACGTAAAAATCGATAAAGTAGAAACATCGTAGGACCCCATCCACTTTCGCGTGACGTGAAACGCCGACGTGAAGCGTGACGCGAAAATCGATCGGGTACCGATTTTCACGCTCATGCCTCAGTTCACGCTCAGCTTCAGCAGCAAATGAAACGCGTCAGTACATCACATCATATAGAGCAGCGTTGACTAAGATGATGCTACCTCGCGTCAGCACATTCACGCCCAACGCTCAATTTCAGTCACGCAGCATACACGCGCGTCAATCGCGCCAAGTGGATGGTCTACTGTAGTACGTTGTGGCACGAACTACTTCCACAGTTTTAAAGGGATTCCAATGAAATTTTCATTCGCCATGGTCTAGGCCTTTCAGTTATGGGCCCTTGAACATGGATATTTCCATTTACTGACATATAGGGGTACATACAACCTTCTGGTACAAACTACTTCCGCAGTTTTGGAGGGATTGCAAAATACATAATTTTTGCCTTAGTTCAGGCCTTACGCAGTTACGGGCCCTTGAACTTAGATATTTTGATTTACTGTTATTTAGGGGTGTTTACAACCTTGTGGCGCGAAGTACTAAACCTCCACAGTTTTGGAGGGATTGGAATGAAAGTTGGCAAACCATGATCATCATGAAGTGTGCTTGTGCGTTATACAAGTTTCCTTCACCTCGGTCCAGGTCCTGCAGATTTATGGGCCTTTTAACTTAGGTATCAAATAGGGATATATACAAATTTATGGCGCGAACATGCATACAGGACAAGGATATCCGTCATTTTACCGGGGCTAGATATTTTCATCTCACCCTAGTGTCGAGATAAAATTCACGCGCGCCAACTTCCGGTATGCCGGAAAGCATGGAAAACGTTAGTACCTGGCGGCGTCACGCACAGCATGTCTCTGATATGCAAGATAAAGAATCTATCATGGGTATTCGGTTCAGATCGGGAATTCCAACCCTCGGTATAAGTGTTTTAATCGGAACCTCGGCATAGCCTCGGTTCCGATAAAAACACGTATACCTCGGGTTGGAATTCCCTATCTTCACCGGATACCCATGAAAGATTCTTATATTCTTGCATACCGGACAAGGATATCTGTCATTTTACCGGGGCTAGATATTTCCATCTCACCCTAGGGTCGAGATAACATTCACGCGCGCCAACTTCCGGTATGCAGGAACACGTAGAAAGTTAGTAGCTGGCGGCGTCAATGCACAACATGTTTCTAATATGCAAGATAAAGATTCTATCATGGGTATTTGGTTCAAATAGGGAATTCCAACCTTCGGTATAAGTGTTTTAATCGGAAACTCGGCTACCGGATACCCATGAAAGATTCTTATAATCTTTTTCCAAGGGCCAAAATATAGAAAACTCTGGTACGTCCAAAATGACGGATATTCATATTTGATGGGTACAACATATTAATCCGGCTTTCAGTAATGCAGTCGTATTTCATGTTAATTAAAAAAAGGGGATGTTAAGGTAATAATTGGATGTTTTAACATTCGGAAAATAGAAAATAATTTAAAAACACGCTATGTTACGGACATTACAAGAACAAAACATTATTAACATCATGAGGACGTATGTGATTGTCTGTGATACATATACGGTTTGGAATAATGTTCGTATGTAACATCATTAATGTTTTTAATAAAACAATGTAACGAAAATTAAGGTATCCAAGGTAAAAAAAGTAAGTGAAACGAAAGTTTGTATTATAATAGGCATGACTAATGAAGAAAAATTAAAATACAAACCTTTACTTCCATATATTTCAGTCTTCAGTAAATATAATTATTATTTTGTAGGTAACTTATTCTACACCATGTACACGATAAAATGGCAGACAAGTTGCACAATACTACATACGTAATGGACTTCCAGAAAAGTAGGGCCTACACAATTTCCCCGAGGGAGGGAGGGTCTACCAAGTATAAGCTCTCAGCGTATAAGCTTTTTTGTGTTGGTAAAATTTCTGTTCAGCTCAACTACCTCAATTTGGACATATTCTTACCGCATAACTGGAAATCCTCCGCCTTAACTCTTATTACTGCCGATTCAGTACAGAAGGTGAGATTCTCGAACGTGTCAAAGAAGCGACTTCATATGATGATTAACAATATTTTATCTCTGCCATATAATAATATAGAACATTACTGAAAAAGTTAAAAGAACGTACACAATTTTACCTCATCTTAAGATTTTCGGCGAACAAAAAGCGTAGTTATAAGAGAGGTATATATTAGTCACACCGTCCGTATGTCAGTCCGTACGTCCGCACAATCGTGTCCTGTGAATAACTCTGAAATAACGTGACAAAATTCAGGTCCGTGGCTCTAAGGTCAAGCTCACATTTGAAAGTAAAAGGTCAAAACCACATTGGGGGCATCAATTTTTCTGAATTTATGTGAACAATATGCGCCGCGCGGACAAAATGTGTCACTTTTTTTCAGATATTAGCGGACAAAAAAGCGCCATGCGGACAAAAGGCATCATTTTTTCATTTTTTCTGCGGACAAAAAGCGCCGTGCGGACAAAAGGCGTCACTTTTTCAGATTTTGGGCGGACAAAAAGCGCCATGCGGACAAAAGGCATCATGTTTTCATTTTTTCTGCGGACAAAAAGCGCCGCGCGGACAAAAAGCGTCACTTTTTCAAATTTTGTGAGGACAAAAAGCTCCATGCGGACAAAAGGCATCATTTTTTTCATTTTTTCTGCGGACAAAAAGCGCCGCGCGGACAAAAAGCGTTACTTTTTCAAATTTTGTGCGGACAAATAGCGCCGCGCGGACAAAAAGCGTCACTTTTTCAAATTTTGTGCGGACAAAAAGCGCCATGCGGACAAAAGGCATCATTTTTTCATTTTTTTCTGCGGACGAAAAGCGCCGCGCGGACAAAAAGCGTCACTTTTTCAAATTTTGTGCGGACAAAAAGCGCCGCGGACAAAAAGCGCCGTGCGGACAAAAAGCACGTGCACACCCGGGCCTACGCCTAATTTTCAGAAATAGAAAAATTCATAAGTCTAAAAATGGAATAAAAATCGGGGGTGGGGGAGGGGTGGGGGCGTGGGGGCTGTATAGGCGGCGTAGTAACCACAAAATATTATTTTCATATATATTTGTTAGGTTATCTTTGCCCTTCTTAATGTCTAAAATATACGTCAGCACGCACCTAATGCATTCTAACATAAAAAAATTGGGGGCGGGGGGGGGGGGGGGGGGTGGCATGTCCCCGGACTCCCCTAACATAATAACTTTAACTGCGGGCCTATGCCGTCAAAAAGGCCAAGCTACGCCCCTGATGACTGTATATGTTTTTTGTGACGCCACGCCTGACTAGAGTGATGCACATCGAGTATATGTTGGCATGCTCAATTTCAAATCTTTATTCACTTAGGTTCATACATATGAACAGCATAAGCAACTGTTACAAAATACATTTATATCAATGGCGACAGATCATCAAATATAATTCTTAACACGTATACATCAGGAAACGACTATATACAAACTATCTAACAGTGCGGTTTATGGACTTCTAACCAAAATATGAGTATACTAAATAATATACTAGATGTTACAGTATTAATAATAATAATAATAATAATAATAATAATAATAATATAATATAATAATAACAATAATAATTGTTTTGTAAACATCGTTTCAGATAATTGTAAAGCATGTTTATGTCTTTATACCGAGGTCAGGGATGATGATGAGTGCAAGCACGTGTAGTCTTTGTTATATTAAACGTGGTTTCAATTTCAATTTGTCCTTGACTTTAATGTACTCGTATGTAATATTTGTGACGAAGTCTTTTTTTAAAATGTCTTTGTTATTATATAATTTACAGTTTCAAGGCCACAGTGTTTATTGCCCTGACACAGATTTTAGGGGACTTTACGATTTCAATATTGGCACATGTTCAGAATGTTTTTAAAAACTAATTTAAGTTAGATGATCGTGAGAGCGTTTGCAAAACTTCCTCATTTGATACGGTATATAACTAGGTTCTTAATTATTGAACCACACTCTTAGCCCATATTGCAACTGAAGTGTTTTAATTGAATATTTTGGTTCATGGTTATTCAAATTGCGTTTCGTGCTAGATGGCAATATAATGGTTGTTAGAACATTAGTGTACGTTACGTTGTTAGCGGCTGCTTTCAATCGGTTTGTATACATTTCTTTTTAATGCACATTTATATTTTATTTTATTATTATGTAAGAATGTTTTTTTTTCTTTTTATTGTCAATATCAAACATTTTCTTTTGTAGATCTATATGAATTTATCACGTTTTTATTGTTAAAAAGACATGTTTGTTTATTATAATGTCTGCATGAATTACTTAAGAAATATTAAATATGTATCTGTGTTTTATCGGTGAATAAAATACAGTTAGGAGTTAACGCACTCGTGATTTAATTACTACACATCCGAACGACTAACTAAGTTTGTTAAGGATTGTTTTTTTTTCAATTTTTGCGATGTTATCGAATTATAAAACTACGCGGTTTTATACAAAATTTGTGACCCATCTTCGACATGTTATACTTCGAGAACGTCGCAAAAAATGAAAAACAATCCTTATAATTACAAACTTATATATATCAATGATAATCTTTGCTGACAGTCGATTTTTATTTCACATGCCCCAGTAAGCTCTGAATTTAATTAATTTCAGTTGAACCGTTGAGCCAAATCACACATTTTCAAATAGATTTTGGCCTAGATTTTTAAGTTTCCTAAAAAAAAAAAGTTTCTAGTGGCGTAGCTGCTTTTAGGCACTGCAAACCCCGACCGAATCCTTTTCCCTGCTAGGCTATGCTCTTTTTATCCCCAAAAGTGTCTCTCAAAACTCGCCAGAGTGCACCATTTTACCAGCGGAAAAAGGTTTAAAATATCGGTTATTCTTATTGATTAAACTTTTTAAAATAATATGACATACTGTACCCATAATCAGGCGTTACGATTGTAATATTAAGATAAAATGTTTACCTTCACTGAGTATCTGTTTAAATCCGCTGTTTATTTACATTCGTTGTGACATTATGGTTTAAAAAAGTGACGTCATGTAACGTTCGTTACGGCATCGTAAATAGGAAAGAAAAACAGGGGCGTAGCCAGGTGGAAGGTCGGAAGCCGGTACCGTTCCATTTTATTCCCTAATATAGTGTTTGGAAGCCCGAGCATACCCCGGACCCCTTTCGCCGCTCAAATAAAAAGTTGGGCTTCCAGATTAGTCTGCGCCTGCGCAATTGGAACTATTTTATTTTGACGTGTTATTGAGAAATAACAGGACACTTTTAAGAATGACTAACCAATCAGAATGCAGTAAATATGTGTATTGTTCGCAGTTTGTAATTATTTGTAATTAACATTTCATTAAAGTTTGTCTTCGTGACGTATATTTACCAAGTGACGTCATGTAACGTGGAGCTTCCAACGGATGAAATATACGCGGGGAATTAATGGAACAGTTGTATTTTATCGTAGAATAACATACAGCTGTCTCTCTTCTTTGTGTATATGAAAGACTGTGGAGGTCGTGTTAGAATATTAGTTGTGTTATCAGCTATACATTGTGCTTGTCTTTTAATGTCAATTTCATACCTCACATACCTATTAACACTATTGCACGATATGTTAACGTTTTATTGTATCTAGTGTCTATAGTTACATAGTTACGTATACTTATTACTTAAATAAATGGTAGGTCTACTCGAATTTCAAAAATTTACAAAAATATATTTGTGCAAACTGTATTATATTTCTTTTAGCATTTCATTAATAACATTGTTAGGTTTATATGCTTTATAGGATTATTATATAATTATAGTTCTGCAGTTTAAAACACACACTATAATTTGATTTTGATCAGTGTGTGATGTCTGTTCGCAGAGTAGTTGACATAATTGACATTTATTTAAATTAACCTTATACAATATCGTGTAATAATCTTGAAATAATTTATAATAAGGTTATGCTCAGGAGGTTTCTGCACACAATACTATACGTGTCGCTCAACGTGCTACACTAGGACACGAACTACGACCAAATGTGGATGGTGGAATCTCGATACGTGTTCGTCTTATAGGTAAAAATGACTTTGTGTCTCACTTTTCGAAGTCCGTCCGTTCGTTTGTCGGTCGTAACCTGAACTAAGGAAGGCGGGTAATCTTATTTGGCATATTAATTGCTTAAGATGTTCAGATGTTTCAAAATATTCAAAACCTTCGCTGTCAATGTCAAAAGGTAAATTCATCAAAATGACATTAAAGAAATATAAAAAGATCGGACAAGGAAAGTAGCATTCAAGGAGGACAGTCAACCACAAAACACAGAAACAAACACAACACGCAAACAAACAAACAAGAAGGCAAAATTAATAATAAATGCAAACGACATCACAAACACAAAAGGGTTGACAATAGGGCTACCGCCCTTGAACGGTAAGTACATTACAGGGGCGTAGGAACGTTTCAGATACAAATTCTCTAAGATATTCCATCTTTCATTCTTTATGACTTGTCTACAGTTTATACAGACTTACCAAACAATCCACACACTCTTATCAATGACAAGCCACATTAAGCTTTTATTTAAAATACATTTTCCAGAGAGAATAAAACATTTCTGGCCGGTAACAAATCAAATAATTTGAGTCTTAGATAACATCACTACTATATATGTTCTTCACAAACTTAATGTCAGTCCCTATATTTGACATTAAGTTTGTGAAGGATATAATATATTATTGAAGAATGGGTTTGCATTTTCGTCGTCTTTTATGCTTTTTTATAGGCCGATAGTGAAGAATATAAATTTTTACCATAAAGCTCGTTGTAAAATCGCATAAATGCCGACAATTTGTGAATCAATTACTATATTTACATTATTTTTCCGTCGCTGTAGAATCAGCAACAACGGTGAATGGCAATGACACATTGTGTGCAAGAGAGACAATTATCATTCTTTTGTTCAGACAGTGGAATGACCATTTTCTATTGAGACACACTGAATGCGTGCGCAGTAGCACCGCCTCCTTGAAAAGTGTGTTTGTTTTCGAAATTAGGTGCAATTTTTTTTCAACGGAAAGTTTCAAGTTAATGCAGAGATGATAATAGTTTCGTCATATATTGTGTTTAGGCAAATGGTTTGATTCAATCTCATTACAATCAAATCCTAATTACGCTTTGATACTCTCCGCTATAGGATCTGACAACATTGCCTTGGAGGTCGACATTTTATCTAGTCAATATTCATGAGAAGATCAACTAAATTCAACCAATGAATCGCGCGTTTCATATGAACTTCAGATAGTGTTCGAGTGAACTGAACAAACACAAATCCACAAAAATCACATAAATTGAATTCAGTCAAACAATCTTGGTTTTATTCAGCGAATATTCAATAATGGTTGATATGTTATGTTTGTCAATGCAATTTTTGTGTCTTTTATACACTAAAAGTAACGGACATGGTCTCTTTTAATACCGAGCGAAGATTGCCTCACAGCGTTTTACTGAAACGCGACATGCGCAGTGAAGAAGTATTATACTGAGCGATTCTGTAGGCTGAAATCTGATTGACTAATCGTAAGGTCAATCTGACGTGACCTCCAATGCAGTGTTGTCAGATCCTTAGTACTGCAGAGTATCGTAGCGTGGAAAAGGGTCTGATTTTAATGAGATTGGGTTTGGTTTGGTATACCCATGGTAACTAACTGTGTGTGACCAAGTTATTGTATGGGGCTATGTGTCTACTCGCTTGGCTTAGGTACTCGGGTGATCCCACTTGTGTGGTGCCGGAGAAAATAATCAAGTCAGTATGCAACTTTCTTTTAATGTACCTAGTTGAGATATAAGCGAACAAGTGATCTTTAGACATGCATTGTAAAGTTAATTTGTATAATTTGTTATATTTTTCAGTTCTGAATCATATGGTTACGACCAAACATGCAGCAGAAAAATTTGCTGCGTTAACTATGTTGGAGACACTTGCACTACACGTACGTAATCAATTATTATGATTTTTTTTTCAAAATCTTAAATCTAGTATACTTTTTCAATATAGATATTGGGTTTCCATATAATCCTTCATAAAATAAGTTTAGAAGTAATCAATGAACACAATAGTTGCATTGATATTGGTATTAAGAGACAACTTTAATATCTCGATATAAAGAAAATCAATCTTAGTAGCAAGCCAGTTTTATTGAAAAAATGATCTCATTCTCCTGTCTTAATTCGAACTACATGTAGGGAATATGCATCCAAATACTAATTGATTTTTTTTCTGAAATGGGGCATAGGATACAGGCTGCAGTAAATCTACATTCAAAATGGCGTGGATATCATGGTGACCACATATATATATATTTTTTAAATAAAGGTAATTTCAATTAGGACATTTACTGGGTATAAATGCATACTGTGTAAAATTTGGCACTTCTTGGATTGTTTTCAACAATAAAGGAGGTTTTTATTGTCAAAGTAGTGCAAAACAGGTTTATTGTATTCAATATTTCTATAATGCAAGGCCTATGAGGATGGAATTAGATGCATATTCCCTGTAGTAGTAGTTTATAGAATATATTACATACACATTAGGCGAACCGAAGTCTAAAAACTCTTTTATCTAATTTTGAAAGCAACATGTGCCGGAAAAACATCGTGCCCAAATGGTGGAACATGTGTGTCACCAAACTATTGCAGGTGCTTAACCGGATTCTCCAGGCCGACATGTCAAGGTACACAGTGTAAATAATTGAAGAAAACAGGACACAGTTAAATTCACAATAAACCCTTTATGCGAGATTTAACACATGGGTTGTGTTAATAATATAACTCAAATGTACTTATTAAGTACAAAACATACCAACAAACGATAAAAAACAACCCTGATGATTAATAGGAGAAAAAATAGTTTTATTATTAATACATTCATTTCAATTCGAAAGTGTGGTAGAAATACATATTACTGCTATGCTAATATAGATGTGTATATCGGAAATAAATATTGTTTTAAGTCTATATTATTAGTGATGAGAGGAGGCGTGAACTATTTTAAGCTGAGTAAACTTTACCATGTTTACATCTTGAGTTTCGTTTCGGCAAGAGTCATTAATATGGTATATGACAATATATAGTGTTATTATACTAATTTAAGCTGAGAATATTGCACCATTATGTCTTCTTGTGTTTCGTTTCGGCAAGAGTCATGCATATGGTAATACATAGCAATATATGATTCATATAAATAGTATTTATTTCAAATTCTGCACTCATATTTAGTGTAATTGTAAGATAATCAATAATCGACATGTATTGCTCGATGTATATAGTTCTGATCCATTATATATAGATATACGTTAACGTTTGCTAATGTTAATATTTTTAAATTTGTATTATATGTTACAATTATATGTATATGCTCTCCTATACATTGGAGGAAATAAAGAATCTACCATTTGCCTCGGTTAACAATAAAATATAGTATTAATTACAAACATAACCTACGTCGTTAACTAAACCTCACGTGGCAGATGAAATTGCTCAACCTTAATATGTGCAGTTACTATAGGTGCCAAAACAAATATTGATAGCAGATAGAAAAGAGAGTAATGGCTAGTAATTGCCAAATCTAGACAAGTTTATAAGTATAACGAAATGATAAAGAATGTGAATTTTCACTATATGATGTATGTATAATTTGCTGTAGTCAATGGAATGATACAAAGCTACATTAGACATTTCCTTTCGAAAAGAAGACTAAAACAACAGAAGACTAAAACAACACGACGCAACAATGTTTACCCCCTCAAAGTTTCATTATTAATAGAAAATACGTTTTTTCGTTTAAGCCAATGAGCAAACTTAGGCTGTACAATGTTGCAATTTCTTTAAATTAAATACAGTACTGAAATGTCCAAAATGTTCAAAGTTGAATTTCAACATTACAAATTTCGCGTTACAAATTATACCGTGCTTAAAATAGAGTTTAATTGACATTGTTGAAGTGATACGGGAAATAATTCCCGAGTGAGAAAGATTCTTGCGTTTTAGAAACGAGTGCGTTTTCGCACGAGTTTATATATCGCAAGAATATTTCTCACGAGTGAATTATTTTCCGTATCACGACAAAAATGTTAATTAAACTATATAATATATATTCTGTGATAAATTTCTTTCCAATCGTCTTTTGACACAAGTATTCCTTCTTCTGTCAATCCTTTGGCGACAGCGCGGAGTAATATCAATTCGTAACGTAATACCGTGACGTCTATCGTTTAGTTCATAACGTTTGGCTACTGTGCTATCTTGCACACTAGGCGAGATAGCACAGTAGAGGAAGGGATATGTTATAGATTTTCTCAAACTGGGAAATTTCTATAATTCATCACAGAATATATAATATAAGTTTATAACAGCACAGTTGCATCCTTTATATAACTAGCTGTAGCCCTTTTATTTTTACAAAACAGTTTGGGAACTCTCTGGAATATTATGTAGAATAGTTTGTTTATTATTTTGTTTTTAACATTTTATTTCTTTTCAATACAATAATGTACAAAAACAATAATTGGTGTTTATTATATAAATTATATAAGGACGTGTGTCTACGCGTTTCTTTCCTTCCCGTATATTAAGATACATAGCAGAGTACACACCTCTATTTTGTTTTAGATATAAATGAGTGCTTAGATGGTACAGCTGGCTGTGAGCAGATATGTACAAATACTCCTGGTTCGTTCAGATGTTCCTGTAAGTCAGGTTACATGCTGTTGTCGGATACAAAGTCATGCATTGGTAATATATTTTATATTACTATATATTATGCTTTACATTGATTAAATGAAACATTCATAGAAATCATGTATGTAGGCAAATTGATAATACTCAGGTGACCGAAAAGCTCAGATAATACACATACATCTACGCACTCACTGCATGAGCATTATACAACACCTATACTCCAAGAACTGTGTCCACTTTGTACTTGGGGAAATAGTGAAGATACGAAACATTTTCTTTTGCACTGTAGCAATGAATGCTCTCTCTCTCGCTCTCTCTCTCTCTCTCTCTCTCTCGCTCTTTCACTCCAAACCACGTCCTATCCATCGTTCATGTTCTTGAATATAACGAATTATCAATACAATATTTAGTTGTTATCAACAATGTTGTTTAAACAATTTAATATTTTTACACTTAAAATAGCACATATTATGGTTCAACTTTCATGTATTCTTATCATTTTGTTAAGGAAACATATTAACCCAAGCTAAAAGCTTCTTTCTGCATCCTTTTCATATTTTGTAGAAGTTTTGAATGTCTATATAATAAGCCATGTAAATTGTGAAAATTCGTGTATAAAATATGTTTTAAACTAACAGGCATGTTTTAAATTTATTTGAATAAATATTGGTGTCAACCTGTTTTATACCAGACATTCCCGAATGCAACATGAACAATGGCGGTTGCAGCCAAACGTGTACAAATCAAAACGGTTCATTTCAATGTGGGTGTGAAGATGGATACACACTGAACAAAGACGGGAAAACATGTTCAGGTAAATTTCTCTGTATCACAAGCAAACTTATCCCAAATGTGTTCCCCAATTTGATGGTGTGCGACTTGCCTATTGTTATACATATACAAGTCAATCTTCATTTTATAATCTCTATGGGATAGAACTTTAGAGGTCATAGATCTGACATAAAAATTGCATGACATTGACCTATACATGATATATTCCGAAAAGGTTTTTCTTAATTGATCTGGTTCACAGACTAAAATTCCCTTAAATATAATAAAGGGCAATAACACTTTTACACTTGCATGGGTTTTGCTCATCGTCGAACTTTTATTAAAACGGACATTCAACTCGAAATAGATAAAAGTCAGAAACTGTTTCAATAACCAAGCGCAAAGAAACTCACAACACTTAAATCGACTTTGTTCATTGTAACAGAACTTATTTTCGATTGTTGTTTGTGTATATTTCAATACTTTATTTCTTACAACTATATATACAACAATATATATTTCTGACATTACTTTAGTAAAATATATACATGTATAAACGTGATCTTTCTAACATATTAACTGTTGTACCAAAGTACCGTTCCATATGTTCATGTATGCTTTTCAAGAAATAAGAAACATTCAAAGGGAGAAACAAAAGTATTTAAAAACGGACAAGGTAAGAAAAAAGGAAAACGTATAACAAGTAAAAAACGAACGAGGTAAGAAAAAAGGAAAACATATAACAAGAAAAAACAAACATGAGAGAGAGAGATTGAGAGATCGCATTAGACAAAGTCAAGAAAATGAGCAGAAATCGATTCCGTACACTGGCTTTCCATTTCTGTATCTAAACGTAAAATGTCTTACTTTTTCAAATGGTATTCCAGTTTGTCCTTACAACTGGTATAAATATAGATATAAAAATCGAACAGGAGAATCAGCATTCAAGGACGACAGTCAACCACAAACACACAGAGAAACAAAGAACAAAATTAAATATGAATAAAAGGCCAAATAAGACATCACAAACACAAATTTGTTGACAATAGGGCTACTGCATTGGAACGGTTAGTGGCAAAAAAGGCCGCTGGGGGTTTAAACCAGATTCTAGGGTGCACCAAACCTCACATTTACCCTACCGTCAACCCAAAAAGTCGCCCTCTACATACGAGTATGTTCAATTTTAGTTATAAGATGAAAGATGTCAAACTAGGATCGTTTTCGCATACTAATTCTTAATGAAATACTTTGCCATTATTAAAACACAATCTAAAATTCAAGAATAAGATTTATTTTGAAGACTACCATAGAGGTAGTTTGGAAAGTCAATTAAATGAGTCTAGTTTTGATGTTTAAAAAATATTATTCAGTTCAAAAACTAATTGACATGTTCAATTGTTTCAAAATGCATATTTCAAAAATTACATAGACACGTGTTACTTGTTTTGTATTTATACAGAAATTGATTTGTGGGCACACTTATAACTATAACCGGTATATCTTTATATTGAAAATATCTAAGTTTTGTAATAATTATAATTTTGACATGTGAGTTTATGTTCGTTAGCTTTTCTTCCCATTTTAGTTGAAGCTTATTTGCAAATTCTGTTTTCATACGTTCCACAGGTTTTTTTTAAGAAGTTTTTTGTTTTGTTTCCTTATCTGTTGCAATAGCGTGATTCCGCAATCGTCATTCTTATTATGTCCTGTTTCCACCGATGTGATATGTTTAGAATAATTGTATACTAGTTCAGGAATTCCGAGTGATGAATGTTGTATGTTTATAAATGCGCGATTTTATAACATGGCCTAAATATGCGGTCCTTTGGGATCATCAAGCCCATTCTGTGTTGCTTTAAAGCAGGATATCGCTTAAGCGGTGCTAGGAAGCGTGAGAGGTGTTGCATCTTATAATTACCTCTCATGAACAGAACCATTAAAACCGAGTCTGCTACTTTTCTCTCTTGTTTGTGTTTGTTGCTTCCAAAGGATCACTTTTTAAGAACTTTTGACATGACACTAGCGTTTGTTTAGTGCTGTGTGGCGGCCGTAAAAAGTCACCCTGACTACAAATCTGTAGTGTTATTATTTACTGGTCCTTTGGGATCATCAAGCTCATTCTGTGTTGCTTTAAAGTAGAATATCGCTTAAATCGGTGCTAGGAGGCGTGAGTGGTGTTGCATCTTATAACTATCTCTCATGAACAGACTCAATACAACCGAGTCTGCTACCTTTCTCTCTTGTTTGTGTGTGTTGCTTCCAAGGGATCACCTTTTCAGTATTTATACAGTTGTTCAATATATGTAATACCTATGTTATCCATCAAAAACGTGTAAGGCCAAACTTCATTTAAAAGTGAGGTAGTTCATAAAAATTACATTCATCTACTCTTAATCTGTGCATGTATTGTACACAATTGATATGATGTATAGATAAAAACATATGTTTAAATTAAAATTCCTTACGTAATCTTCCTAACTTCAAAATCTGTGAAAAACTACACACAGCATTCGTTTTTATTTTCATCACCAAAAACAACAGGTAAGATATTCCCCTTACAGGCAAAGAGAAAGAGTTATTTATAGACAATGCGCTTTTTATAATTAAAACTACATTTTTGAATTTTGTGATACATGTTTTGGCTCACTTTAAATCGCTGAGAATTTATTATCGGCTAGTGTTTACTCTTTCTGAACGTATTCGTTATGTCAAAAAGAAATAAAAGATTTAAATACTTGATTGAGATTGACTGTTTTGGACTAGCAATAAGAATATATCAAACAAGGTGTTCCCTCTTAGCAAGGTAATCAAACCGATACTTTATAATGTGTTGAATGCTTTTGACTATCTTCACGATAGGACCCTAATACCAGACTATTTTTCTTCTTTCTATAGATACAGACGAATGTTTGATTGGCACGTCAACGTGCGAACACGGTTGTGAAAACACAGTGGGATCGTATCTGTGTACTTGTCGTCAAGGTTACATACTGGATCTGGATAAAACGTCATGCACAGGTACTTAAAAAAAAGTAAAGCGAAACATACAACAAACCAAATATGATTAAAGGTGTGGCAACAAACAAGCAATGCACTCATATAATATTTAGACATCACAGCCGATTGATAAGCATATATAATGTAACTAGTTATGACAATGTTAACATATACAATGGTAAGGGAATGAGGCGACATACAATAAAGAAGCCATTACGTGTGTAGAAAATATACACTGGACACACTAGTTAAAGATTGTAGAATGGTCGGTGACAGTTCCTTTGATGAATGCAGATCATTAAATCGTTTAATTGCGGGTAACTAAAGGGGCGTGGCTATACCGTACTACAACTACCGGATATTGAAATTTAGAGGACGGTCACTAGCTCGTTGGTTATTTAAACACCTGTGAAACCATTTTAAGTCCTGCATTACATAATTTTTTCGCAGTTTTGGGGTTTTACACTTCGGGTTTGAACTAAATTGTATCGTCTACTGATACACTGGAGTTATTTTGCTCTTCAACGAGACAATCTAGCTCTAAATGTGTTCAGCGGGTGACTCCACTTTATTAAAACTACGTCGATAGCAAAACTGTTGTTACCATGAGGGCATAAAAGGAAGTAATGCGCGAGAGGACCAATATGATCTGGATGTTAAAAGAAACAAAGATCACAGTCTATATCCTGCCTTCGGAGCAACTGTATGAATGGAATTTTTTCGTTAAAACACAGCCATATCCTAATGGGCAGAAATTGCCGTATCTTTAGAAAGTATGTGATAAAAGGATATGGAAATTTAAGAGAGTAATGCATATGAGTTATATTCCATATCGTTATATTTAGAATGAGATCATATCTAACAGTAATCACACATTTTGAAGTTCTAATGTTACCATAAACTGCGAAAAATACACTGCACATTTTATTATCGTAACCCTGTTCTAACTGCATTCTTCTGCGCCAAGGACTATCGGAACCTTACTTTTTATGGTGACGTGATTTACAAATTTCGTAAGATCCTTTCTCATGATCGCTTGCAAACCTTTTAAACATTTTATCAAAGGAGGTTATGACCCTATCATTGTGCATGTTTATCGGTTGACCCATTTACAGCTCTACGCTATACTTTCCTCGTTGACTGCGACGAACTGACAGATTGCGGATCCTATGATGCCGTCAATCTCATAATTACGTTTAACGGTTGTCTTCAATATTATCGTGTAGTGCCCTCAACGGTTTATTCCCTTGTGAGTCAGTAATTAGTGGCTATAATTCTTGGTTATTTTGTTTTAATTCATATTACATGATCATCTTTGTGTTTTACCTATATCACCTATTAATTCTAATTGTTAGAGGGTACAGTCTGGTGGAGATGTATTTTTTTTCATAGCGATGATCATATTCTAGGAGTGCATTTCTTGTTCGGCTTTTACCTTATTCCTATTTGTTTCTGAATACATAGAGGATATTTGTTTGTTTTGAGTGAATATAGGATTTATTTTCATCGAGAAGTGAGAATATATTTTCACGAATGCTCTAGCACGAGTGAAAATAAAGTTTTCGTGAAAATATTTGAGTTTTCTCACTTCGAGATGAAAATAAATCCTATATTCACGACAAACCAACAATTATTCTATTTATTATATACTCACAACCTAGAAATTTATGTAGAACAAATATATGGCGCCAAAACAATGACGTCAATAACGTCAACAGTTGCAATACGTCATTTTGAGTGAAAATATATAATATTTTCATATGTGAAATATAAACAATGAAAGTATAAGGTTTTATTTTAATCATAAAATCCACTATTTCACTGGAAAGTATATAATAAAATCTATTACGAACTTTTTAAATTAAAATATGCTATTTATTGCATACTTGTAGTCAATAGTCCTTGCAGTTACAGCCGCTATAGCCAAAGAAACGATTTAATCCCAACAATGGATTTTGTTTTGAAGAATTCCGTCTCGCACGATTTAAGGGGACCATTTTATTGAAAAATTAATTTTATTTGTTTATCTATATATCTCGTAGTTTCCGTTATGGAATGACTGTTGCATTGTTGTCAATGACGATCTTTACATTTCTTAAATGTTTACATTCCCGTATTGTCACTTGCAGATATTGATGAATGTACGGATGGAAGTGCCAACTGTGAACACTACTGTCAAAACACCATTGGTTCATATACCTGTTCTTGCAGGGATGGGTATGGCGCTAGTGATGACGGTAACACTTGTGACGGTAATGGTTCTCTTTGTTTTCTGTATTTATTTCTAAATAATTACATTAATGTTTAGTAATTTTAACTTGTGTTGTTTTCGTAAATGTTTACGGATCCTTTCCAGTGTTAATTTTCCTATATATCCTTCTGATTGAATTAGCAAATGTATATGCTATAAATAAGAAAACGTTAAGCGTCTAAAGCACGAACCGCTTTCTTTTTGGATTTTCAGATAAAAATGAATGTTTGACAAATAATGCTGGTTGCGAAGTACTGTGTACCAACACACTTGGTTCATATAGTTGCAGTTGTCAAACAGGCTATACACTTGAAGAAAACAGACATGCATGCAGAGGTGATTAACCGTCTTCCAAATTTTATTGTGTGCACGAATTGTATCAAAATTAAAATCTTCCGAAACGTGTCATATGCGTTTTACAATGTTCTTAAGTTGAGGGTTATGTGTTCCAATAAGATTGTTGTACCTATTACTAGTCCTTTAGTCTATTTTCTTTATGACAAAGCAACTAGTACCTATTATTAGTCCTTTAGTCTATTTTCTTTATGACAAAGCAACTAGTACCTATTACTAGTCATTTAGTCTATTTCCTTTATGACAAAGCATCATGCATGTTTCTTCAGCTGACCGTTAACCTTGTCGCGTTCTTCGTTTTCATCACGGGTTCAAGTCCCACTTGGTTCCAAGGTTTACCATTAGGCAAAACACATTGGTCTCGTTCATAAAGTGAATAGGACTCAATCCTCAGAACATGTTAAAGAACTATAGAAATACTTTCAAAAGTAAGTGAATAGGACTCAATCCTCAGAACATGTTAAAGAACTATAGAAATACTTTCAAAAGTAAGTGAATAGGATTCAATCCTCAGAACATGTTAAAGAACTATAGAAATACTTTCAAAAGTAAGTGAATAGGACTCAATCCTCAGAACATGTTAAAGAACTATAGAAATACTTTCAAAAGTAAGTGAATAGGACTCAATCCTCAGAACATGTTAAAGAACTATAGAAATACTTTCAAAAGTAAGTGAATAGGATTCAATCCTCAGAACATGTTAAAGAACTATAGAAATACTTTCAAAAGTAAGTGAATAGGACTCAATCCTCAGAACATGTTAAAGAACTATAGAAATACTTTCAAAAGTAAGTGAATAGGACTCAATCCTCAGAACATGTTAAAGAACTATAGAAATACTTTCAAAAGTAAGTGAATAGGACTCAATCCTCAGAACATGTTAAAGAACCATAGGAATACTTTCAAAAGTTCCTCGATTTTTATTACTAAAATCCTAATCCTCTCTCAAATGCGGCTAGAAGTAACCTAAGATAACATGTAAATGAAGGTTTCTCATTTTATTTTGAGCGTCATATTGTCATGGAGCAGGACAAAATAAAAAAAACAGTAAGGCTATTTCATATATTTTTATACTATTTGCTATAAGTAAGCTTATATTGTGACATTATTGTTCGTAGGAGTAAACTTTATTGCCGTTTTTACCATTGCAAGTTACTACGCACATGCATGCCTTAAGAATGTCTAATTTATAGTTCCGACATTTAGTTTATAGTTTCACCCTCCTGGGTCAAGTTCTCACACACATTGGCCATGTGCTGTATTGTAATTTAAATATGTCTGCGGGATAACACTTTTTTTTTTGGTACAGGTGTAAATATCTATTATACCGATACGTTTAATTTGCTCAAATAATTTAGGATTTATGTAACTACGTCATTTCTTTTTAAGATATCGACGAGTGTGAAGAGTTAGTATCGGAATGTACACAGTCGTGCATGAACACAGATGGATCGTTCACGTGCGGATGTACTTCTGGCTACAGCTTGGATAGTGATGCAAAGACATGCAACGGTAACCTGAAAGTTACAGTCCAATATATCAGCTCCGAGTCTGTTGTTTTACCATTATTGTCCATTAGAAAAACTTTAAATATATGGAAAATATAGTCTTTATCATTCAGTTACATTGTTATACCTGTTAATAGCTAATGCTCTGTATGTATAAACCGGTCAAAACTTGCCCCCTCACGGCTGTGGGTTCGATCCCTCATGGGGCTAGGAATTTTTATGTGAGGTACCTATCCAGCTGGCTTACGGAACGTCTGTGCAGAACATTACCCGTAGGGGCACTTGGGTCTTCCTTCACCAATAGAAGCTGGAAAAGTCACCATAAGACCTTTGGTGCGACTGTACAATCCAATTCAATTCATTTTGTGCATATGCAATTTGAAACAAAATACTGTCTGAATGTTTATAATATGCTGTTATTCCAAAGTCATCTAATTAGATTAGCATCTAATCTAATGAACAATTAACACTTTTGCATATTATTTTTGAATTTATATACTAATTTATAGTTTATATTTATAATACCCACTCTTCACAAAGTACACACTACAACAGATGACCTTATGTCCCTCTACATCACACATTGGTGATTGTCTAATTTATAACAGAGTTATGTCCCTTTGTTTTACTTAGAATGTTCCACTCTAATATCGTATAATGTCCCGTAACACATATTTCTTAAACATTTTCAAATGGATCGTTCCCTAACTTAATATACACGTAACAACTGATGATATAATGTCCCTCTAAATCACACATTTTTGATTGCCTTAATTTATTACGGACTTATAGCCTTTTGTTTGCCATAGAATTTTCATCTCTAATATTGTATAATGAACTTCATGTGGCTTTCACTTCAAACGTTTTCAAAGCGGTCAAAACGATTGCTGATAATTTAAAAATACACAGACTCAATAAAACCGAGTCTGCTACTATTATCTCTTGTTTGTGTTTTTTGCTTCCAAGGGATCCACTATTCGGTGTTTATTGTATATTCTGAATTTCTCTTATATGGGATATTACTTCCCTGTCAATTGCCGGGGTTCGGTATACTGTTTTGTTAAGCATGTAAACATAGGTATAAAGTCAAGCAGAAAATGTAGCAATCACAGGACACAGTCAACCAAAAACACACGTACATCTACAACATAAACTACAAGGAAAAATAGAAGGAAAGTATGCGACTCTACAAACATAAAAGGGTTGACAATAGGAGTACCATCTTGGAACCCTCAAGAAATCCCCGCCAAGCTATATCATAGTTATGGTCATGATCAATGGACACGTATAATGTCTTATTTTGGTTAGCTAGGCACTTTTATTTTCTCTTGTAATATGTAGTGCAAGTACATATGGCTAACAAGCAAGTGTTAGAAGACCTCGTCATATGTCTATATTTGAGGTCTAGGCCATCTCAAATAAGCATTACTAAGTAAATACAAACCATGTTAAGGCTGCTACGAGATAAATATCACGGTACATAATACAGTTGAACTTGTCATATAAGACAAATCTTAGTTTAACTAGACGATAATTCGTTAATATACCTCAACGATACTTCAAGTCGGACCTTGAACTTGACCTAGATTGTGAAGGTCAAATTACAGAACTTTAATGACAGTCTATCATCCTCAACAAGCTTCCACCAAAGTTTCAGTTTCTTACCTCGACTGATGTGGAAGGAGTTTTGTCAACAAGCAATTATCAGACAAAAAAATAGTCCAGACAGTTTTTATAAATATACAAATCGAACAGGAAAAGCAGCATTCAAGGACGACAGTCAAAACACAGAAACAAAGAACAAATTTAAAGATGAATAAAAGGCCAAATAAGACATCACAAACACAAAAGAAAGCCTAATCAACATTTTGCGAAGACGGAATAATACATCTCGAACGGTCTGTTGGGAGTTCCGTCCACAAGTGTTTTATGGTAAAAATAAAAGTGTTGCTATATTTGATCTTCAATCGTATTTTCTGTATAAAGTAATTTGTAGGTAAACTCAGGCGTACATTTACAGACAACAACTTTCAAGTGAATCATATTTTGTACACTACACCGTGTTTAAAGTTAGTGTATAAGTTTTGTATCAGTTTTAAATGCAATATAATTACACACAAGGGAAATATAATCCTAGGTTCTTTTGAATAAAATATTACATTTGTTCATAAACAAAGCTTAACAAACATGCAAAGATACACCAAACTTAGGAAACGTCGCCCAACAATCTTTTAAAATCACAACAGAAGTCAATCGAATAAAAAGAAGTTACAAATTATTAAAAGTTATCAAAATGGTTTATGAAAGAAGCAGATTGTTGACCGTATGATGACGTCTACCTAAATCCTCAAAGGACGGTAGCGTCTGATGTTTGTCTGAAATTCTGTCTTTTCGTACCGTTAAAGCCCCAAATACTTCTCCCATGGAGAAAATTTGAGTTATGTGTTTCTAGACGGTCGTAGCAGCATGCTGACCTGAATTTACTTGTCAAAGCCTCCTAAAATATGCGACTGCATAGCATCACTGTATAAGACAGTTGCATAATTTATACCAGCGTAGTATAAATATTAAATGGTATTGAATTGAACAAAACCTAATGAAGGAATTGAAAGAAAACGTAATCAAAATAATTAAAAACATATACTATGTTTTTTAATATAAAAAAACCCACAAAATAGAACAACATTGAAACTTCATTCTCTATATTTAGCACAACCCATAAAAAGATACATCGAGATATTCATTGCAAGATCAAACTATACTTTACAATGAATATCAAAACCCATTTTGTCTGAATGTAAACATAATGATTTAATTTTTTTTTTTTTTTTTTTTATACTATCTTTTATCATGTTTATTGAGGGAAAATCTTGACTTTATTTTACATTTATTTGTTGCATAAACTATAATCATATACTTTATAGGTATATGCTAACATATAGTTTTATGTTGATTTTAAATATATAACTATTAGATAATTCATTATGTCTTGTACAGTTTTTATGCAGATAAATACAGTACTTCTTGGGTGTATCAACTTTGCCGACAAGTGCATGGTCAATAATGACTACAAACAGTGATAATTGCCCATTAATCTGCAACACTACCAGCCTTCCCTGTCCCTTGTATTTGGTGGTTTAATTGTTTGTTCTCTTGATGCTCTGGCTTCTGCCATGTCATTGAGTACTTGCTTTGTGGCTTTCTAGGATTTTATTTTATATTCATATATACATCATCATCTAGGTGTTACGCATTTATTGCCTATAAATGTTGCTTTTGTTTTGTTAGAGAATATAGCCTGGCGGGGATTTCTTTATTTTCACTGTCCCGTTTTATTGGGATGACAATATGTTAATTTTATATTTGTATTGTTTCCTATTCCACAAACACTAGAACAGTAATCAAAAGTTGATATAATATACGCTTTATAAAAAAAGTTATTTTTATGTCATATGTAAGAAAGTTAGATATTCGATTCAAAAGTGCGATTTTTGAATTTAACTTTGAGCACATCTTATTTATTTCAGTCTGCCAAAAGAAAGAGTTTTCTGTATACAAACCTAATACTTTTTGTGATATACATGTTTAATATAAGTTCTGTTTATTGTCAAACTGTAAAGGAGATCATTGTTAACCTTAGACTTTGTACCAGTAAAAATGCATTTCGTTTTAGCTGGATGTATCAACATGTTGTTTATTAAACACAAGCTTTCTATTAAATATGAATCGTTTTGAATTCTGTTTTGTATATTCATATTTTCACAATCAGAATCATATAGCGTGGAGTCATCTGCATAAAGGTTGATGTTCATTTCTTTAAATATAAACACTAAATCATTGATGTATAGCAGAATTAAAATAGGACCAATAATATACCCTTGTGAGACACTGGTTGTGATTTGAAGCATATTTGATTGAATTGTACCAACTTTCACCTTTTGTTTACTGTGTTTGAGATATGATTAAAATTATGTTAATGATTTATCTGCTGAAAATGATACAGTTTTAATTTATGAAGGACTATCTGATGATCAACTAGATCGAAAGCCTTTCGTAGATCTAACACAGTCCACACATATTAACCAGATTCAATTTCCTTGAGCCAAGAATCTACTAGTCTCTGAATATGGACTTTATTGTTAGATATTTCCTTTTGGTGGGATGTACTTTTATTTACACTGCCTTGTCAATTTTAGCGACGAAGACATGATAATAGTGAGATTATGTACACATATAACCAATTTAAGCTAACCAGTATGCCTTATTGACCGTTCCAAGTCGGTAACCGTTTCTTCAGCACTGGTTGTGCTGTGTATTGTCATTTTCAGTGTACATACCTTTCTTGTTGTTTGTGGTGCATTGCTACAGTGCCATTGCGTTTGGGTACTGAGATTTCTATATGACCATTTTTCTCATTGTTCAATTACACCCGAGTCCGTTTATTCTCTTGGTTGTGTACGTTGCTTTCAGAAGATCAGCCTTTCCTTATATATAAGATAAGCTAATATACAGAATGCTTAATACAGATTATGATAATCCTACTTTGAAATTAAAACAAATTGTGTACAAAAATCATATAATTAGACACGTTTTGTATATTTCGTATTGTACATTAATATGTTTGATAGTTATGTTAACGTTCTGTTGTATAATACATTGATGACATAGCATATTACATAATAAATCCATGGGCGTAGGAACGTTTCAATTATAGGGGCGGGGGCGGTGGAGGGAGCAAACTTTTTGAAAAAGATATTTGACAATCAAAAAAGCATGTTTCAATTATTGGTGGGGCCTAGCAATTATATGGGGGGTTGTTTGTGGGGTGGGGAGTGGGGGTGGCAAACATTTTCACAAAATGATTGACCAGCAAAAAACCCCCAAAAACAACGTTATCCATGCTCAATTACACAAAAACGTGCAACATTATATAGGATACTTTTGAGCGCTAACCATTTTTTTCTTCAAATTATTGGGCGGTGGGGGTAGCATACTCTGGCTCCCCACACTCTGCACATTGAGTGTGGGGGCGGCCCCCATACCCCCGGCTCCTACGCCTATGAAGACGTTCTTTATACCTACTTTTATGTACTCAGTATATACTAGTATTCAGAGCAGTGTTTAAAATGGTACAACGTTATCAACTAGTCAACTATATAATTATGTATATTCTATATATGTTATACAGATATAGACGACTGTCAAGATGTGCAATGTCATAATGGCGGCACATGTGTGGATGGTGAAAACTCATTCACGTGTGTCTGTCACACTGGTTATACCGGAAGTCTCTGTCTGTCAGGTAATCAAAATTAAATTGAAATTGACTAAAATGACAAATATAGTACTGATACAAGAAAAGGTATCATTGACCGGCGTTAGACTATTTGCTATTACAATTTTATTCATTCTGAATTTTTTTTATAATATGTCTCTGACCATGTCATTATAATTTTCGAAAATTCGGCGGTCAAAGGGTAACTTTGCATGTACTCCAGATTTTACTCCAAGTTATTTGCTGGGTCGATAGCAATTCTTTAAAATTGATATATGAAACACATTCAAAGCAACATTTACAAAATTACGGGTTAAATATATGCTTCAGGTGAACTGGCGGACAATAATTCTTCTAAAAGCAACGGTTACCGCTATTCGTAGGTAAAAGGTATTGACTACGAATATACTCGCAAATCTAAAGCAGGAATTTATCATAGTTGTTCACGGGCATCTTGATATATACTGAAACGAAAAAGAAACGCAACTCAGGAATTTCCACTATATATTGTACAAATGCTGCTGTTTATCTAATGGTACATACGTAAGACCTTTCCTTTCGGAAAAAAAGACTAATTAAACCTCTAATATCGATTTTTTGTTTTAAGCAGTGATTTAAAATATGTTGTGTTTGTTTTTTCCCGCAAGATGTTGATGAATGCAGCTTTCTGAACGGTGGTTGTCAAGGAATGTGCAATAATACGAAAGGCTTGTTTGAATGTAGTTGTACCGATAACAAAACACTTGACGCAGATGGTGTATCATGCAAAGGTGGGTCACATGGTGTCTATACATATATTAACGTTTATTGTACGGTATTTCTGATAAAAACGAAAAACTGTTCGTAAGTCTCAAAACCGGCTTTAAGTATTTTGAAAATCAGTTTTAGGTCGATAAACCTACATTATCCTCGATAAGCCCTTTCTATCGAAGAAAAAACTTTCAGTCTCAAAACCGTCGTCGAGATTTAAAAATATTTTTTCGATATTTTTTCAATAAATACCGTGCCAAAAACCTTAGAATATTGAACCTTTCATTACTTAGTTGAGTGACTCATATTGCTTCCCATAAAAAAACTACGTCAGACCCATAAAACAAATATGTGTATGACCTTTCTCTATACATGTTCTATATACATGTACAGCAATTTAATAAGAACCGTAGATAGGGTCCATGTTTGTCCCCAGGACCAAATTTTAACAAACGGTCTTAAGTGTGTTGCTTCCAATCGATCCCCTTTTCAGTAATTATTGACATTCATACTAACGTTCGTTTAGTGCTGTGTGGCGGCCGTAAAAAGTCGCCACGGCTACGAATCAGTAGTGTTATAATTTATTGGTCATTTGGGGTCTTTGAGCACAGTCTGTGTGCCTTTAAAGTAGAATACAGCTTCAACAGATGCTAGTGGGTGCGAGAGGTATGTGTACCATACATTACCTCCTATGAACAGTCTCAATAAAAATAAGTGTAAAAGTCGAACAAGAAATGCAGCTTTCACAGAACACAGTAAACCCAAAAACACGCAAAAAGACAAAATGAATGTCAATGTTATAAAGAATAAAGGCATATGACGTTACAAACACAAAAATGATTGACAATAGGGCTACCGCATTGGAATGGTCAGTGGCACAAAAGGCCGCTGGGGGTTTAAACCAGGTTCTAGGGTGCACCAAACCTCACACTTACCCTACGGTCATCCCAATAAAACGGGACAGTGTAAAAAGAAATCCCTGCATTGAACTATTCTTTAACCAACAAAGCAGCATTAATAGGCAATATAAGTGAAATACAAAGATGCTCGTGTATTTATAAATACAAAAAATCAATAGCCTATAAAACCACAAAGAAGGTACTCAATGACTTGGCAGAAACCAGAGCAACAAGAAAATAAACCATTGAGGGCACGACAAGACAAGATTGCAGACAAACATCAGACGCCACCGTCCTTTTGGGCTTTACGTAGACGTCTGCTACTTGTATTCTCTTATTTGGGTTCGTTGCTTCCGAGGCATCCCGTTTTCAGTATTGTTAAAGTATGTATAACGATATCATAATTACCAATTGTAAAATTATATACAATGGTTCTTGAGAAGACATGTTTTACAGTTTTTCATTTTATCTCTATATATAATATTTGGACGAAGAGGCGGAAAGATTCTTACTTTAGTTGACTTCCTCTGTATCACTTGGATCGTCTAAGGTACAAAAATAACTCATAATAAACAAATTTGTTCAGCGGTTCTTGACAGAGAGATATAAAACGATCGGACAGGGAAAGTAGCATACAAGGAGGACAGTCAACCACAAAACACAAATTTTGTTTTAAGGATTTGGTCCTTTTTTGTATCGGAGGTTATCTTTGACGAATTGTTGACATAATTTGTTTACAAAGTTGACAAATATTAACTTCGAAATGATCCATGTGAATTTTCGTCAAAATTTGCAAAAGGTGTGTAATAAGAAGTGGTTTAAAGAAAAATATAACTTCCTTTTAAATAATCAGTCGAGGCGAGTCCGTTTAAATCATGAGAACTTTATTTGAACAAGCTTGATTATTTATGAAAGAAACTGTCAAATTCTGTTTATCGGTTTTTGAGACGAAGATTTTTATTTTTATTTCGTCTACATTTAGTAACGATGGCTAATTTGACCTAGCAATCTTAACAAAATTAAACAAGATTGATATCAGTATTAGCCGTGTGAAGTTACCGGAAACGTATTGGTCTGACACAGTAAATAGTAAACCTATGTTTAAATGTTTATGACATTTATATTTACAAGACTTGCGTTTCTCAAAAGTAAATTAAATAATTGTCACGTTTCAGGTAATTCTCCCTCCGATAATGTTTTCAAACGACATGAAATTCCAAGATTACTTCTACCACGAGGTTGTTCCACTATTCTGCTGACAACATGTACAGAAGGCAATGCTACACACATTTACTTGTCTTCAACGTCAACCTGGTACACGCTTCGATCTAATGCATCAGTCTCGTACACCTTTGGAATTGTTTTTGTAGAGGCGGATTCCCTGTCGCTGCCGTTATCGCTAACTGGTGTTTCAGTCTTTAAACATGTAAACGCGTTTACAATTCAGCATGGTACAAATGGACATAAAATAAGCGACGGTTTGTCAAACTTTAACACTAGTACCATTGATTGTCTGTCATTTGACGTGACATCAAGTGACATGTTTGACTTTGTTTCCGCTAATTCGTTTATAAACTCTTTCCTTACAAATGTTTTTCCCGTACTGCCGAATTGGTTTCAGTTTGCTCATTCTAACTCAAGTATTCTTGATGTTCGAGACCTTAAGACATATCTTAAACATGGGCGTGATATGGATGATATCGAGGAATGTCGTGGGGCACCACTCGTTCCGGAACATCTTTACAGTGTGTTCAAGTTTGGGACGGAATTCTCTTTAAGTGTCTACGACAATATAGTTACCATTCCTAAACCACTTAATGGAAGGAAGTTCTGCCTCATCGTTGACCTATGCCACAGTTATGGCGGTTCTATATTCCTTATGGTGCCAGAAGAATCAAGAAACTTGTTGACCGAACTAGAAATATTTAAGAACTTGTATGAGCAACAACAACTGCTTATAAAACCACGAGGTATTGGATTATCCTTTGCCCGTGGGATCAAAATACCCAATGCGCATAAACAACAACTGGAGTTGTGGAACGGAGACCATGTTTTTCAATACAAGTATGTTTTTTCTTTTACATTTTCCGTATTTACATCATAAAGACATTAAGCAGGACAACTAATTGTGTTCATTTAAAAAAAGCAGAAAGAAATGTATTTGTTTAAATGGTGTTTTACGTATTTTTAGTACATGTTAGGCCATGCATGACTGTCAATTTATTTGCAGTAAGGCTAGACCACCCCATTTTCCGTGGGTAGAACCAGTAGTGTATACCTACCGCAATCCCTAAGAATCAGAAAGAAATATACTGAGGGTCAGTGAAAACGTACAATTAACACCATATATTTATCCTGTTTTAGTATAAGCAAACCATTTGAAATAAAACTGCTGAACCCATAGTTTCTATTTTTGACGTATTCAATATTGATACCTAGTTTGTCTTACACGTTTATGTTCAAGCTTTTATTACAATCATTTGTGCGGTTATCTTGTCATTTAACATTGTTTACGATGGATAATCATAAAAACTAAACTGTTCCACGTTTCAAGCTGCATTGAGCTTTCTCAGAATAAGTTCCAATTGGTTTTACTAATTTGGTATCTGATGGGGTTTCTGTGTGCATAAAAGTTCCGCTAACATTCTCTCTAGAATCTTGTATGGGACCATCTGTGGAAAAATGAGGGTGATAGCCTGACATCATGGTGCGGTCCAAGAAAATCCAAAATGACGTCCAAGATGGCTGCCATAATCTGACGATATCCTCAATAGTCCATATTCCTCCATAGCTTTTCTAATTTTTGATTTTAGGGTGTTTTCTATAGCTAATGTTAACACATTTAACATAATTTCAACGCCTATAGCAATAAATCGTGAAAAAATAATGTACAGTTGGAGAAAATGATGAATTACCATCTAAGAAACTGGGAAAAAAGAATATTGTAATATTGTATTCGTGTTTCAGAATTTTACGGAAAAAATTTAATACAGTTAGGAAATAAATGTGTTTAAAGCACATACTGTTTAACCTCAAATGTTTGCATGCTATGATGTGATTTAATTTAAGTATACACTCAATTTAAGGTGGCTGGGATAACTCAATATGGTCAATCAATAATCAATACCATTGTGATCCTATTGCCTCTATTTAAGTAGAACACTGGCACAGCAATGACATAATAAGGGTTGCTACAGTTCTGGTACCGAGTTATTCTCTCTCTGCATTTACAGTATATAAAACATGACATTTCATCTGTTCTACATGCACAACATTTAGTTGAGCATGATTGCAGTTGCAACTTTAAACCAAGTTCTCCGGGTAAAGGCGATGATGATTGCTTGGTAGAAGTAATCCGTCTTTTCCTTCATATCCACATAGATTTGGATCAACATCCGTGTTCTTCAGGCAGTGCATTTGTACAGAGACTTTAAAAGGTGCCCGCATGTAGCAAAACTTGTAGGAGGCAACTCACTGATATCCTTCGCCTACTCTTATGATGCACATGATGTCTTAAATCGTCCATATTATTGCATTCTGTGTTGTGCATTAGTACTTTGAGTAGCTACTATTCTGCCTGCATTACTTAAACATTCTTGTCCATTTAAGTCGTTCAACATCTTTCCAAAATCATTCAAACACTGGATCTGATTTGCTTTCAGTACAGCAAGCTTAATTCCCACGTGTGGTGTCGCAACCAGTGAGCGCATGCACTGCTAAAAGTACAAATCAAAGTACTTTGAAGCCATAAGACGAAGATGTATATACCTTGATGAATCTCATACGCCGGCTCTCATCCGCTGAATACAATTTCAATAACTGGATATGTGAACTTGTTTCTTCGGGCGGTCCCGTGTATCGGTCTATCTTCCGAGCACGTTAAAGAACCATAGGAATCTATTCGATAATAAGAGTAGGGCAGGTTCCCGGATTCCTATGTATCCTTCCCCTGTCTCTGGGGCGGCTCTAAATAACCTATACTGTGTTGATGAGCCGTTAAACAACATTCAATTCAATTCAATTGTTTCTTCTAAATTTAATAAATCCGTCATTATAGCGAGGATATAACTAAGTATTATTGGCAATATAGTTCAAATGGTGATACAATCATGACATTTAGATGAATAGTTCCTTAGTGTGTCCTGATATTGTCAAGAACCTAAGCCAACTCAAGTTCAATGTTTTACTATGGTTGTTCAGTTCTTTTTCCCAGTATGTAGGTTCAAACAATTCAAAATATAGCAAAAAATCTATCATTCTAGAGTGTGTTTGTCATAACCACTCTATGTTTGATATTTAATATGCATACGTAGTCGAACACAACGAAAATCTACGTCGGCGGCGGTATCCGAATTTACTGGCTTCTGTTAGAATAACTGTGATTAACACGCTTTACCATGCATATATTATTCTTAAACACCCCAACAGTTCGGTACTTGAAATGTTCTTCATTTTTATTTCGTATAAGATATATCTAGTATAGATAGTATATGACGCAGCTTATTATATTATGATTTAAACAATGCGGTTTCACATCAAAATCTTTAAATTAGGGAGTTTTCGATTTAAAGAGTTACATACTTCCTGCACGTATTCAGTATAATTATGTAGAAAAAGGTCGAAAGGAAAAAAGTCTGAATGTTGTCTTGTCGCATAAGTAAGCATGGTGTCCGCATCGAGTATATATTGTATTGGTCATATGTGCCTGCTAAAAAACTGACCAGTGTGTTCGCAGGTGACCAAAATACACGTTGTACAATCTCAGAAGCTTCTCGCTCCTGAAATAATTTCATACTCTACTGTGTTTTCTTTAGTTTAAAATGAAAAACAAATACAATAATATACAAAAATCTATGTGTTTATTATATATATATGATGATTCATTGCAATATTGTTGAGAAGGGGTATCTTAATTGTATTTTTTATGTTGAAAATATAGTGTAATACAGTAACATGCAGGTGGGAAGATGTTGTCGGGGAGATTCCTAAATAATTCAGACGGTTTAACATTTCATATCATTGTTTCAGAGGATATATTTTGTGCAAATCTAAACTATTAAATGAAGATTTATTTGCACCATACTCGCAATCCGATATTTACACCAATAGATGCATCTAGTACAACTATTATCCACAAATATGTTCTGAATGTAGTAGGTTACTGCTGTCATCATTCTATTTTACTAGCACACATTTTGATCTGATAACTGATTATACTACTGAACCAAAACTACCACAATTTGTGTCAAGATGTTATGAGAACGTTATTGGAAAGATGGGTTTGTGATTAGTTTTAAAGCCCACTTTACCAATCACTAGAAGCTTTGAATAGACGAATGAATATTTTTTTAAAAAAGGTTGACAAACACTTTTAAACGAAACTGTTATACTTTGTTTATTACTAAAATAGTGTGTACCAACACAAATAATTTAAGGGAAAAAACGAGTTCACGCCATTGAATTTAAATATCTTTTCACTTATTTTCCCTTAAATTTAGTCAAGTAAATTACATCCGATGGTTCAGTTGAAAATCGTAATAAAACTAAAAAACACAAAAACATTTCTATTACAACTATTTTAATATTCACAAAAAAGCGGGTTGCTCGGTATCAAATGGAAGATGGCGATAACTATTACATTCAGCGCAAATCAGTATATATTTAGTAACGGTCATCACGTGACACTTGTTACTGAGAATAGAAACAATGTCAACACAGATTATTTACGGCAAAAGGGTAAGTTTCTTAACTGTAAACTTATGTATGAGTTGTCTCTGTCAGATTTAGATATAGAACCTATATACATATGACGATATCGGGTACATATAGTAAACGAAACAGTCAATTCAATAAACTATAAACACACACTTTTCTGACAAGTGACAACTTTAAAAAAAGTAGCAACCTAGTTTTTCAATTCTAAATTTGTGTATAGCAAACCCACCCTATCCAACTCACTCATTTCTGTTCGTAGTCTGAGTTTTAATGGATGGGGTAGGGGGGGTGGTGGGGGGGGGGGGGTAGAGTCAATTTACGGACATTGTTTCTGTTCTGAAGAGATCTTACCGGCACACTAGTAGGCGCGTAGCTACCTGCAAGCAAAGCGGGGGTGGGGGAGTGAGGGGGGAGTGTGTGAATTGTCTATTCAGAGACAAAATCAGCCTCAGATTGCACCTAGCAATACGTATGACAGTTATTTAAGTTAAGCCATCTCAGCATGCCTTCGCTATAAATGCATCAACGTTTGATTACAATTTACACAATCCTTTTTTGCATACTGTTAGAAAGAAATGTAAACGACCGAATGTTCAACCGCTTTAAATAATGTTTAAAATATTTAAGATACCCGTTCTTGCGCTTACATCATTACCTTTTCATTTGAATTTTAGCGTAAACGACAGAACAAACATGTGGATAGGTGGAGATATAGTTAAGGAAGATGAATACTTCAGAGTTGAGGGTGGAGCAGATATGTATCTTTCAGTACCAAGTCCAGACCGGGTATGCTATTAATTGTAATAGTGGTATATCATTGTAGCAAACAAGTGCATGCACACATGCGCTCCCGTGTCATATTGTTATCATGTTATAATGTATAAATATGTACCAAAGTGTAATACAGTTCTTGCAAGGAATTATCGAAATTTCACGGTGTCGGAAAAGTTACAATTCCAACTTGGAACAAATTCCCTACTGTAGGTAGGGAACATTCCCAAAACTAGACATTTTGAAACTCCGGTTTACTTTGTTTTCTTAGACTCGTTAAGTACCACATAATTAGCACTTAAAACTGCGTGCGTAATCGATGTCAGACAACGTGAGGCAATGACGTAAATTAGCGAGTGACGTAGGAAATATTTTCCGCTAGGAGAATATTTTGGATTTTGTTTTTATTATTTTCATTATGCGCGGTGAAAAAAATAACATTTATTTTAGAAAAATGTATAATATAAAATTAAATGAACCTACGTTTTGAAATATGGGATTTATTTAAATCGGGACGTGCACTTATTATGTTTATGAGATTATCTGCCTTTTCAAAATATATCCCGTATTTCAAAACGAAAAACCATTAAACTTTATTGACATGCTGTTACACAGTAACACAGCTTCCATTTCCCTTAAAACATTTGTATAGTGTAGGTTTTGATAAAGAATAAACTGTGTGTAAAGATGCGTGGTCCAGTGGATAGCGCGGTGGAATTGAAATAAGAGGACCGGATTCAAGGAGGGATTCAAGCCTCACAGGTGTCGGTGTGCAAGATACTTTTCCTTAGCCACGTCCGTCGGAAGGGGACGCAAACCGGCGGTCCCATGTATTGGAGTGTATCCTCCGAGCACGTTAAAAGAACCATAGGGATTTATTCGTTAGTAAGAGTAAAGCATTTTCCAAGAGTAAAGCATTTTCCCGAATTCGTACGTGGGGCCACTAAATAACATAAACATTGTGGTAATGAGCCGTTAAAAACATTCATTCAAAGCCGCGATTGAATTATCCATTTATTGGTGGCAAATTAAAATGATTTGGTTCTTTATAGTCTAGCAACGAATGATCACCTACTTAATGTGTTCTAGAATGTTTAATTGTTGGTATAACGGGTAATAGACCTCGGTGCAAGAAATTTCATTAATACACTCAAAATGATGCATTTACTACTGTCATCAACCATTGTAAGCTGTATGTAACATAATAATACATTAAGTGTACTAATTCGACGGTAATATCGTCTATTGTATGTTATGTTTCTAGGAACATGTTGAAACTGCTTTTATTTGTTTGCATTTTTCGGATTTCAGATACTAACAGCAATGTTTTTGGATGAATGGAATCTCTTGGTTGATGCAAACACTTATAACATCGTCCTAAAATTAAAACTCTTTGGTATCGAGTTCAGGCTGCCACTTGACTTCGTGACTAACGATGTATATGCGTATATGTCTATTGGAGGTACGTTATAATACATGTAATACGCATATATAGATTATTGCTAATGTAAAGTTTGTTTAAAACTTGTATATAGATATATTTATACAAGATATGGTAATATGTATGTATAGGAGAATGTTATAAGTGCCTTCACATTCGATGTGTTAACAATGTTCAAAACTATCTTTCGTTGCATGTTGAACTTTTCTATTCGTGGGGAACATGCCGCAGGCTACCAGTACGATACTACAGAAGGATATAGATTGTGTTATAGTATTTGTTTATAGTAAAGGGAACGCTAGAATCATATACATTCGTTTTTCCGGATTATTGTATTATACCTTTTTACTATTTCGTGCGTAAATTTCACTCAGCGATCGCGTCAGATATACATTACCTTCGTTTCTGTAAGATTGGCTTACCTAATTATGCCTCATCGACTAGAAAAGTCTTCATCAATTATCGAAATTCGCGGAAGGAATGAAGCCAGATTTACACACAAAAAAGAAGTTAATCGCTTCCCGTCCTTTTATAAATTTTAATAGCTTGAAACAACGGTATAAAACAAAAGTAAACTATTCGTTCCGTTTAGGTTGCGTAAAGTAGTGTCATTCTGTGTTCTGTGTAAACCTTCATTCAATCCAAGTTATTAGCTCTACTGGCCGAAGGCCAGCTTATGGGATGACGAGTTGTCCGTCGTCCGTTAACTTTTGCCTTGTGAACACTCTAGGGTCTTCATTATTAATCGGATCTTTACGAACATTTGTCAGCGTCTTTATATCAATGAAAGCTCGGAAAAGTTAAAAAAACAGCCAGAGTGGATTAGTTTCACCGGAGTTATGGCCTTAGTTTTGCTGAAAAATGCCATATTTAGCCTTGTGAACACTCTAGCACCTTAATTTATTATTTGATCTTTACCAATCTTGCACAGATTGTTAATATTAAAGACAGCTCAGAAAATTTTGAAAACCAGTTAAATCGGATTAGTTATACTGGAGTTATAGTTATGGCCCTTGTTTTTCTGAAAAATGATATTTTCTTCCCTGTGAACACTCTAGGGCCTTCAATATTAATCCGATCTTTACGAAACTTGCCATTGTCTTTATATCAATGAAAGCTCGGACAAATTCGAAAACCAGCCAGATCGGAATAATTTCACCGGAGTTTTGGCCATTGTTTTGCTGAAAAATGCCATATTAAGCCTTGTGAACACTCTAGCACCTTCATTTATTATTTGATCTTTACCAAACTTGCACAGATTGTTAAATCAATGAAAGCTCAGACAATTCGAAAACCAGCTAGGTCGCACCATTAACAGCGGAGTTATTGTCCTTAATTTAGTTAAAAATGCTATAATTTGCCGCGTTAAGACAATAGGGCCGTCATCTTCCATTCGATCTTTACCAAACTTTAGCAGATTGTTAATATCAATGAAAGGTCGGGAAAATTTGAAAACCAGTCAGATCGGACCAGTAACAGTGGAGTAACTGTTATGGCCCTTGATTTAGTTAAAAATGCTATATTTTGCCTCGTTAGGACGATAGGGCCTTTATCTTTCAATCGATCTTTACGAAACTTTACCAGATTGTTTATATCAATGACAGCTCGGACAAGTTCGAAAACCAACCATATCAGACCAGTAAGAGCGCAGTTTTGGCCCTTGATTTAGTTAATAATGCTATATTTTGCCTCGTTAAGACGATAGGGCCTTTATCTTCATCCGATCTTTACGAAACTTTACCAGATTGTCAATATAAATAACAGCTCCAACAAGTTCAAAAATCAGCCAGATCGGACCAGTGACAGCGGAGTTATGGCCCTTGATTTAGTTAAAAATTCTATGTTTTGCCTCGTTAAGATGATAGGGCCTTCATTTTCATGAGATCTTTACGAAACTTTACCAGATTGTTAATATCAATGACAGCTCGGATAAGTTAGAATACCAGCCAGATCGGACCAGTAACAGTGGAGTTATGGCCCTTGATTTAGTTAAAAATTCTGTATTTTACCTCGTTAAGGCAATAGGGCCTTCATGTTTTATCCGATATTTACGAAATGTTACCAGATTGTTAATATCAATGAAAGCTCGGAAAAATTTGAAAACCATCCAGATTGGACCATTTACATTGGAGTCATGGCCCTTGATTTTCTGAAATATGCTATATCTTGGCCTCATTAAGACGAAAGGGCCTTCATTTGGCCGGATTGAAGCGTTGCAGGGATGATCAGTACCAAGCCTGGCCGAATTTAAACGAAACGTTTCAGGGGTGATCAATTCCATGTCTAGTTGTGCAAATCATTGCCGTGTTCCGGTTGAATGATTTTTGGCAGAATTATGGCCCTTTAAAGGTTTTAATACACAAAATTTGTCTGATCATCCCTTCAGTTCATGAACCTCGCCAGATTTCAATGAAACTGCAGGGATGATCAGCACCAAGTCTAGTTGTGCATATCATCGTCGCGTTCCGATTTACATATATTTGGCAGAGTTGTGGCCCTTTAAAAGATTTTGATACCACAATTATTTCACGGGCTAGCTCTCCTGAACCCCTGGCTGGATATAGACCACCCATTCTGTTGTTTTTTGTTTCTTTCTTTGTATTATGTAGTTTTGTTTACACTGTCTTGTCTATTTGAGCGCTGAAGACAGGATAATAGCGAGGATTGTGCGCATATAATATCGATTCAAGCTAACCAGTAGGCTTTATTGCCTACTGACCGTTCCAAGTCGGCAAATCTGTCTTCACCACCCTTTCTGTTGTTTTTTTGTCTCTTTCATTGTATTTTCAAGTCCTTGTTTGCAGTACATTGCGGACCTACGATGTCATTGCGTTCGGACGCTGTGGTTTCTATAGGACCCTATATCTCAATTTTGACAAGGATGATCAGTATCAATCCTAGTTAAGCATATCATCGCCATATTTCGATTGAATGATTTTTGGCAGAGTTATGGCCCTTCAAATGTTTTAATACACACAATTTGTCCAGATTAGTCTCTTCTGAACTTTTTGCCAGATTTCAGCGAATCTTAGCGGGGACGATCAGTACTAAGCCTAATTGCACCTGCCATTGCCATGTTTTGGTTGAATGAATTTTGGCAGAGTTATGAGCCCTTAAAGGTTTTAATACACTAACTTTGTCTAGACTAGTTCTCCTGAACCTCTTGCTGGATTTCAACGGAACTTTGCTGGGATTATCAGTACCAAGTCTAGTTGCGTATATCATCACACTGTTCCGTTTGAATGATTTTTGAAAGACTTATGGCTCCTTATACATAACCTTTATCTTGAGCCAGTTGAGCGTACACAGGCCCTCTTGGGCCTCTTTTTTGATATTTGCAGACGCTTTGATTGTATCTTATGTATTGGAAATGGACATGTCTACATTTTGAAGTCGCTTACAATGAATTATTTTGCAATCAGTGTTTCATGTTTCTTTTTGAATTCATGTTTATCCAATCCATTGCAGCAATTATACACCTGATGAAAAACTATATTTTTATATTAATACTGTTTCAATTTATTTTTTCGAAACAATGGTACTTAGATTACCTTTACCATTAAATATTGCTGTTACATCGATATGTTGTTATTCATTTAAAGTCTATTAAAGGCACTTGCCACCTTTGTCAGGTTTAATAGTTCTTAGACTTTGACTATATGTCTGGCTGGGATAGAAATATATTCTGCAAAAATGTGTCGCATGACGTTTAGTTTAATTCATATATCCAAGTAACAAAGCGTTTGTTTTACTAATGTTAACAAAGAACGACATTCAAAGAAACGATTCGCTTAATTTTGGCTGAATAAAAATCACAATATCGGAGTTCTAAATGCACCAGAATGGTACAGTTTGAGATTTTGTAAAACTGCTCTTTGTTTTCACGTGTTTTAATAAATGTTACTAAGCAGTTAAATTTTAATAACATCATGGGGTTAAATAACGTTTATATTCTTCTTTTATAAATTATCCCTTGTATTATTTTAATACAATTTAAGTTCAGTTAAGTACTTTTAAGTGGAGTTGGGCTGGAATAGTTAATAAATGTTCATAGATTTCTTCTTAGACAACCCACACATCATTTATACAATAACAGTTACGACCACTCGTGACTATGGATTATTTCAAAACTTCTTGAACTATGAAAACCGAGTGCTGTATTTTGTTCAGAATGTTTTTTAAAGATAGTTTAGATAACTGTCAACGTGAAAAATGATTTGTGGTTCGAATAAAAAGCAATCTATGAACTGTTGTTTTCAAGTACATTTAAACATTTTTTTTATGATACTTAAGTTTCTTTTTATGACGATGACTATAGCCTAAACAAATGTTTAAACCAAATTTACCTACTAAATCTTAATAAATATAATTTCCGTTATAAATTATAAATTTACTGAATTAATTGATTTTAATCATAAACATAAAGATATGATAACATACAATTAAGAGGATATGTTTTTGAAGAATAAAATCATGCTGTCTAGTATGGTTAGAATTTAATTGTTATTATGTATTAATTAGGCACAAAAAAATAAATAGAAAAAAAACTCCTCATTTGTTTCAAAATATCGAAAACACGACGACACAGAATTGTTACAAATTTGGCATTAGTAACGGACTTTTAATTAATTTAGGATAAAACGATTCCCTAGCACAGAAACCAAACCCGGGTGGCCACAATGAATGCACTGCATCAACACGACCTTAATGTTTAGCACAATAACACAACTATGATGGTCAGAAACGAGTACCTTTCTTATCTTCCAATCGTTGAGATCTCGACATATTTGGAAATTCAAGGGAGGGTACTGGTCCATCTTAATAGTAATAACTTCTCTCCTGTGTCTCAATCTTTTATAACATATATTTGCTTAACGTTTGTCTGTTCTGTTGTCAGGAACTCAATCAAGAAAATGGTGCGGAGAAATGTCAAATCCACCTGGAATATTTCTGTCGGCTAAGCTGCGAATAAACCCATTTTTGAATGTCCCTATTCTAGGAGACTGGATATTTGATAGTACAAATCCAGGCTACGCCTTCGTAACGACAAACCCAGAGTCACAGATAACAACTGATATGCACATTGATATTAAGAATGACATTATTCAACTTGACTACATTATACAAAGATTTATTGATTATCTTCAAATGTCGAAAAAAACAATTTGGCAATTTGCTTTCAAAAGACACTGACATGCTTCTGCTAAAGCTAAACGGCGTCCTATACAATTTTAAGGAAATAATTGCAGTGAATTTACTGAAAATTAAAAATGGCAAACTAATCAATATAGTGGATATTTTAAAACTGCTTTGGGATGAATCTAGGGAAACAGAATTCGCTGTTCAGGACATTTTAGATTTCACAGAATTCCATCTAGACGCAGTTCAAGACAATTTTACGTCATTGATTGCAAGCGAAATTGCCAAAATTCAGGAGAACATTGACGCTGCCGTCAATAAAATGACAAGACAGGTTAGCAGTGCGGTTGAGAACTACGATGGATATGGATTAAAATTCCGAGTAAATTTAGTATTGTTTGGATTAGGTCTTTTCGGTGTAGACATTGAATTTGTATATTCTACAAGTAAAATAGCTCAGTGCAGTAGATTTGATAACGCATATAGCCATTTGCACGATGAAAAGGTGGTTCGATTACTCGGTACGTTTTCAACAGGATTGAATCTCGGATATTTCTTAATAGTTGAGGGAGGCTGGGGTATTGGAGGAGCTCTAGGCATTGACACACATTACTTATTACTACAATTTAAAGTCTTTTTTAACGTACTTGGTATAGGAGTCACTGCGGACATTTTTGTAAGTGCAGACGGACTGTATTCTTATTTTGAAGGAAACATATGGGGAATATTTCTGGCACATATAGATGTTTCAGCGGAACTTGGAAAAGAATGGTATAAGTTAACCTTTAAATTACAAGGAAGATTGGGAGCGCAAGCTAGAAAGAAACGACAAACACAAACAGTCGGTACATCATTCCAAGATAGTTATCTCGATGCTTTGAAAAAAGTAGCTCAATTGATATACAAAGAAGCAGATAAACGAATAGGTCAAGCACAACGAGGCTTAACGATTGCGCAGGAAGGCATATCAAAAGCACAAGATTGGCTAAATGAAAGAAAAACTGATGTGCGAAATGCAAACGATATATTTGATTCAGAAGTTGTTTCTCTTGAATCTGCTAAGAGCAAATTAGAAGATGCTAAGCGTGTGTTTAACGAAGCAATTAAAATACTTGAAAATGCTCAGCGAAATGTGGACAATTTATGCAGAATACAATCATGTAGACAAATTTGCCTTCCTGGTATAAAAGGCCGCCGTTGTGGGTGGTTTATTTGTTGGGAATTTACCAACTGCATGATACGTTTTACGGATCCATTTTGTCTTTTGTTCAATTTGGTTTGTATGGGTTTTCGCGCAGCTGCATACATTGTATTAGAAGCTGCAAAGATATTTGTTCGAATTCCCATGATTGCATTAGATGCTGCAAAAGCGGCCGTTTCTCTAGCACAACTCGCTGTTGATAAATCTAGATTTGTTCTCACTCTTGCTGAAGGTATTCTTGATATAGCTATAGTAGGAGCTGAAAGTGCTAAAAGCGTTCTCGAATTGGCAAAAACAACATTAGAGGCAGTTAAAATCGTAGTCGGGGCTGCAGTTAAAGTTCTGGAATTTGTTATTGAATATGGTCTGAAAAACATTTTAGATGTGAGAAATTGTGGTTTTAATATCGAGGTCGCAACGACAGATTTGCCAGTCTTTGATGTAATTTGCGATTTGAATGCCTTTAGGTTGGGTTGGAAAACTGTGAGGTTGCGTATAAATTTTAAAAACGCCTTTCAGAGCATTTGGCAAGCGGCTAAAGCCACAATAAACACTATCATGGAGTCCTTCGGAGACTTGATAAGTGAAAGAAAACGGCGCGAAATCGTATTTGACGCATCGTCAAGAATGCATATGTTTATTCGCAAAATAAGACAAACTAATCGCGAACAGGGAATTGTAAATGCGACTGAAAGTATATTAAATGAAACAATCGACATTGTAGGCAACACACAGGGATTTAATACATCTGTAATGGGGGATTATGACAACAGAGTTTTGTTATTCGAAATCAAATGTACCACAATTACCAACAGCCAGTCTTTTCTACAGGAAACATTTGAAATATTGTTTGACATTGCAAACGAAACTAAATTCTACCTAAACGAAGCTGCACTTTATAAGACACAATTAAACGAATACAGTTTAGATGGTCTGGCAGAGAATATGACATTAGACAATGCCGGTGTTAGTATAGAATATGCAATGGCAGATTATAACTTGACGAGAGAAGATCTAGACAAGGCTCTTGAAGAAACTAAAATATCCATGTCAACTGACCCTCTCCTTCTTAGTATTGCATCGACTGTAGACTTTGTAAGAGAACACATGGATGATGAAATCACCTCGATAGAGTCAGCACAAATAATAAACCAGTGGTTGTTGGCAATGGAAAACGTAACACGTGAATACTTTAAAGAGACTGAATGTGTTGATTTTCGCGATTGTGTATTCCATACCATAACTGTCCTATACGATTTGTATACAGCAGAAGATTATCATCCTAACATAACAGAAATTGAGAAAGCGATATCGTACCTGGAGGACAATATTTTGGACCTATTCGAAAATTCATCTCACACAATTAACAATCTTCACAATAAATCCGATTCCATTGTTACCAATTTAAACCTTCTGTCTGATCTGAATTTATTCTGTTCACAACCTCCGCGATTTGTGGCTGCATTACTCAACCAGACAGTTGCACGTGGTACGGAAGCGTCGATGCGATGTCACGTGACTGCTGACCCACTTCCTGTCTACTGGTGGTTCAAAGACGAAGAATTGTTGGTAGATAAAGACTCCGATATATTGGTGATTGAAAATGTAACAGATGACGATGAAGCTATGTACAAGTGCATGGCGGGAAATATAGTTGCTAACGTAACTTCAAATGACGCATTCATGTTTGTAGTATGTAAGTATATACATTTCATAACAGGTTCTCCTACAGTCTGGGAGATGAGATTACATTTGTAGTTTTTAGTTTTAGTTTAAACATATTTGTTTTACATCGATTGCGAAACAAGTTATTGCAACTTAGATTGATCACTCTCGGTGGCTTCCTGTGTAGAACCAGTACTAAGCAATGTGGATTAATTATCTTGCTCAAGGATAAATAACGTGGCCGCGGCGTGAATCGAACCCACGACCGCTCGATCTGGAGTTCGGCGCTCTACCATTTTTATTAATTTAATTAACCCTATTTTCCAAAGGACAAAAGTTATTGTATTTGCAAGTTTCATATCCAAGATAGTTTTCATAAGAGAATTTAAAATGCGCACAGAAATTCTAATCTAAAAATGATTGTGCAATGTATATATATAATGTTGAAAACCATTGAAAAAATAAACTATTCATAATATCAACAAAAAAGCATATCGTGAGATTAAAGTAAAAAACTAGGTATATACGGTTAACTGTTACGCGTTACGTAAAAGTCGAAGTTTCAATAGTGGATAACCCGTTTCTAAGGCTTTCATTATGTTTGACAAACTCATTGAAATAAAACTAAATGAATCACGTTGTTGACGGTTTTACATTACGTCACATGATTTGATTTGAGACGATTTATGCGCTAATGTTTTAAATATCGGAACGTCAACAAAACGGATTGCAGGATTTTTGTCAGATGCGTTAGAACACAGACATATTATTTGTTATTAGGTCTGTGGTTAGAATATGAGCTTGTACTGTCTTTGGTATTGTATTCCCGCTAAACAAGTTGAGCGTAGACAACACACGCTTGTTGTAATAGCAGTAAGAATCCCTTCAGCCTCTTTATCACGTCAATGTATATGGTAGTAAAATCAGTAATACAATATTTACATTTCCCACCTTTTAACTTGGAAGGAAGCTTACAACACAAACTTGGTCAAGCGGGGATGTAATTCAAAGACAGTTAAATGACTTGTATTGATACTAGCTTTTCTTGATGATCTGTTGAGACAACAACATAGTATTACATACATTACGAGATTGACGAACTTATAAAATATTTCATATATATTTCAGCCTTTGTTCAAGGGGATGAGTCCGTTCCCGGGGAAGACTCACCTGACATAGCAGGTAAAATAAATAGGTGTATATATATATATATATATATATATATTTCTCTCGAATATTGATAAGACGTTCCATATCGTTTCCATCTTGACTAAATTATTGTAAAGTTCAAAGGGACTAAATGTTGAATTTTAGGTATTAATGAAACAAGGTAAACTGTTACCAAAAGCTTTGATATTGGATATTAGTTTGACACTTACATGTGCAGCTGACATTTTGTTTCTTGTTGTTTATCTAAAATACTGAATTGCAAACCTTTATCATATGAAATCCCTGTAACACACTTATGTATTTATTTTCTTCAGAAAACGAAGTGAATGTAGCGCTTATTACATCGCTGTGTGTTACCGTGTTTGTCATTACTGTCGTCATCACTGTCGTCATCTTAATGTGGAAGAGAAGGTAAAACAATACATTTATAATTTATTTTGTTTCTTGACATTGGAGACCGGTTTAAACAGTTTGTATGAGAGGATGGCGATTATTTGGAGAGTGTGGGGTGAGGATTGGAGGAAATCTCTCCCAGAGGGCGTCGTCGATAGACCGTCTGTCGACGTCCAAGAATGTAGCCCGCGATCACATGATAATTTGTCACATGACGATAGCTAAAATATCAAAATGGCGAACATAACTTCAACACCGTGACACCACCAACTATCGGCTGCTGATTCGAAATAAACGACTTATTTCCTACATTTTGATATATGTTTTAAGTTAGTAATTTAATTTAAGGTATTTTGTTAAGTGCTATGTGATACTGGAAAGTGCTGGTAAGCAAAATGCTGTACTGTAACCCTATGGGAACGATGTCATGGTGCGTATTGTGAATGTTTTGACGGCGGAGTGATATGCCAAAGTACAAAACTTTATTCTACCGTAATATAATTCTGAGCATATTTTGCTGTATATTTAAAACATTCAAGACGAAAAAGTGTTTTCTTTTGTAATTTAAGCATTTCATATAAAGTTAATTCAGAAACACATTATTGCAATCAAGAAATTTTGCATTTTCATCGTTTTTCATCGTTTGCCAAGATTCTTGGTATTTGATGAGACGTTGACAGAGATGTATGTGTACGCAAGGAACGACAACTCTGGGTTGTGATTGAGGTGGAGGGCGATATACTTTCTCAACATGGATGTGAAATAGATCACCTGTAAACAAGTAAAAAAACTGACATTTGTCCGTCTGAGCTAATTTTGATTCGAAGGTTTAGTTCAATAAGATCTCGGACGACTGTCGACATTGAGCAAAATTTACGCATGCGAGTTATTGCCCTTGATTATTGAAAAATATTTAGTTTTCAGTTTGCAGAATCAATGACTTAGTTAAAGGGTTTCGATTTTCATCAAATTTGATTTGAATACGTATAATATACCAATAAGACATAAATATTTGACAGTGAGTAAATTGACGCTTGCGTAATGGAGTTATTACCCTTTACCGTTTATTATGTTGAAATAAAGAATTTCAGATTGTATTAATATTATGTAAGTTGTATCTAGAGCCAGTAACAGAATCAGATTGAAACTGCACATGTACCAGAATGATTTCTCTTAAGTCCGTACAAATCCGGTCAATCATTCGAAAAGCTAGGTCAAGTCAATGAAAGAACTTTGAAAGATCTCGCCAGAATACAGGCAGGAGTTTGATGAAACTTCACTGTACATTCTGGCATTGACCTATCTCAAGCTTGTACAACTCAATCTCCATAGCCGTCACGGCCCAATGAAAGTCAAGAGTGAGATGGGGCAGTGGGATGAAGCCCGAGATTTAGAATATTCTAAATCCATTTAAAAAACTGAAGACTAAAAACATTTTGGTCAGATTGTTAGAATGCGTGTGAACGTAAAATGTATGCGTTTGAGCGTGTTTTGACACAAAAATGCGCGTGTCTCACGCCCAATGCGTGCCATTGCGTGAGAATGGACAGGTATGAATCTCCAAAACTAGGTCACAAGTTCAAGTCAAAGAAAAACTTAAAATGAATTATTTTCCAAAACCGATGGTAGTATATTGTTGTTTTAAATTCCTTTTAGTATCGTGGCATTGACTTCTCTTAAATTGTACAATTCGGGCCAATCCTTCATAAAGCTAAATCAAAGAAATCCTAAAGTGTTCAAATGTCGTCCCAATTCTCCTAGCGGTCAGAAATTGCTGCCCAAGAGATTCAAAGGTGTATATTAAAAATCATTTGACACATTTTACTGTATGTTGTTTTTTCAGGACTGGTCAGTATGCCCTAGTAGAATACTGCAGGGCCTCATGTTGTAATTCCGAGGGTCAAGGCACGGAAGACATTGAACTGCCTGAAGGATTGTCATCATAAACAACTCGGCCGACAGCACCCAAATACAACCAAGCCTACATTTGGTGGGTGGACTCCTAGCGATATGCAACATAAATTGGATACGGTCTTGATATTAAAACCGACTACAGTACCGCACATGTTCGAAACAAGCTCGAATAAAATGTTTGTATTTATTTGACGAAAAAATCATATTTTTGTGATTGGCCGAAAGATATTATTGATGCTATGACGACATGTTACATACAATTGCCTAAACTAAATTGGGAAAGGCACCCTTGGTGTTATATATGTTTAAGAAAATGCAGATAACGTGTTCATGCGTTAGGATATAGTGAATTGAGACACTCACCGGAACTGTATAACGACTCTAGGTTGAAGTCATTGCATGTATTTCTGTGAATTATTGCTTTATTGCATTTGGGCCAAAAAGCAAACTTGTTTTTTGTTTATAAATTAGACTATATTCAGTTTTGACAATTTCTTATCAGATTTGTTTATGTACATTATTTACAGTTCCTCTGACCAACGGTCAGATGAGCTGATGAGATGGTATTGCGTCTGTCGTCCGTCTGCCCGGCATCCTTCGCCCGCCTGTCCGGCGCCCGTCGGTGATTTATGATCTTTACCCCAATGATTATTGGATAGTTCACTTTCAGATTTGTATTTTAAGAAACCGACCGTTAACCAAGATTACCGACGTTTATTTCAAAGGACATCTTCGAAACTACAATATGGACCTCTTTCGGTCAACTAATTTTTGAAATGGCCACCAACGCGATACAAATTTTACAATTTGGTATAAAAGCAATTTTTGCTCATGCCAAAGTTCATGTGCACATTTATTTAATTGCTCTCTATTTACTGTTTTCCTTCCTCGTAGTTAGTTAAATATGCTAGGGTTTGCTTTGTTACCACTCAAGCTTATTTATCGTAATCCTATCTTTACTTGTCCAGATAGATGATCTTAATAAAAGCATATACAAGTTAAAAAAAACCAGTAATATTGGGTTAGTAACAACAGAGGTATGACAATTATTAAAAATGCCATTCTTTGCTTTGTTATCTAGCTGATTCTTTTGTATCTGGTCTTTACAAACTTAATCAGAGTGTTGATATGATTAAAAGCTTTTCTTTTTTATTAAAGACGTTTCATAACCAGTTACATCTGAGTAGAAATAGCAACGTTGTGGCTCTTGGGTGAATAGAAAGTTAACTATTTTGCTTTCTTAACAGTGTAGGTCCTTAGAAGTAAAAACTTTGGTAAAAGTTCCGCCTCCTTAATTATTTTGAATTAAACGATTTAATGCTTTGCATCCGTCAAAGGTTATTTCAACAGCCATACTACTAATTATTTCTACCTTTTTCATCCGATATTTAGCACTGTTGTTCAGAATTTAGAATGTTAATTTCAATAAAGTACGAACATTTTTGTAAACCAGAGATGACACTCCGATATGCCATCTCTTCTCCCGCTCCCAAGCATGAAACCAGTAGAGCGATACATGCACTCTTAATCATCTTGTTTCTGTATAACGGCATGTTTTAGAATATCTTTTTTTCATATTTTATGTATTGCTTTAATGACACGGTTTAACAAGTGTAATCTGTTATGTGGATTTTGCTTGTGTTTGCTATAGACAACGTTATTTACAAAAATGTGTGTCGGCTTAAAGCTACTATAGCTGTCTATAAGACTAGTGGGCGTGTACCTATTGCAAATGGGAGCGGTTTAAGGCTTGATTATCTACCAAATTCAAGTAAGTGAAACATGGCTGGCAACCCGTAAAGTCATTATATCAAAGTCTCGGCATAGAAGATAATGTTTTAATTATATATGGAAATGCACATCCATATATAATTAAAAACAATATCTTCTATGCGAGATTTGATATAATGACTTTCGGGTTTTACATTTAGCATTGTAGACGTTGTCCTTTGTTAACTGTGTGTGTGATTCAATGCTTTTTTAAGTACGTACCAAATACCTTCGAATAAACGCTCCAGAATATATAAATAACGAATTCCAACATCAGAATAGTATGCGTTGAAAATATACTGTATATGTTTTGTTGAAATAATATGGAGAAACAACGTATTTCCATTATTAAACGATTACCTAATTAAAACTAAAATTAGCTTATCAGTTGGCTCTGCAGCCTAATGGTAAGGTATACGGATTTACAACTCAGAGGTCTCGAGTTAGAATCCATTTTGAACGAACTATCTTTCAATGATTAGGACAGTGATGTGTTTTTTTATATCGCTGTTGCTACAATGAACGACGGATTATCTCCCTTTATATACGGGTTTGCGGCCATGTTTCATAATCTTGAATTTGTTGGTAGTTAACCAAGCGTAAAATACCACACATTTGCTTTTAGGTACACGCCCACTAGACTTAGATACAGCTATAGAATCTTTAAGACAATATTTTCGGGGAAGAGTGAGGTTTGTGCCTTATAACATACTGAACCAAACTTATAACTCAGCTTGTATTTTTTTAAATATTGTATTATATTATAGGTTAACGAGTTCCAAGTAATATTTAGCCATACAAATTCAATAACCTTTTTATTGTATACTTTCATATTGTTTTTGATCAATGTTAATTGTATGACTTACTTTTCATTGTATTTG